>CM076581.1:433532491-434132491 GCA_034641835.2 Pinus albicaulis | reverse complement strand
CCAAGAGAATAAGATAATGTTTATAGTCCAAATATTATTAAGAGCTAATAATATTCGACATATCTATTTTTAGACTAGCAATCTAAAAATAGATTCTGCCCAATATGTATAAAAATATAAGTCCATCTATTTTTCCAACTTGACCAACCATCCACAAATAGCATCCTGCAACTCATAGAATATGATCAACATGTCTAAAAATAGACATAGTCTAAAAATAGACTTGCGCCAAAAATAGCCTGCGGGCCCACTTAGTGAAGGTGACTCTCTTCACCAAGCTCATCATCTTGTTGCAATCTCAACACTCCCTCTCAACAAGATAAGGATTATCTGCCACCCCGATCCTGCCTCTATGGTATTTGAATTTTCTCTTGGTGAGCGCCTTTGTCAAGATATCAGCATCCTGATCCTCCGTAGGAATGTAAGAAAGTAACATGATCTTCCGCTGCACACAATCTCTGATATGATGATACTGGATGTCAATGTGTTTAGATCTATCATGAAATACTGGATTAACCGAGAGTTTGATGCAACTCTGATTATCACAATATATCACAGTAGGATCTAAGTGTGAACCGAACAACCCGACCAGGATCTTCCTCATCCATATAGCCTCGCATGCAGCCAAACTCACTGCCATATACTCGGCCTCTGCTGAACTGAGTGCCACGGATCTCTGCTTCCTACTATACCAAGAAACTGTTGTCGACTCGATACTAAAAATCCCTCCAGATGTGCTCTTTCTGTCCATTGGGCTCCCTACCCAATCTGCATCCGTGAAGCCACGCAGCTTCACCTCATCCGATTGTCTATACCATAATCCATATCCCAATGTGCCTCTAAGATATCTCAATACATGCTTGCCTGCCTTCCAGAAGAGCTTGGTAGGCTTAACCATAACTTGTGAAAGCTAGTTAACAGCATAGCATATGTCAGGTCGTGTATTGACCAGATACACAAGCGACCCCACCAACTATCGATAAACAGTGGCATCCACTACCTGCGCGATGCCAGCATCCCCCCTCCCTCCATCCACCGGGAAGAGGAGTGTCGATAGGCTTAACGACAATGCATGTTAAACTTCTCCGGTATCTCCCGAGCATACTTGCCTTGAGACACAAACAATCCATCAACTGTATTGCCTAATTTCAATCCCGGGAAATAATGAAGAAGGCCCAAGTCCTTCATCTCAAACTCCTTTGCAAGATCAACCTTGCATGAGTGTATCAACAGTTCATCACCCGTCAAAATCAAATCATCTACATAAATTACAATGATCAGCAACTTACCCTCAACCACTTTCTGGTACAGGTTAGGATCCACCTCACTCTTGGAGAATCCAAGTCTAGTGAAATAAATGTCTATCAGTGTGTACCAAGCATGAGGTGCTTGTTTCAACCCATACAACGCTCTTTTGAGCCTGCACACATGCGACTCGCTGCTGAAGATCTCAAAACCTTCGGGTTTCTCTATGTACACCTCCTCCTCAATCACTTCATTGAGGAACGTAGTCTTCACATCCATATGATGAATGTGCCACCCCATCTACGCTGAGAGAGAAAGAATCGTCCGTATGGAAGAATACCTTGCGATAGGTGCAAATTTTTCCTCATAATCGATCCCTCAATCTGTGAGAAGCTTCTCCTCCGAAAAAATATTGCTTTCTCAGGACACACTCCCGTCCACCGTTTGCTTGCTTCACTTTGTAGATCCATCTCTAACCTACCACTATTTTCCCTTCCGGCCTTGGGACAATCTCCCATGCATTGTTTCTAACAATCGAATCATACTCTTCCACCATGGCATCTACCCATGCGGGATCCTCCACAGCTTCCTAGAAAGAGGATGGGTCTGTCACGATACACTTTCTCATAAGAGCCATGCATCGAGTATACCGGTCAGGTGACTGTCTCTGTCTGCCCTGTGATGTAAGTGATCCTACAATCTTATCTGCATCCTGAATCAGTCGCTCAGCTTCTGTGGTGCGCTTCCGCCCTCTGATGGTTGGCGCTGCATGAGTGGTCTCTCCCACTCCATGAACCTCCTCTTGTGGCTGATCCACATCCTGAGGCTCATCCTTAGGAACTAATAGTTCCTCATCTACATGCAAGTGTGGCTCCCTCTCAAGTGAACACTTCATGGCTTTCTCCTCATGAAATTTGATATCTCGTCGCACAACAGTCTTGCGACTGTCTGGCAAATACACACGATAGTTTTGGGGTGTATTAGTGTACCCCACAAATATCCCAACCTTTGCAGTCAGCTCCAGCTTCTTCCTGGCATCCTTCATCACATGAATGTAAATAGGTGAACCAAAAATCCTCAAATGAGAAATATCAGGCTTCTTACCAGAAAACGCCTCCTCAGGTGTACTCATGCCAAGTATCCTGTGAGGACAATGATTTTGCACATAAACCACAGTATTGCATGCCTCAGCCCACAAGCGTATGGGAAGGCCCTGATCATGCAACATCGCCCATGCAACACCCATGATCGTTCTGTTCTTCCGCTCAGCGACCCCATTATGTTGTGGGTTATGAGGTGCTATGAGCTCTCTTTGAATTCCTTCTGCGCTGCAAAAGTCCTTGAATTTGCCATAGATGAATTCACCACCATCCTAAGAGCCTTCACCTACTTCCCCGATTCTTTCTCAACCAGTGCCTTGAACTCACAGAACTTTGAGTATGTCTCGCTCTTCTTCTGCATGAAGAAGATCCAACACTTTCGAGAGAAATCATCAACAAATATCACATAGTACCTGTGCTTTGTTGTCGAAGCTACTGAGAAATGTCCACACACGTCTGTGTGAATTCTCTCAAGGATCGTCATGGCATGACTATCCTTCTCGTGGAAGGTGGCTTTCACAAATTTTCCCAAAGTACATCCCTTGCACTAATCTGACTATGCAAATGTACCTTTGGGAAGCCCGGTAGAAATCTGCTGCAAAATTTTCAAAGCACCATGGTGAAGATGGCCCAATCTCTTGTGCCATAGCTCACCCTCATCCCGGCTCACCACTTATTCTTCCTTGCTTTCCATTTTTGCGCAGCCATCTACCTGCAACTGATAAAGGTTCTTAACTCGAACCCCTATCCTCCGGGTTTCACCAGTTGTCTTACTACGCAGGAAAGCCTTTCCCTCGCTAAAGACAACATCATATCCCTTGTCTTCCAACATAGCCATAGAGATAAGATTCTTCTTCAATCCTGGAACATGCATCACTTCCTTCAATACGAATGGTTTACCAGACTTCCTCTCAAAGGAAATGGTACCGATACCGGTCGCATTGTATCTACCATCATCGCCCATCTCTATGTGCACTCCAAGATCTTTCTCATCCAAGTCAGTAAAGAAATATTTGTCTCCGGTCATGTGAAAAGACGCACCATTGTCAAGAAACCACACTGAACCCATCATACTTGAGACCAAGCATGCGATTAGTGAAAAATATAGCTCAAAATTCAAGGCTAAGGCCTCTCTAGCTGCAGATCCAGCAGCCTGCTTATTTTTCTTCTTCTGTGGACAATTAGTGGCATAATTTCCGTGTTGGTGACATTGAAAGCACTTCACCTTTGACATGTCCTGCTTCTTTCCTTTCGCACCAGATTGAGAAGCATTCTTCTTTTTCTTCCCCTTCCTTGCTTTGGTAGCCAAAGTGAAATTTTCTTCATCTGAATTCTTTGATGAAGATCCGTCCCTGCTACTTCGCCTTATCTCCTCTTGCACAAGATCCGACCAAAGTCGCTCCCATCCTAGCAATTTATCCCGACCATTGATAGAGTCCTGATAGGAATGCCAACTCTTCAGAAGCCCAAGGAGAGCCAAGCTCACCAAGTCCTCATCATCTACAGTAACCCCCACACTTCCCAGCTCATCCCTGCACTGGACAAACTTCGTGAGGTACTTGGGTATACTGTCGCCTTTCTCCATTTTTATGTTCCTGAGTTTATCCTTGAGCGCCAACTTCCTCTAGTCACTATTGCTTTGGAATAAATTTTTCAAAGCTTTCCACATCAATAATGGAGAAGCTTTACCATGAAGGTTGGACACTATATGATCCTTCACACCTTCCAACAGAATCCTTCGACACTTTGTTGTCTTCTTTTGCCATGCGTCAAGTGCAGCAGCATCGCTAGAAGCAGGTTTTGGAATTTTTGCATCTATGAACTCCTTCAACCCATTTTCAACTAGCACCGCCTCCATCCTGTACTTCCATGAAATATAATTCGAGCTGCCTTCAAGGGCATACTCCAATCACAATACATTAAAAGACATCTCAACTTCGACACCAAAAAAAACAATGTTGCAAATTCGAATTCCACCAGCACAAAACTCAACCGCTTCAATGTTCTGCAATTGCTCCAATGATCAATATCGCTTTGATACCATGTAGAAATTTATATAAATGATATGTTATACATCCGATATTATCCTGGTCACACACTATTTGACTTCATGCACAATACAGAATCTCTTCTACCATTGATCATTAATTGCAGAAATAAAATCAATTGCATGCACACATTAAAACCATAAAAATTCACACATATGAACACAATATTTTATGGGAAAGCTTAAAGCTGAAAAACCCAAAATATATGTATATTATATGTCATATATATCATGTAACAATTATCATACAAAGCTCCTCACAAGCTCTCAGTACAATCTCCAATTACTACACACTAATCAGGTCCAATCTAGCAAAACACATGCTCCAATCTCTGCCACCTGCTAGCCTGCCTCTACTATGCAATCACTGCTGAAGAATGGATGTGAATGAACTTGAATTGGTCCAGCCTTTCTCACACAATCCTCATTGGCATCTCCAACCAGTGTGTGTTGCAAATCATGCAACACTATATTCACAACTGATAGTCACACTGCTCTTTCACCTACCTCTTCACTGGTCTCCACTGAAACTGTCCATGCATTGTAGTTAACTGATGTATTCTTTAGCTGATTAAAGAGTTAATAATTAGTGAATTAATTAATAATTAATTCACACCACTCTCACTAGTGTATCAATCAGTTAGACTAGATACAACTAGCTCAATCATGTTTAACTCAGTTAAACTGAACACAACTCCACCAACTACTTCAATAACTCCACCAAACTCTGTCACATGAGTTCTAACTGAAGTATCCATGCAGTATCTCCACTTAACCCTTAGGAATATCATAATTCCTTCTGTCAGATCCTGTGCCACATTTGTGCACTTAACTAAAGTACTCCAAGAGAATAATATAATGTTTATAGTCCAAATATTATTAAGAGCTAATAATATTAGACATATCTATTTTTAGACTAGCAATCTAAAAATAGATTCCACCCAATATGTCTAAAAATAGAAGTCCATATATTTTTTCCAACTTGACCAACCATCCACAAATAGCATCCTGCAACTCATAGAATATGATCGACAAGTCTAAAAATAGACATAGTCTAAAAATAGACTTGCACCAAAAATAGCCTGCGGGCCCACTTAGTGAAGTCGACTTCTTTCCACTAAGCTCATCATCTTGTTGCAATCCCAACATTCTTGGCTTGTCCTATTGTTTTGTGTCGCAGGAAATCTTTTCCTTCACAAAAAACACCATCATAGCCTCTATCCTCCAACATTTCAACTGAGACTAAATTTTTCTTCAAACCTGGTACATGCATTGCATATTTCAATTAAAAGGGTTTACCTGACTGCCTTAGGAAGGTAATGGTACCAATCCTGGTAGCACTGTACTACCCGTCATCATCCATTTCAATATGAATATGGAGATCCTTCTCCTCCAAGCTACTGAAAAGTTCTTTGTCTCCCGTCATGTGAAAGGAAGCATCACTATCCAAATACCACACAGATCCCAATGCACTTGAAACCATGCATGCGATCAATGAGATGTCAAGCTCAAATTGTGAGGCCAAAGCCTCACCAACTGCAAATCCTCCAACCTTCTTGTTCTTCTTCTTTTTTGGACAGTTAGTAACATAATGGCCGTGCTCATGATAGTGAAAACACTTCACCCTGGACATGTCCTGGTTCTTGCCATCTTTGGACTCGGATTTGGAATGGAATTTATTCCCCTTCCCCTTCTTCGCCTTGATATCCAAAGAAAAATATTCTTCATCTTCATTCTTAGATGAATATCCATATCTAGTGTTTCGTCTGAACTCCTCCTACACCAAATCCAACCACAGTCGTTCCCAGTCTAGCAACTTTTCCCTTCCATTGACAGAGTCTTGATAACTGTGCCAACTCTTGGAAAGTCCTAGGAGATCCAATCTCACCAAATCATCATCAGTGACAGTTATGCCAACACTCCCCAGTTCATCCCGAAATTGGACAAACTTTGTTAAATATTTTGGCATGGATTTTCCCTTCTCCATCTTGATCTTCCTGAGTTTATCTTTGAGCGCCAATTTCATATGGTCACTGCTGCTCTAAAATAGATCCATCAAAGCCTTCCACATTATATATGGTGTGGCTTTCCCTTGGAGGCTTGAGATAATGTGGTATCGTACTCCCTCCAATATCATTCTCCTTGCCTTTGCCACTTTCTTTTGCCATGCATCACGAATTGCAGCATATGTCGCAGTGGGTTTAGGAACATCATTATCAATGAATTCCTTCAAGCCATTGTCTTCAAGTACTGCCTCCATCCTATCCTTCCAAGCAATATATTTTGAGCTTCCCTCGAGTGCATACTCCAACCTCAAGCCATTGAAATCCATTTCGATCCTGAATCAGTTGTAGCACCAAGAAAGTCTTTTTGCAAATTTGAATTATATCAGGTCACAAACTCAACTCCTCCTTCACAATTGTGATTTCATGTTCTCTTATACCATGTATAAATTATACAACATGCATGTATATCATGAATTCAATCTGATCTAAAAATGTGCTAAAGTTATATATTGAATTGCTTCTACAAATCAATTGCGGAATTAAAAACACAATCGCCAATCACATGAAGCAAAGAAGAATCAATCAAGTCACAACAGAGATAATTTCCTAAGGAAATCTTACTGCTCAAAACCCCACTATATTCTATTGTATGTTCAGCATGGAATAATGAAACAATTACATACAACACTTCTCACAAGAGCCCTCCTGTACTCATCTAATTGTCTCACATTGTCTCAGATAAAACTGACCAATACTTATCCAACATATTTCCTCCAAATAACCTGCCTACATTGCGCAATCCTTGATGAATGAAATCCCTATTATTTAGGAATTTTGGCCTTCCTTGACTGTGCAAGTATCATGGGCACTCTGATGGGTGTTTGGTTGCATGGGTTCAACCCAATAATCCTACAAATTATAGTCAACTTCCCTTTCACGTGGATCTCAACTAGGTCTCCACTAGATCTGACATGCATGCAGCTAATAATAGTAAATCCTCAGTTGCATGTGAGATCAATGATTGTGAATTAATTAATAGTTAATTCAGTTGATCTCTCGCTAGTGTATCTAACAATTACAACTAGCACAACTAAGTTTAACTCACTTAACTGAGTTAAACTTATTACAACCTGCATTAACTAATGCACCACTGCACTTTGAACTCTGTTACAACTAGAATTACTCTACATGCCTCACCAACTACCTCTAACTCGAAATTCATGAGCTAACTGAGTTTATCACACTCAGTTAACTATTACAAGTTATTTTGAGATTAGATTACATTTTATTTTCCATCTTAATTAATGGATAACTAAAACAAACATGCACCAAATTTAGCCCATAGCAGTGTAGGTGTTGCTAAGACCTATGGTCCCAATCTAGTGTAGGTGTTGCTTGGACCTCCTAGTCCCACACTAGGCATGAGTGCTGAAATGTCTTGTTGAATCTCAACACCAAACTCAAATTGATGGTGGCTAGTATAACCTTCTCCAGATCTATTTCAACACAGTTTCAAGCACAAGAAAATAGGCCATTTGAGGGTTCAAAACAATCCACATATCTTCCCAGATCATTCCCAATATTCCCAAAGGTCACATCATTCCAGAAGTGCAATTGTAGAAATGGGAGTTTGACTGAGACTGAAACTTGGGCAAGTACAACACTATCTGGATTAAATTTGGGGCTCCACTAATTCAAATATATCCTTGGGCTCCCATAAAATATGGTCTTCTTCGAAAACTATTATCTTGGTCTACTCTTGTCTCGAAGAATAAGGTAGTAATTCCCTAGCCACAAAAGGATGAAGTGACCTATCCTTAGATTAAGGGTTTCTAGTTATTCAGGACCTATTAGCACACTATTTTCGAGGAGGACCATAAACCCATAAATTTTCCCACAAGTCCTCGATCATATAGATAAAGGGCTTGATATCTAGCCTGTGGCACAAAGATATCCAATTTTTGGATCTCATCAAGCTTCTTTACAAAGCAAGAGGCATAATCCTTTTGAAATATAAGTCCATTTGAGGCAACATAGTTGAAAGTTGCAATCTCCTGGTCAAGATGGGAGGGGGAGGCTAGATTGGTCGTGATAGACAACCCGGCCCAGGAAGATCAGATCTAGCAAAGGAAGGGATAGACAAGGGGAATATTAGATGGTAGTAAGAGATCAAAAACATGAGGGGGGGACAAAAATGAGAAGCTCGTTGGATTGACTAGTAGGCTAGACCTGCAACGACTAGTGGGATAGCTAGATTGAAGGGGGGGCTCAGAGCCGTAGACGATCTTAGAGCCTTAGATTTTTCTTCGATAAAAATATATATTGTATACAATGATTTATTAAGATACTCATATTTTCACATTGCTTTTAACAAATTGAAAATTGTATGAACTACTTCTTCAGTTTGTTGGATCATTTTAAGCTTAATTTCAAATATGGTCCATTGCACTTATACCTTCCTCTTGATTGAGAGGGGTACTAATCCTTCATTTAATAGAGATAAATTAGGATTTAATTTTTCCACTTGCATGGTATATTAGAATGGAATTTTCATTTAGGAAATATTTGTAGAAGTCTCCTTTCGTAGGAGAAATTCCATTGGTGGCTTCGCTAACCCCTTATGTCAACTTAAGGACTGCTTTCTTACAAGTTCAAAATAGGAGGGTAGGTTTGTCTCCTCTTATTTTTGATAAGTAATAAAGAATATCACAAGTTATAAGGGAGACTGAGGGGTAACTAGACCCATTTTAATGAGTCATAATCACCATCCAAAACAAATAAGTGCCTAATTAGGGCCGTAACTAAGTGATCTCCCCATTGTTGATTATGGTTATTTTTTTCAATCAACAAAACAATTTTTTCTATCCCTATCATAAATATTGTTATGAATTATAATTCATGTAAATAATATGGAAATGTAAACATTGACTTACTAAAGGAAGTGGACATGGATTTAGGGGTATGAGGAGAAGGAGTTTCTTGTAAACCCAAGTCACTATATTTATTTAACACATATGTCCCTAATGGATTGATTGAATTATTGGTGAAATCATTGAATTCATGAATGGGATTCCCGAGTAAAGGACAAGCTAGGAAGTACCAGTTGTCACAGATAGTGTGGGCATGGTCAACACACATGGAAAGGTACGTGAAGCAAAAGGTCATATGGGAGACAAGGTTTAGGGGAGAGAGATGCAAGAGTAAAAATAGACTATGTAGTGGTATGGAGCAAGAGAGAGCTCACTAAGAAAAACATAGAACAACAAAGGTATAAGGAAGAGAATAAAAAGCATGAAAATTGGTCGCAGACATGAATTTTCGAGGAGAAATCACTTTTCTCTAGCATGCATTTTGTGTTTTAAGGATAAAATTCCTAATGTTTGGCTAAGGCCAGTGTGTGTTTTTGTGAATTGGTTGGAGAGGGAGAGTTTAGTGGAGTTGAAACATTCAGTTTTATCCTTAGGGCTAATAAACCATTGGGATGCTAGTTGCAGATGATAAACCAATTAGCAGGTTGATGTAGAAATTAAACCAATGGATTCAATCTAATATTGTAATGTACTAAAACAAAATACTAAATCACTTCTACAAATTTACGGAAACCAAATATGATCGCATAATCACAAAAAATCAAGAGAAAGAAATAATCAAAACACGATTTATCTGGGGAAAGAAACTGCTCAAAACCCCACTATCTATATATTGCATAAATTCAAAACCATGAAACAATACAATTTTATTTCCCTCACTGAGAAACCTTTGCACTCTTTTGACTATCTCACTCTAATCCTATTCGAATTTGGCCAAATCTAAGAAATTTTGGTCCAATATTTAACCTTTTGCTTGGATAGGTCTGGTCGGCCTTCCTTACACATTCCTAGGCTAATTGAGCCCTTATTAATTAGGAAAAACCCAAATAATGATTTTGCAATTCATCTAAGGATTCCCGATGACCTCATGCATGACCTATACAATTTTATAATTATACAATTGATAATTATCTTCCCTTTAACCCCGATCTCAACTGGGACTTCCTTAGAACAAACATGCAACAAATATTTATAGCGAATTCTCAGTTAACTAATTGATAATTATTTGTGAATAAATCATACTTAATTGACTAGACCTATCAGTAGCTCATCTCTTAGTTATAACTAGTTAAATTGATTTTAACTCAATTAATTAAGTTAAATAATTATAAATCACAAATAATTGTAACTTAACCCCATAAAATCATGGGAAAACTTTACATGCCTCCTCTTTGACCCTCAACTCAAATTTCCTAAGCTAAATAGGTCTTCCTAAGTCAATTAACTAATACAAGTCGTCATGAGATGAAATTACAATTTCTCTTCCAATTTAATTAAGGGAAAATTAAATCAGAAGCCCCCTATGGTGCCCTTTATGGGTGTCATTTTCTGGGTGCCATTTCTGGATTCCATTTTCAAAGTTTCATTTTTCCAATTTCAACACTCCCTCCCAATAAGAAAAGAATTCAACTCTATCTCGATTTGTAACCTTTGGAATGTTCTATATGCAACACCTCTCTAGTGTTTTTTGCTCCTACAATTCCTAAAATTGAATAGCCTCCAGAACTGAATCAATATGATGCATCTGTCATCAGAGTCTCTGACTGGTACTAGTTACTACATTATCTACTGAAAAAGTTGTGTTGCTGCTAACTCTACATTTGTGCTCTTCGTACTGCTGCCAACTCTAATATGCACTCCAGTATCTAACATCTGTCATTATAATTTTGTATTTTTTACATCTAATTTCATCAATCGCTACCAATCATTCCTTCTACTATGTACTGTGGGATCCTCGTAGCCAGGTCTGATCCATGAGACAAACCATCTCAATGGATACTGCCCAAATTTATTCTCTTGGGATTATGTCTTCACATCACCCCATCTCTCACCTAGAGGTATGGCTGCATGTGATCCCTCTACCCATATGGATTGAAATTTCCCCCTTCTGGAGGTCTCTATTTGAGTGGATGCCTCCACTCGGTCTCCTCCCTTCTTCTCCAATTATGGCTGCTCCACAACCTTCTGGGACTGATTCTGAGGCCACAAGTTGAGAGGTAATTTATGCTCCCTCTGAACCACCAAGTCACTAACCTATGATTTTCTCCTCAAAGCTTTGCATGCATCTTCAACCTTAAGAGCATACATGTTCTTGACTCTTACACTGGCTGGCTTCACCTGTCCCCTAGCAATGTGTCTAAGGAACAACGTCCTTTTCTAAATAGCACATCATAACCATGATCTTACAATACCTCTATGGATACAAGATTATTTTTTATTCTGGGAAAATACAAAACATCTTTGTGTCAGATAGGGGAGCTAGTCTCCCACTGAAAAGTAACTGTACCTATTTATGTCACGCTATAACTCCCGTCATCTCAGAAATCTATGTTCTACTGGAGGTCCTTCTCCTCCAAGTCACTAAAGAGATCTATATTCCCTTTCATATGGAACGAGGCACCATTTTCAAGATACCACATGCATCACATTACAACATTGGCCATGCATGCAATGAGAGTAAAATCAAACTTGAATTGTGAAGCTAGCACTTCAATAACTGCAGGCTCCTTCTCGCTTGCATTCTGTGGACACTTTGAGGCATAGTTCCCATGTTTGTGATAGTGAAAACACTTGCCCTTGGACAATTCTCTCTTGAACTCTTCACCTTGGGATTTATTTACCTTGTATTTCTTTCCTTTTTGGACTAATGAAAAATATTCTTCTTTGTCTGTGGAAGAGGTTCTGTCTCTAATGCTCTGCCTTATCCCTTCTTGTACCAAGTCGAACCATAATTGCACCCAATCTAGTACTTATCCCTCCCATTCACAGAGTTCTGGAAACTATGCTAGCTCTTGGGAAGGCCTAGAAGTGATAGGCTCACCAAATCATCATCGATTATTGTCACACTAACACTTCCAACCTCATTTTGACATTGAGTGAACTTCGTCAAGTATTTTGGTATCATCTCGCCCTCCTCCATCTTGATCTTTCTGAGCTTGTCATTCAACGCCAACTTCCTGATGTCGGTATTATTATGAAATGGATTTGTTAAAGCCTTCCACATAGCATATGGAGTCACCTTACCATGGAGACTCGAGGCAATATGATCTCGAAATCCCTCTAACAAGATCCTTCTCTCCTTTCCTACCTTCTTATCCATGCATCAATAAGTTGAGCATATGTTGCTGCAGGCTCGGGAATAACACTGCTTATGAATTCCTTCAGTCCCTTTCCCTCGAGCACTACCTCTATCATGTCCTTACATTTTATGTAATTCAAATTTCCCTTGAGTACATATTCGAGTCTCAAGCCATTGAAAGACATCTTGTTCTAATGTTGGGTCTTGAAGAACAAATCTACAAATTCGATATACATGTTCAAAACAAAATCTGATTATTCTCTTTTATAGTAATTCGTACTTTGATACCATGTAGAAATATCCAAATGGATTTAATATGATCTTGTAATATACTAAAAAAAATACTGAATCACTTCTACAAATTTGCGGAAACCAAATATGATCACATAATAAAAAACAAGCAAGAAAAAGAAATAATCAATCACACAACACAAGATGTGTTTGGGGAAAGAAACTGCTCAAAGCCCCCCTATTTGTATATTTCATAAATTCAAGACCATGAAAAAATACAATTTTATTTCCCTCATTGAGAAACCTTTGCACTCTGTTGACTGTCTCGCTCTGATTTTGTTCGAATTTGGCTTTGATCTAAGAAAGTTTGGTCCAATATTTAACCTTTTTCTTGCCTAGGTCTTGCCTACCTTACTTACACTTTCATGTGATAATTTAGCCCCTATTAATTGGGAAAATCCCAAATAATTATTGCGAAATTCATCTAAGTCCTCCCGATGACCTCATGCTTGACATGTACAATTTTATAATTATACAACTAATAGTTATCTTCCCTTTAGCCCCAAGCTCAACTAGGACTTCCTTGGAACTGACATGAAAAAAATATTTATAGTGAATTATCAATTAAATGAATGATCGCTACTTCTAAATTAAATAATATTTAATTCACTGGACCTATCACTAGCTCATCTCTTAGTTAGAACTAGTTAAACTGATTTTAAATCAATTAATTAAGTTAACTAATTAAGAATCACAAATAACCATAACTAGACCCCCTAAAATCATGGGAGAACTATACATGTCTCCTCACTAACCCCCAACTCAAATTTCCAAAGCTAACAAAGCCTTCCTGACTCAGTTAACTAATACAAGTTGTCATGAGATGAAATTACAATTTCTCTTCCAATTTAATTAAGGGAAAATTAAATCAGAAGCCCCTATGGTGCCATTTATGGGTGCCATTTCTAGATGCCATTTTAAATGTTTCTTTCTTCCAATTTCAATAGTTGAGACACCCATGAAATAGCTAAAAGGACTGATAAATTACTAAGTGCCAGACTTGGGGTTGATAAACCACTTACGTACTTTCTTAGTAAGCTGATAATCCACCTAGATAGTGGACTCTTGACTCCTGCAATACTAGCTTATAGAAGAAAACTAGTAAACCTCCCATATAATGAATTCATTCTCCTCGAACTGAGTTGTAACTAACTGAGCCTTGGATGAAATCTTATGGTTTCTTTTCTACTAAAGTAGAGAATTGCTTTGGTTTTACTACTGGAGGAAGTTGAAAAACCACCTGGAAAGTGGACTCTTCTCCTTACCATTTTCTAACTTCTTGTTGGTGAGAATACTCATGAGAAACTAACTCCTTGGACTCATATTCTAGCTTAGGGGTGGTCAACTACAAGAAATATTGCAATGTAGATATCCTATAGTTGAGTGGAAAGTTTAAGTCCTTCCTTAATCGCTAGTCACTCGAAGATAATAAGAAAAGTTACTTACTTGTATTTTCTATATATACATATTGCACTTGGATTATAAATATATATATATTTTTTCTATGTGTTTCATGTACCCCGAAGGTCAGTTGCTATTATATCCATGAAATATTTGTACTAGGTTGACCCACCCAAAGGAATCACTTATTGTCATCTCTACCACAGAGATTGACCCTGAGAGTGTCGAGTGAATTGAACTAATGACCTCTCAATAGCAAAGGTGATTTAATGATTGGGACTTGACCAATTGAGCTGACCCTCAGGGCTTGGGTTATAAATATTATTTTTATATAAAAATGATTGTATTAACACTATTATGAAGGAATGTGCCATTCCTGGTTGTTTGTAATGAGATGTATATGTAATTGTTCTCATGGTTTGAGAGGGATTTGTAGATCCCTGTTATTGTTGATACTTTCCTCAATGTAGGGTTAATTACATAACAAGTATGGTTATTTTTCGAGTTCAACTGACTATGTATGGGTGTGATTTATAATTTTTTCTATGCCATTAATGTCATGGATATTCATTATTTATGGACTAGCAAAAGTATGTGGTTGATATTTTATGGGGCATGTTATATCAACAGATATGATGATGTCTATTTGAATCCATTATGTGATTAATGGGATGTTGTTATATATAAATATATAATAAAGTATCAGATTTGGTTTAACTCATTATACTACCTAAGGTCATGTTTGTCTAGTGGATACATTGCATGTATTATGGGCCTTGTATAGTTCTTTGAGTGATCCATGTTGGATATGTTTATATCACTATATTATTTAGAATATTTGAGCAACATTTGAACTAGATAAAGTCTCAATTTGGTTGTTGAAATCCTCAATAATTCCAGCCTGAATTTCATTGAGTATCAAATTTATGGTTGGGGCAAAACAAGCCTTGGTGAACATGTAAAGGAGTTTTGAATTATCAAGGACGGGGAAAACCTTGACATTCCTGACAAATATTTATACATTCCAGGGAATGGATATGTGTCTCTATGGGACAATAATTTTGACTCTTATTGACATAATTTTCATAGTGATGGAGAGAAAAAGATAGAAAAATTCTTGTTACTTCACATATACATTCACATTGTGCAATTTTGAAGTCAGCGTAGTATCTTGTTCTATTGTGGTGTTATGGCATAACGATGAGATAAGAAAATATTTATCCCAAGGAATACAAAAATGAATGGCACGTAATGAATAAATACTACCTTGACCCCAAATTATTTGATAACATCGAATTGTTGGTTTTCATGAAGGTTTGGATCCCAGTGGGACCCCAACTTAAGTTGAGGTGACATATTTCACAAAGGAAAGGTAAGACTATGTGGTTGCAACATATGATCCTGGATGATATGGATTGGTTACATGGTGGGTATGTTGACATGTCATATTGATAGTGTGACATGTGGCAGGCATAAATAACCTTTTTGGATAACATAGCAGTATGATTTTAGGTGACATGTGCCATTGTGAGGGGGTGCCACATAGAATAATGGTGTCACCTTGATGTCAATGTGATAACATCCAAAATTTATACAAGAGGGTGACGTGGATTTTTATGCTAACGTGGCACCTAAAAGACACATGGTGGTGGTTTTTAGTGCCACCTAGTATGAGGTGCTATGTGGTGTTGATGGTGGGTTGACATGGCATGGAGCCACATCAATGTGGACATTATAACTCTAGAAATACCTTATGGTGCATATATGTGACATGACACAATAGAAAGAAGTTGTGGAATAGAAAAATCCCCATTATGTATTGTAAATATTCATGTTCTGATGCACCATAGCGATTGGAATGCAATAAATTCCAAAGGAATCAAAAGGGACATGGTGGCACTATCATGTGGAAAGTGCCATGTTGGATTCTCATTTGAGGTAGTAGTGCCACGTGGGCACCATGAGGTAGATATTTGTTGATGTGGAAAGAGTTACGAGAGCTGTTAGCTCAGGTATGTCAATGATCAAAAATAATTTTTTCAATTGTTTTTCCAAAAGTCACAGGTCAAAAATTTACTTTTTCAAACAAGTTTTCAGAAAATAATTTTGGTCACTGAAGAAGTCTAGGTCAAGTGTGCTGCTCCTTCATCTCATTCATCACTACCATCATTTTCAAGGTCATCTCCTCCATCCTCATCATTTAAAATTTTAGGGTATGTCACTCTAGCTCATATAGGTCATTGTCTAGGGTCATCTTTTCCTTTGAAAATTGTTCAAATTTTCACCTAAAACAAGTCTCTAACCCTTCATCCCACTCATAAAACCCTAAATTTGGAGCTAGCATGTTTAGGAAATGAAATAAAGGAAATAAATACAGTTTTTCTTGTTTCAAATGTTCAAGTGTCAAAAAAAAATCAAAGGAGCAATTTTTTTCTTATTATCTCATTAAAAGGAGAAAATTTTGTCCCGCTATCTCATCAAAAGGAAATCAAGTGTCAAAATTTCAAAGAGGTCATTTTTGACTTATTATCTCATTCAAATACAAAAGGGTAATTTCCAAATGTCAAATACAATTTGTCTTGTTTTAAAAAAATCATTTCAAGTGTCAAAGGAAAATGGTCATATCAAGCTTATAAAGGGAAAAAGTAAACTCAATTTTATTCATTGTTGCCCTTTGATGTGTGGAAGAGAACCTCTCTACCTCACTTGCCCTCCAAAGGTAGTCTAAATCCTAAATCCAAGGCTCAAATTCATTTCAAAATTCATTTGCTACCCTTCAAACAACTTGTGTTACACTTTTTGCAATTGTTGTTACGCTTCTAGGTGACAGTTTTATGCTTTGGAAACTATTGCACAACCGTTGTTACACTTTTGAGTGATGCACAAGTGTTGCGCAGGCACTACACAACCACCATTGTAATGATTTTGTGCCACAGTTATTATGATTTTCCCTACATTGTTATGCTTCTATAGTAGCATGTTACGCTTCTAGAGGAGAGGCGATTTTTATTTTTTGTCTTGGAAAACCTCCAAACCAACTCATGCTTGGCACCATTACCTTATGAAACCCTCATACAAGGTAAGTAATCATTATTGTGCCATATTTTGGTCAAATTTTTGAGTGTTTAAACATTTTAATGCTCAGTTATGTTTTCTCCATATTTTCACTTTTTCACGATGTATAAAAAAATTTCATTTGACAAGCTCTAACCTATCCCACCTACCTAAAACCTAACCCTAATACCTAAAATTTAATTCAAACATCTAATATACATTATTCCCACATTTTATATCATCCACATGACCCCTAACATGTCAAATTCAAGCAAACCCTATATTATAGCTATTTCACAGTGAAAAACCTTTAAATTTCCTATGTTTGCTAGATTTTTCCACCATACACACATCTATTTCTCCTCATTCCACTTTTAGTATGGAGCTAAGATGCTACTCTATTCAATTAAATTTTCTTATATTTTTTTCTCAGCTCCATGGCCCTCATTTAACCTTCTAAACCTACAATACTTCTACACTAGATATTCTCACAGTCAAACATTGAGAATTTCCCATGTTTTTATCATTTTTCCACATTCCTCACACTCATTTTACCTCATTCCACCCACAACTTGGAGCTAACACACAAATCAATACAATTAATTATTTCTATAATTTCTCTCAGCTTCATAATATTTCATCTCATCCTCTAAACTCACACTTTCCTACACTCTATTTTTCTAGATTTCCATACATTCACCCATCTCATTAACACTCTAGGGTTTTCATCATTCCAGTGACAAAAAAAATGGAAAGTGACAAGAAGAGCTTCAAGGGAGGGCACCACCTCAGGCTAGAACCTTTCACAATGAATGAAAGAAATGCCTCGCCATTGGCCAGATGTAATATCCCAAATGGGGAAATTTCTGCAAAGTTGGGGATATCTTAAGATATTCCTCTTTCAGAAATATTGCAAGTCTATTTTAGAGATTGACTACTTGGGAATTTATCGGATGCATCATCTTCACAAGGAAGGATGAAATCCAGAGGCTATCTGGCCCTTTGTAGACTCTGTCTATAGATATGTAATATCTCCTATTAGGAAGAGCTACTCTATTGAGAATGCCTCATGATAGAGTTACAGCAGCAAGAAAATACACCCATTGACAAATAGCAGTGACACATACTCATAAAATACCTCCAGATGTGCTCTTTCTGTCCGTTGGGCTCCCTGCCCAATCTGCATCCGTGAAGCCACACAGCTTCACCTCATCTGACTGTTTGTACCATAATACATATCCCGATGTGCCTCTAAGATATCTCAATACATGCTTCCCCGCCTTCCAAAAGAGCTTGGTAGGCTTAACCATAGCTTGTGAAAGCTGGTTAATAGTGTAGCATATGTCAGGTCATGTATTGACTAGATACATAAGCGACCCCACCAACTATCGGTAAACAGTGGCATCCACTACCTCTGCCGATGTAGCATCCCCTTTCCTCCATCCACCAGGAAGAGGAGTGTCGATAGGCTTGCAGCAATACATGTTAAACTTCTCCAGTATCTCCCGAGCATACTTGCCTTGAGACACAAAAAATCCATCACTGCGCTGCCAAATTTCCAATCCCAGGAAATAATGAAGAAGGCCCAAGTCCTTCATCTCAAACTTCTTTGCAAGATCAGCCTTGCATGAATGTATCAACAGTTCATCACCCGTCAAAATCAAATCATCTACATAAAGTACAATGATCAACAACTTAACCTCCACCACAATTTGGTATAGGTTCGGATCTGCCTCACTCTTGGAGAATCCAAGTCCGGTGAAATAACTGTCTATCTGTGTGTACCAAGCATGAGGTGCTTGTTTCAACCCAGATAGTGCTCTTTTGAGCCTGCACACATGCGACTCGCTACTGAAGATCTCAAAACCTTTGGGCTGCTCTATGTACACCTCCTCCTCAATCCTCCATTGAGGAATGCAGTCTTCACATCCATCTGATGAATGTGCCACCCCATCTGCGTTGAGAGAGCAAGAATCGTCCATATGGAAGAATACCTTGCGACAGGTGCAAATTTTTCCTCATAATCGATCCCCTCAATCTGTGAGAAGCCTCCGGAAAAAAATATTGCTTTGTACTTCTCCACACTCCCGTCCACTGCTTGCTTCACTTTGTAGATCCATCTCTAACCTACCACTATTTTCCCTTCCGGCCTTGGGACAATCTCCCATGCATTGTTTCTAACAATCGAATCATACTCTTCCACCATGGCATCTACCCATGCGGGATCCTCCACAGCTTCCTCGAAAGAGGATGGTTCTGTCACGATACACTTGCTCATCAGAGCCATGCACCGAGTATACCTGGCCGGGGGGACCCGTCTCTCGTTCGCCCCGTGGGATGTGGCGTGATCCTACACCCATTCGCATCCCGAACCGCCGCTTCGGGCCTTTCTGGTGCGCTTCCGCCCTCTCATGGTTGGCGCTGCATGAGTGGTTTCTTCCACTCCATGAACCTCCTCTTGTGGCTGATCCACATCCTGAGGCTCATCCTTAGGAACTAATAGCTCCTCATCTGCATGCAAGTGTGGCTCCCCCTCAAGTGAACACTTCATGGCTTTCTCTTCATGAAATTTGATATCTCGTCGCACAATGTTCTGCGACCGTCTCGGAAAATACACGATAGTTTTGGGGTGTAATAGTTCCTTGTGGGGTGTAATAGTGTACCCCACAAATATCCCAACCTTTGCGCTCCAAATGCCTTTCTCCCCGGCATCCTTCATCACATGAATGTAAATAGGTGAACCAAAAATCCTCAAATGAGAAATATCAGGCTTCTTACCAGAAAACGCCTCCTCAGGTGTACTCATGCCAAGTATCCTGTGAGGACAATGATTTTGCACATAAACCACAGTATTGCATGCCTCAGCCCACAAGCGTATGGGAAGGCCCTGATCATGCAACATCGCCCATGCAACACCCATGATCGTTCTGTTCTTCCGCTCAGCGACCCCATTATGTTGTGGGTTATGAGGTGCTATGAGCTCTCTTTGAATTCCTTCTGCGCTGCAAAAGTCCTTGAATTTTCCATAGATGAATTCACCACCATCCTCATAAAATACACCCATTGACAAATAGCAGTGACACATACTCATAAAATACCTCCAGATGTGCTCTTTCTGTCCGTTGGGCTCCCTGCCCAATCTGCATCCGTGAAGCCACACAGCTTCACCTCATCTGACTGTTTGTACCATAATACATATCCTGATGTGCCTCTAAGATATCTCAATACATGCTTCCCCGCCTTCCAAACTCACACTTTCCTACACTCTATTTTTCTAGATTTCCATACATTCACCCATCTCATTAACACTCTAGGGTTTTCATCATTCCAGTGACAAAAAAAATGGAAAGTGACAAGAAGAGCTTCAAGGGAGGGCACCACCTCAGGCTAGAACCTTTCACAATGAATGAAAGAAATGCCTCGCCATTGGCCAGATGTAATATCCCAAATGGGGAAATTTCTGCAAAGTTGGGGATATCTTAAGATATTCCTCTTTCAGAAATATTGCAAGTCTATTTTAGAGATTGACTACTTGGGAATTTATCGGATGCATCATCTTCACAAGGAAGGATGAAATCCAGAGGCTATCTGGCCCTTTGTAGACTCTGTCTATAGATATGTAATATCTCCTATTAGGAAGAGCTACTCTATTGAGAATGCCTCATGATAGAGTTACAGCAGCAAGAAAATACACCCATTGACAAATAGCAGTGACACATACTCATAAAATGTGAGAGGAATCCATAGCTATCTCATTATAATAATGGCAGCATCATATGTATACAAAATCTTGAGGGAAATGATACTCAAGATGTACAATGCCAAGCCTCAAGAGAAAAGTACATAAATCATGGAAGAACTCTGTTGCACATATAAACCCTAGCTATGAATGCGCATTTTATAAGAGAAAATGCATGCTAAAAATGCCAAATGCATAGATATACATTGCTATGGTACAAAATAATAGTAGGAGTGAAGACTTCAACTCGCAAAGGCTACCTCCTATCAATCCTAAAAGGATTGATCATAGAACCCAAAATTTGCAAAATGTTGGAGTAGCTGGGTAGCTGCAACAACTCAGAAATAGACCTGGATGGAGATGGCTAAGTCTGATTCTCAAACTGAATATTCCTCCTCCAACGGATCTTTTGAATGAAAGGTTGATCCCTTCATCAAATATCTCTCCCTCCAATAATCTGCAAGATCCCCACTACAAATGCTCTATAGAAAATAACATAGTCACTGGGTGAACTGCGCTGTAGGGGAAAGGGAATGAGATGGCCTTGATGCCAAATCTTTAATGATGCTCTGAAATCTTCCTCACTAAATCATCAAATGGATAGGGACTCCCTTCCTCTGAAAATCAGCTCCGAAAGTGTTGTAGATGTCCTCCACTGCAACTCTCTACAATGTAGCAACACTCTTGAACAAGAATAACGCTATCACTGGAGATGGTAGCTTTGGCCTTGAGCCATTGAATGTGGAGAATGAAGAACAACCTTCAGGAGGCCTCTCAAGAAGGGGAAGGAATCCTAAACAAGAATTCCTTTGGAAATTCTTGTTGAACAGCAAAGAATGCTCTCTTGTCTAAATAGACAATGAAATGAATAATACTCAACATGAGCAAAAATGGTTGCCATACCATTCTCTTATACAAGTGAAAGCCTCCTTACCATGGAGCCCACACCTTAGGGTTTTCTCCACCAAGTGATCTCTCTCCCATGTGAACCACACTGCCTTTCTAAGCAAGCTTCTCCTTCTTCTATTGTGCAGTCAAACTTGGTCAATCTTGACCTAAACCTCTTCCAAATAGTCTTGTTCACACATGAGGGTGTGTAAACGGGTTCTGAAGGTGATCCCTTTTATTATTATGAGGGATTTTATTAAGGTTTTTATTTGGAATGGATTTCCCTACCCATTTATTCTCCTCCTCTATGAAATCTACAAAAATTAATATTCCAATTTGCTGCTTGCAAATTTTGGAATATTACAGTCCTCCCCTCTCAAAGATTGCTTGTCCTCAAGAAAGTAAAAGGATAGACTGATTTAATTCCCCTTAATTTCCTTGTAGCATCCATGCATGATAAAATTCTCCAAGAAAAGGATGCCATATCATCAATCAAGTGTTCAGGTTGTCCCTCCAAAATATGTAATCTAGCCTTTGGTGAACATCCCCAAATAGCTGTCATGTAGAAGCAAATATCCATGAAGGAAACAATGGGCTGTCTAAGGGCCTCCTTGAGGCATGAGATATGATATAAGGTGGGACTCATCATCCCCATATGAATCTCCCATCCCCAAGAAATCATCCATACAACATGAGCTGCTTCCAAACATAGCAACTCATAGAAAAATCTCTCCACCTTGAGCTCCGGAAAAGAAGGTGGGCTGAAAATATGAATATGGAAAGCTCCATATCTCACCCCATGATGTCCTCTCATTCACTTATGATTTGTGTGGAGTGTGTGCTGATCAAGGGCTGAAAATGTATTACCTCCAAGTGGAAACATGAAGAGCAATCCTCCAAGGAACTCTCCTCCATCAATGAAAATCCAGCTAGCCCAAAGTATGTCATCCACAATGAGTAGGACATGATCATCATAGAATACCCCAATGACATGTTTTCTGTAGGCTATATCATGTGAATCAAGGTACAAACATTGTCTCATAGGGCTACAATGCAATCTCATCCACTGCAGCTGTAGAAAATAACATGGCAAGTACTGTATAGAAAATTTCACCTCTACTACTGAATAGTGAATAGATGAGTGAATCAGCAATACAAAATAAAATACATGCCCAGATACATACAATGGATGGATATCATCATCAGAATCATGATCCACCTCCAAAGAAAGAAAATAAGTGGCTGTGGTGACCATGTCTCTCCCCATGCTCCCATTAGAACATGCCATGCATAAGCTGTGGGAATCATCGCCCCTCAAAGACACATTCAACTCATGTGTCAATTCACCCATCATGCTCCCAATAATAATATGGAAAATATAGAAAATGGAAACACGCTCCTCATCAAAATAGAGGAAGTACTAATGGTTTCATATGGTGTTGGGAAGTACCAACAGTCTCCCAAGAGTGCATAACGTAGTTTTGAAAATTGTTGCTTAAGAAATCTACAAGGAAAAATGTTTTTAAGTACAATGCTAATTATATGAATTAGCTGATCATGTGTATAATGGAAAAACATTTTCCTGAGTCCATGTTAAAGATGGCTGTCTCCATCATATGGTTTGGCCCAACTTTGCTCATGGAGCAACAAGAAAAATCAGCCCTTTTGAGGAGCCATGCACTGCAACATAATGATAAGAGCATGTAGATCAGAAAATGTAAACACAATACTCTTACCATAAGCTGGAAGTAAGATGATAGATGGATCCAGGTATATGATCCTGCTCCCAAATGTCAGCGCTGTGATCTCATGCAAAAAGGCTCTAGCCCAAGCCAACGTTTATCTCTTGACATGCTCCTTGTCAAGAACACCTCTGGTGATGCTGCTGCAAATGTGAAGCTTTTCCAAAGATGGAAATGCCTCCTGATCATTCCAAACCAAAGAGTAACCCCTTTGCACTATGAGAGTGCCCTCCTGTAATCTTGCAACACCATAAATTATATGAGAGCAAATTTGCTTGTGCTCTCTCCAAGATAACTCAAGCAACCCAAGTGCTTGCTGCCTTCTCATGCTCACATCATGTAACTCATGTGATGAAGGTACCATGACTGATATATGTGCCATATCAGCTCCATGTGTCCCTTCTCTCTGCTTCTCAATGATGCAAACATCCTGCCACCTCTCCTCTACTTCCATCCTCCTGGAAAAAGAGTGCTCCAAGTGATGACCAAACTCCTTCAAGAGGAGCTAGTGCAGCCAAGCCTCTTGCTTCCCGGTATCATATATTATCAAGTGGAAAATCAACCCCTTGCTTCTCATCCACACCCACTCATCTCCTTGTGGATGTCTTCTCCTTTTTCCTCCTTTGGCGGAGGAGAAATTCTCCCAAGCCATATCTTCTCCTTTGCATTTCATGGAAGGTTGAAATGCAGCTTCTTGGAGACCTCTTAGAAAATATCTCTTACCCATGGCTATATTGGATCCATGAGGACCCAATTGTGATGGAGGTAATATCTCCTCTCCACCCATGTCTGAAAACGCTACTAATTCCTCCAATAGTGTAGCAGTTGTTTCATCCTCCGGTTCAAGGTTTGTTCCCTAATTTATAATGAAGGTGCCATGGTTTATTTCATCCTCCCATGGTTCACATCCCAACCTCAAGGGCTGAATGAGACTCATCAAAAGTGCTTGAGGATGAGGGTTTATCTCCTCCTTAAACCCTTTGCACAATTCAGTGCAATCATGGTGCACTAGAATAGCAATAGATGTAGATCCTGGGACCTTTAAAGATGAATTTCCACAATTATTTAGGTTGTTTACTGAAATGAAAAATGGAACTTCATTCATACCTTGATGGATCCTGGGGTCTTCTTGTGTGGCTACAGCAGTTTCCTCCTCTAATGCCCTAGCTACATCCTCCATAGCTGAAAAAGGCTTCTCTTCCTTTTTCCTCTCTCCATCAAAGGTTTGAATCAACCTTTGAGAGAATCCTTCAAAAGAGCTTACCCTTGAATGGACCAAGGGTCTAAACCACCAAACAGAGGCTTCACCCTCCATGTGCAACACTGCAATCTCCACTGCTTCTTCCCCAGCCACTGGATGTACAAGAAAAAGGCTTCTAGCTTTTTCACGCAAGCTCTAGCTGAAGTGTCCCCATCAAATGTATACAATAGAAACCTATTGCCTCTGATTTCCCTTCCACTGCAGGGCCTTCTCTCTTCCTTCTGCTAAATAAACTGTGGGAATGATGTAGCTTCCCTGAATGCTATAGAATGGAATTTATATTCATCTAGGTATTGATTTAGAACCAGATGATCTAAGCATCTCTCATGCTTGTTTCCCTTTAGAGAATAGGAAGTGCATGGACCTTCCTTTGCTTCTCTTTGCTTCTCCTCCTTGGGGAGGTTCTTCTTTGTTCTAAAAATAGATGAGATCAAGCTCATCTTCTACATCATTCTGGCCTCTTCTCCTTTGAAATTTGAGCTTCACAAGCTGAGCCAAGTTTCAAAGCTCTGATACCACTGTAATATCCCAAATGGGGAAATTTCTGCAATGTTGGGGATATCTTAAGATATTCCTCTTTCAGAAATATTGCAAGTCTATTTCAGAGATTGACTACTTGAGAATTTACCGGATGCATCACCTTCACAAGGAAGGATTAAATCTAGAGGCTATCTAGCCCTTTGTATACTCTGTATATAGATATGTAATATCTCTTATTAAGAAGAGATACTCTATTGAGAGTGCCTCAAGATAGAGTTACAGCAGCAAGCAAATACACCCATTGACAAATAGCAGTGAAACATACTCATAAAATTTGAGAAGAATCCATAGCTATCTCATTATAATAATAGCAGCATCATATGTATACAAAATATTGAGGGAAATGACACTCAAGATGTACAATGCCAAGCCTCAAGAGAAAATTAAATAAATCACGGAGGAACTCTGTTGCACATATAAACCCTAGCTATGAATGCGCAGTTTATAAGAGAAACTGCATGCTACAAATTTCAAATGCATAGATATACAATGATATGGTACAAAATAGCAGTAGGAGTGAAGACTTAAACTCCCAAGGGCTACCTCCTATCAATCCTAGAAGGATTGATCATAGAACCCAAAATCTACAAAATGTTGAAGTAGCTGGGTAGCTGCAGCAACTCAGAAATAGAACTAGATGGAGATGGATGAATCTGATGCTCAAACTGAATATGCCTCCTCCAATGGATCTTTTTAATGAAAGGCTAATCCCTTAGGGTTTTCTCCACCAAGTGATCTCTCTCCCATATGAATTGGGTTGCCTTTCTAAGCAAGCTTCTCCTTCTTCTATTGCGCAGTCAAACTTGGTCAATCTTGACCTAAACCTCTTGCAAATAGTCTTGTTCACACATCAGGGTGTGTAAACCGGTTCCGAAGGTGATCCCTTCTATTAGTATGAGGGATTTTATTAATTTTTTTATTTGGAATGGGTTTCCCTACCCATTTATTCTCCTCCTCTATGAAATCTACAAAAATTAATATTCCAATTTGCTGCTTGCAAATTTTGGAATATTACACCAGAAGATGCTTTGAGAAAACTCAGTGTGTGAGATTTTTTGAAAGGGTCATGGAAGAGGGGTATCATATTCAATTTACCACCATATTTTCTATAAGATTCAGCATGGGAAAGGTCACTATTGTAGGTATAGAGATAAACCTACCATCAAACCTAATTTCTTCAGCAACTATTATCCCTTGTCATGGAGAGGAGTCATTCAAACGCATGGAGTTAGACATTGAAAACTACAAACAACTTCTCAAGCCTCATGCTAGAGAGAAGCCAAACTACCTTTTTCCTTTTAGAAACCTTAGAAATAAGTATGATCCTTTGATGATGTTCATAATGAAGTACTTCACATGTGAAGGAAGATTCTCCAGGTTGTATAGGTATCATATCAGGCTGTTGATGCATTTAACCTCTGTCAAAACACTTGATTTTCCATATTATTTGTATAGGAGTTTTATTAAGATGACTGAGAAGGTTCAAAGTAGAAGACAAGACCATCACACTAGTATTTTTCATCATGGTCTGATCAAGCTCATTGTATTGCATCACCTGTCCTCCATCAACATGACTTGGGAAGATTTCTTGGAGTGATTGTGAGGAACGCCTCCTATTAGCCCTTCTATCTTGCCTACTACATCATCAACACAAACCATGGAGGTTGGCTCTTCTAGAATGCCCACTCAGCTTTTAGATGCTCCTAGATTTATTGAGTTTACTCACATCTATGAGAAGGGGAAGAGCCAAGTATTTGTGCCCAAGTCTGCTAAGAATGTTCTTACACTTGACACCATTGTGGTATAATGTGAGATAGAGGAAAGGCCTCTTTTGCATCAGCATAGTGAATCAACGCCATTGGAGGCTGATATAACAGAGCAGGTGGAGGTCAGATTAACTGAAGAGACCATCAGAGAAAAATATGATGAAATAACATAATTGAAGAAGATGTTTTCTATTGCTAACTCTCAAATCACTTTCTTACATCAAGAAAATTTTCAATTGAAAGTGAATCAACTCCTACAAAGAAAGCCCAAGTCAGACCTAGAATTAGTCAAAGGTAAAGGTAAGGAGTTTATTTTGTTGACCAAATTCATGACATGGAGGCTGAAACACAAACAAGATGGCCAAAAACAAGAGACTTCAAAAAGGCGTTGGAGCTAAAAAAACAGTTAGCTCATCCACATGAAGAGTTGACCTTTAATGAGCTTATAGCCATGGAGATTAATGAAGAAAAAGAGCTTTGGTTGTAAATGGTAAATGAACACTTGGAGAAGCTCTTGAAGAGGAATAAGAGGGACAATAAGCTACAAAGACACATGGAAAATCATTATCACACCACGAATACAATTTCTTAAATAAGGCTGAAACAATTGAAGAAAAGGATAAAAGAAGCACAAATGAATCTTAAAGAGAAGGATAGCCTGGATTTGTTGGCTGAAAATTATTTGGCTATTTAGCCCATCATTCATAGGTGCCATAGAACCAATTTTGATAAGTTTTGATCAATTTTGGAATTTTTTGTGATTTTTGCAAAATTCTAGAAATTCTTCATTGCAGAAGGGTAACAAAATTTTGTTATTATTATTTTGGGGGCATCCAAATGATGATTTATTTACATGGATGATGTATTTTGATGAGTAAATCATAGATCAGGAACCCCCATGGCATCACAAGTTTTAATTTTGGAGAAAAATCTCAAAAGTCACTTATTTTTCATGTTTTTGCCACCTGTTTGGAGCCTCTGTTACACTTTTGGAGTAACGTTGGGAGAATGGATTTTTGAAGGCCTTCTTGTGGGTCATTTTTCAAAATTGAAGATGGTATATAAAAAAAACACACCGGTATAGCTGACCTTTCTTTTAGAAGTGGATTTGGACTCCTAAAAGTTCTTCCAAAGTTATGTTACACTTTTGCAAACTTCTGTTACCCTTCTATCAAAATGTCACAAATTAGCATTAGATTCCTCAGTACACTTGTCAAGCTCAGAAATTGTCACAAAATCAAGGTTTTTCTATCCTATGATTTGGCATTAGAGTTATTGATTTTTTTTTTTCCTCCTATCATGAGGTAATATGTAATTAATGTAAGGGACAAACACTCCTAGTTTATATCTAACTTTTAGGGAATGGTTTCTAACCTCCATAGAATCTAGGAAATGACTCATCTTGTGTATTTATCATCTATTTTGGATGGGATTTCGACCTGATGAGGTGTCATAGTCCATATTTTCTATAAGTAGACTCTCTTTAGTCTTTTTTGGGGTTGGATAGTCTCACATTATAGTGGAGCTTTGTAATCAGTAATTTGGAATGAAATCAGAGACAAATTTGCAGGAATTGTCTTGAGATTCTTGTGGTATGCATTGGAGCATCTGATCTTATTATATATGTTTATAATTTCATGCTTGGTACCATTTCTTATTCTCTCATATATTTTTATCTTGTAACTTTATGAGAAGAAATCATGTTTATTCATGCTCTGTTTTAGGCAAGGTTTACATTTCTATGTTTATTTGATTCTAAACTGAATAAATTCACCTCAGTGCTCATTCAAACTATATTCTACTTCATCCTATAGTTAATGACCTATTAAAATTATTTCAAACTACCTATCTAGACTCACATATTCTCTAGAAATTCACCTTGGAGTTTAGACCTAAAAACCTTATACACGGTCTACTCACTGACCTTTCTATCCAACACTAAAAACATCAAACAAATCCTATTTATTGAGCTTACATACCTAGCCTAATATCATTAGATACTCAGTTAATCCTTTGAATGAAAAAGTGACAAAAAGAGAGCCCTCTCAGGTCCTGCTAGGGCTAGCTACCTAACCTAAATCCTGGTTTGTGGTTACCTTTCTCCAATACTATTTTCAGCCTTGGGAAGTTGGGGAGAGTGATAAAATTTTTGGTGCCGTTGCCGGGGAGTGATTGCTAAAAATTCCCTGGGAAAATTTATTTAATCCTATGAAAGTTAGACTTGTAGGTGACAAGCTATAACATTCAAAATAGGTTGAATTCTTAAATCTGAGCCCAAGTCTAAAATTTCTATCTTAAGTTGGCTCCTAAAATACATACCAGGTCAAATCCAGACCCAAATCCCTCACCAATTGTGTATGACCCTGAGATGTTTTTTAGAAAGCATAAAACCTATTCCCAGAATATTGGAAGAGTTATTCCTCCACTTGTTAAATAAAATTCCTTTCCTACGAGATTTGTTTCAGAATATTTTTTTTATAGTTCAGAATCTGAAAGAAAGTTTTTTAGAACTAAGCCTGAAAATTTTCTTTCAAAAACCACCCTTGATCCTTTCGATTTCAATACCTTTGCACCATTTTCTGAGTCTTTTCATTCTGAAGTCGATAGTGAAGTATGGTCTAATTTCCATAAACTTAAATTTTTGGTGGATAAGTTTCAAGAAACTTCAAAGAAAGCTTATTTCTAATATCAACAACAGGATTTTTATTCAACTATCATTAAACCTTATCATACAGGTACATCATCAACCCTTCCTTTCATTCCATCATTACCTCTACAATTTTTCACTCCATTAGCGCCTCCACCACCTCCTCTATTAGTCATGGCCATATTTTCTCCATTGATATTACCACTTCAGCTCACTCCACTACCTCAAAACTATAGTCAGATACTTCCCCTTTTCGATGGAACATTAGAGATTACAACTTATAAACACATTTCCAAAGTGATTTATTTCATAGATTTTGAAGAGGACGACAATGAGGATGCCAAGATGCACATCATTTCACAGAGTTTCTCTTGAGAGGTAAAGAAATGGTTTCGCTCTCTCACAACTGGTTCAATAGGTACTTCATAGCAACTGATTGACTTTTTTATGGTGAAATGGGAAGAGAAAAAGAATCCATTGTAGATTTTAGCTAGGTATAACACCTTGAAAAGGAATCCCATTGAGTCTGTCCAAGACTTTACATCTAGATTCAATAAAATGTATGATTCAATTCCTGAGAATATTAAGCCTCCTCTAGGCCTTGATTTACTTCATTATCCTGATGGTTTCAATCTTGACATGGCTTATCAGCTAAGGGAAAGAAACCCATCAACCCTTGAAGAAATATAGAGAAACACAGTGAGCGTGGAAGCTAATTTGATCATCAATAAGTCTAAAATAAAGACGGATAAAAGAGTCAGTATAAAAGAGGAAACATCTAATTCATCAGAGGGAAAAATAGATACCTTGATCAAGACCATGGAGAATATGATGGATAAAATATCTATCGATGATCGACAAGCTGAACCCTCCATTAGAAATCCCAATTTTAGGGGTCAAAATCAGCAGCCTCAATACAAGATCTTGCAAAAGGAATAGAGGGATTAGGATCCACAAATTCAGTAGAAAATTCGCACTCCATTTCAACAAAATTACACTGAAGGCCCTGATGAAGATAATGAAGATGAAATTTCTGGCAATAATCATTTATTTGAGGAAAATCAATAGCCTATTTTCCTCACTCAAGAAGATCAATTTTCTGCAGAAATTTGTGCACCGGATGATCAGTAGTATGTATTTTAAAATGATGAAATGCTATCAGTGCACATGGAAGATTATCAGAGGGGATATCATAATGATATTTCTCAAGTGCACAGATAGTATGGCTTGAGGAATAGGAATTTTCCTATAACCTCCAATCAAAAAAAACAAAACGCTCAAGTAGATGCTCATTGCAAAGAAGTTGCTGCTCCAAATCAAAGTAAAGACAAAGGACATGTTGTTCCTAATCATGATAAAGGAAAAAAAGCTTCCTCTAGTGGTCAAAGAAAGGATAAATGATTCCAAGATGGAGGACAGAAGAAAGAGTCCTCACGCAAAGATCAACACAAAAAGAAATGTGCACCATTGAAAGAGGTAGAAAAACATTCTGCTCTTTTTAGTATTGAAAATGAAATTTCCAACTTGAAAGTCTCCATTCCTGTAATTGAAATAATCAAGAATAATAAGTACAAAGTTCAAGTAGCTAAGTTGATTAGAGTTGATCAAATGTATGACATGGTTAATGTGAGTGATAATCAGCTTGAGCTTATTTTTGGTCCTGTTGTTGATGGTGATCTAGAAGATACTGAGGTCCCTCCGTTTTATCTAAACCTAAAAATCCATGATTTTATCCTTCATAATGCCATGCTTGATTTAGGATCCTCTCACAACCTCATTCCCAAGGCCATTATGGACATATTAGGACTGGATATCACAAGACCTTATCATGATCTTTATTCATTTGATTCAAGGAGGGTGAAATGTCTTGGCCTCATCAAGGACCTAGTGGTGTCATTAGAGAAAATCCCAGCAAAGAATGTCCTCATGGATTTTTTTGTGGCTAATATCCCTCCCAGATATGGAATTTTTATTTATTGGTAATGGGGAGCGAAGCTTAGAGGTACCTTATAGCTTGACTTTTTATATGGTACCATTCTCGTCTTTTGGAAAGTTAGGAAAATATACCTGGAAAGTAAAATGAAGTACATGATCAACCACTGAGAAAAGCCAAATAATAATCATATACATGTTTTTCATATACATTTAGAGTCCTTTATATTGTTAAAATATGAATGTTCAACATCTTCCAAATTTTTTATTGAAGAAAAAGCAGAAAATTATGAATTTTCAAATTCTGTTTTAGAACTGGCAAATGCAGAAATTTATGAAAAAGTGCCAAGTGGTTTGGAGCCAAGCGCGTTTCCTCAAAAAAGTGATGAAATAGTGAAATAAACAGAAATTTTTGGTACCACATAACTCTCTCAAGTAGCAAGCAAAGTTCATCCATCCGATCTGCATTTTTCGGAATAGGAAAGTAGTTTGTGGACCATGGACTTCGATGGAGCTTTGGGAAAAGAAGGGGATGGAATTGGAGTGTGGATTCACAACCCTGCAAATCAGTCATTAAAAATTCCTCCCAATGTTCGAATTTCCTCCTACAAGATGGCTTTTGAATGTTCAAACAATGAAGCTAAGTATGAGGCTTTGATAGCCGGTCTGAAAATTCTATATATGGTGACTCCGAGCTAGTAATAAAGAAATTCAAAGGGTAATACCAGGCCAAACATCCAAGGATGCAAGCTTATCGAAATGCAGTGCTATACATCGTCAAGACATTCACTGAGTACACTTTGTCATTTATCCCAAGGGAAAACAATGTTATTTCTGATTCTCTTGCTACTTCGGCCAGCATGTTAAAAATTCCATTGTATCATAATAAGAAGTATGAGATAAATGTCAAACACCGCCTTGTTTTCCAAGACAATGTCTTGTATTGGCAGGTCTTTCAAGGTGATAAACAAATGTACAACTTCTTGCAGACAGAAGAGGAATTTGTGAATTCTCAAATGGATATAGTGCTATGAAGATAACCAAGAAATTCATGCAATAGAGATGCAAGTGCTTCAACTAAAAAATAACTCCATTCGAAGATGTTTGGTACCTTTGGAAGAGCTTTTTTATCAAGATGATGTTTCATGCAAACCGACCATGTTACCGACAAAAGGGGGAGTGGAAGATCTCAATCTTGGCACTCCGGAAAAGTCAAAGATGGTAAAAATTTCAAAATATTTGAGTGCAGAAATGAAAGGTAAATATGCAGTGACTATGTATCAGTTTGCTAATGTATTTTATTGGGAATATTCTGATTTGAAAGTATATGATAAAAGCATAATTCAACATACAATTACCTTGAAGCTGGATCAGAAAAATTTCTGGCAGAAGTTAAGAAGAATGAATCCCAAGTTGTTTTACTCTATTCAAAAGGAGGTAAATAGATTATTTATTGTTGGTATTATAGTGCCTCTTCGCTTTTAAAATTGGATGTCTAATCTAGTGCCAGTGAGAAAGAATACAGGAGAGATTCATTTGTGCGTTGATTTCAGAAATCTGAATAAAGTGTCATTGAAGGACAATTACCCACTACCAAAGATGGACCATATTCTACAAAGGGTAGTTGGATCTTCCAGACTTTCATTGCTGGATGGATACTCCGGGTATAATCAGATTTTATTCCATCTAGATGATAAGGAAAAGATAACCTTTACAACACCTTGGGGCACCTTCATGTATGCCAAAATTCCTTTCATATAGAAGAATGCAGGGGTTACTTTTCAACGAGAAATGTATATTTCTTTCACCAATGAAAATGATGTATTTTTGGTCATTTATCTTGATAATATCACTATTTTTTCCAAGACATATGAGCAGCACTTGCAGTACTTGAAAACAATTTTTTAGAGATGTAGAAAGTTTGGTGTATCACTGAACCCAAAGAAGAGTATTTTTGCTATGGAGGAAGGTAAATTGTTGGGCCATATCATATCAAAAGATGGAATGAGGATAGAACCTTCAAGGATTCAAGCCATTTATACCTTGGACTATCCTAGGAGCAGAAAGGAAATTCAATCATTCTATGGAAAAATCAATTTTTTGAGAAGGTTTGTCCCTAATCTTGTTGAACACTTAAGGGAAATTACTGACATGATGAAGAAATATAATGAAGTAAAATGATCTTAAGAGGAAAATAAATCATTCAATCAAGTTAAATTGGCTTTATCCTATGCTCCTATTTTTATTAGTCCAGATTATACACTTGATTTATCATTTTTTCATTTGCCTCGAAGAATACTCTTGTTGTTTTCCTCATGCAAAAGAAAAATCAGAATACGGATCAGTGCATTGCCTTCTTCAATAGACCCATAAAAGACGCAACCTTGAAGTACAACATAATTGAGAAGTAGGCCTTGGAATTAATCAAATCATTGAATGAATTTCGGGTCTACATTCTCCACTCTCATGTCATTGCATATGTTCCAACGCTGATGTTAAAGATGTGCTTACGAAAAATGATCCTGAAGAGCGACAAGGTAAATGGATCGCTGCTATGTTAGAATATGACTTGGAGATCAAGCCCACAAAGCTGATCAAAGGACAAGGCCTAGTGAAGCTTATGGTGGATTCAAATCCCCATGCTTTGGACATAAATTTTATGTTTCATTATCTGAAGAACAAGAGGCTGAAACATTACCTAAGATATTTGAAATTTTCTCTTTATCGCCTTGGTATGCTGATATAGTTCATGTTTTGCAACACTTGAATCATCCTCCTTTCTTGCCAAGTATTAAGGCTATATATTTGAAGTTAAGAGATCTTAAGTACTACATTATTAATGGTGTATTGTATTGGAAATATCTGAGTGGAATGTTGTTGAATTGTTTGATTGAAGGAGAAGCAGAAAAAGTGATGAAAAATTTTCATAAAGGTGACTGTGGCGGTCATCTTTATTGGAAGAATACAACCAAAAAGACCTTGAGGGTGGGCTTCTATTGGCCAAGTTTATTTTCTGAAGTTTATTAAACAGTCATGAGCTATCATGAATGTCAAATATTTTAGGGAAAGAGGAATTTCTTGCTTTTCCCTTAAAACCGATTGAAGTTCAAACGCCATTATAGCAATGGGGACTTGATTTTATTGGCGAGATCCATCCTCCATCATCATCTCAGCATAAATGGATACTCACCACCATAGATTATTTTGCTAAATGGATTGAAGCCATCCCCACGAGGCAAGCTACTGACATTGTTATTATTCATTTTTTAGAGAACAATATTCTATCTCATTTTGGTTGTCCACACAAAATCATTACTGAAAATGAAGCTGCCTTTAAGTCCAAGAAAATGATTGAATTTTGTGATAAGTATCACATTAGGCTTGTTCATTCCACATCATACTCTCCTCAAGGAAACGGGCTTGTTGAATCGTCAAATAAATATTTGGTGAATATAATAAAAAAGATGTTGCAAGAAAACAAGAGGAATTGGCATAAAAGCTCACCAATTCTCTATGGGAAGATAGAGTTAGCACAAACAGATCAATCAGTATGTCACCTTTCCAGCTTGTGTATGGGGTTGGCATGGTGTTCCCTACTTTTATAGATGTACCAGTGATGAAAATTATGCAAGATATTGACAATGAACCCAATGATATCCAACAAAGAATCAGGAAAATGATCCATCTAAAACACTCAACATATAGAGTCTTCAGTCATACTTCAAAGCTTCATGATAAAATAAAAAAGATTTATGATAGGAAGACCAAAGCTAATGATTTCAATATTGGAGATGTTGTTCTTCGCTGGGATGCCCGAAATGAAGACAATAGTAAGCATGGAAAGTTTGAAAATCTATGGAAAGGACATTACAAGATCATTGCACTGATAGGCAATAAAGAATTTCTACTAGAGGATATTGAAGGGCAAGAAGTGTTGGGAGGACCAATCAACGGTAGGTTCCTCAAACACTATCTTACTTAATCATTGAAGGTGAAGTCCACTTTCATAGTACATATCATTTTAATTTAATGTCCAAGCAATAAGGAATTTGATGCAGAAGTTTGAAGCTCGGGTAGAAAGCCATGAGACCTCTACATTCAGCTCATGTTTTCTTTCAAAAAGTTTCAGTCAATTGTCAAGTTAGATTCAAGTCAGTTTTTTCTAGTCAATGTCCTTTCCAGATTTATTTCATCATTTCCAGTTTGTTAAATTTTTTCAATGTCCAGTTTTGACTCTATTTCCCAATGGTAAGGCCACCTGATCTATGGTGTTCTTGACACCTTCTTAAGGATTTTCCATACCTAGCTGGAGCCAATTTTATCTCGGGTATGTCAGTGATCAAAAATAACTTTTTTAGTTGTTTTTCTAAAATTCATAGGTCAAATACTTTTACTTTTTCAAACAAGTTTTCAAAAAATAGTTTTAGTAACTTCATAAGTCTAGGTCAAGTGTGTTGCTCCTTCATCTCATTCATCGCCACTGTCATTCTCAAGGTCATCTCCTCCATCATCATCATTTAAAGGTGTAGGTTATGTCACTCCACCTCATATAGGTCCCTATCTAGGTTAATCTCTTCCTTTGAAAAAAATTCAATTTGTTACCTAAAACAAGGCTCTAACCCTTCATCCCACTCATAAAACCTTTAAGAGGGAGCTAGCATGTTTAGGAAATGAAATAAAGACAATTTGTCTTGTTTCAAAAGTTCAAGTGTAAAAAAAAAAAAAAAATCAAAGGAGAAAATTTTGCCTTATTGTCTCATTAAAAGGAGAAAATTATGTCTTACTATCTCATCAAATAGTAATCAAGTGTCAAAATTTCAAAGAGGTCAATTCTGACTTATTATCTCATTCAAAGACAAAAGGGTCATTTCCAAATGTCAAAGACAACTTGTCTTGTTTTAAAAAATTCATTTCAAGTGTCAAAGGAAAAAATGTCATCTTAAGCTTATAAAGGGAAAAGGTAAACACAATTTCATTCATTGTTACCCTTTGATGTGTGGAAGAGCACCTCTCTACCTCAATTTCCCTCCAAAGGTAGTCTAAACTCTAAATCCAAGGCTCAAATTCATTTCAAAATTCATTTGCTACCCTTCAAATAGCTTGTGTTACTCTTTTTTCAAATGTTGTTATGCTTCTGGGTGACCGTTGTTGCACTTTTGAGCGTTGCACAAGCACTGCGCAACCACCGTTGTTGCGCTTTTGTTCCACAGTTGTTACACTTTTGTGCCACAAATGTTACGCTTTTCCCTAGTTTGTTATGCTTATGTAGAATCTTGTTACACTTATGGAGGAGAGGCAATTTTCAGTTTTTGGCTTGGAAAACCTTCAAACCAACTCAAGCTTGGCACCATTACCTTATGTAACCCTCATACAAGGTAATTCATCATTCTTATGCTATCTTTTGGTCGAATTTTTGAGTGTTTAAACATTTTCATGCTCACTTATGTTTTCTCCATATTTTCACTTGTCCATGGTGTATAAAAATTTTTCATTTGACAAACCCTAACCTATTCCACCTACTTAAACCATAACCCTAATACCTAAAATTAATTCTCACATCTAATATACATTATTCCCACATTTCCTATCATCCAAATCACCCCTAACATGTTAAATTCAAGAAAAACCTAGATTCTAGCTATTTCACAGTGAAAAACCTTGAAATTTCCCATGTTTGCTATATTTTGCCACCCTACACACATTTATTTCTTCTCATTCCACTTTCAGTATGGAGCTAAGATGCTACTCTATGCACTAAATTTTTCTTAGAATTTTTTCTCAATTCCATGGTCCTCATTTCACCTTCTAAACCGACAACACATCTACACTAGATATTCTCACAGTCAAACATTAATAATTTCTTGTGTTTTTATCATTTTTCCACCTTCCTCACACTCATTTTCCCTCATTCCACCCACAGTTTGGAGCTAACACACAAATCAACCCACTCAATTTTTTTCTAAAATTTCTCTCAACTTCATAATTCTTCATCTCATCCTATAAACTCACACTTTCCTAAACTCTATTTTTCTAGATTTCCACACATTCACCCATATCATTAACATTCTAGGGTTTTCATCATTCCAGTGGAAAAAAAAATGGAAAGCGACAAAAATAGATTCAAGGGAGGGAACCACCCTAGGATATAACCCTTCACAACACATGAAATAAATGCCTCACCATCAGCCAAAAGGTGCTTTGAGAGAGCTCAGGGTTTGAGATTTTGTGAAAGGCTCATGGAAGAGGGGTATCATCTTCAATTGACCAGCCTATTTGCTACAAGCTTTAGCATGGGAAGGGTCACTATTGTAGGTATGAAGATAAGCCTATCATATGACCTAATTTCTTAAGCAACATGTATCCCTTGTCATGGAGAGCAATGGTTCAAAGGCACGGAGTTAGAAATTTAAAACTACAAACAATTTCTCAAGCCTCATACTAGAGAGGATCCAAACTACCTTTTTTCCTTTCAGACACCTCAGAAAAAATTATGCTCCTTTGATGATGTTCATAATGAAGTACTTCACATGTGAAGAAATATTCTCCAGGTTGTGTAGGTATCATATCAATTTGTTGATGCATTTCACCTCCGTCAAAACACTTGATTTTCCATATTATTTGTACAAGAGTTTGATTAAGATGACTGAGAAGGTTCAAAGTAGAATACAAGATCATCACACTAGTCTTTTTCATCATGGTCTGATCAAGCTCATTGTATTGTATCATGTGTCCTCCATCAACATGACTTGGGAAAATTTCTTGGAGATATTGTCAGCAACGCCTACTACTAACCCTTATATCTTTCCTAGTACATCATCAACACAACTCATGGAGGTTGGATTTTCAAGCATGCCCTATCATATTTTAGATGCTCCTAGGGTATTTCAGTTTACTCAAATATATGAGAAATCGAAGAGACAAGTATTTTGCGCCCAAGTCTACTAAGAACGTTCTTACACTTGACACCATTGTGGGACAATGTGAGCTAAAGGAGTAGCCTATTTTGCATCAACATAGTGAATCAATTCCATTAGAGGTTGAGATAGCAGAGAAGGTGGAGGTCAGATCAACTAAAGAGATCATCAGAGAAAAATATGAGGAAATAGCAAAATTGAAGAAGTTGTTTTCTATTGCTAACTCTCAAATCACTTTCTTATAGCAAGACAAATTTCAATTGAAAGTGAATCAACTCCTACAAAGAAAGCCCAATTCAAAACTAGAGGCATTCAAAGGTAAAGGTAAGGAGGTTATTTTTGTTGACCAAATGCAAGACATGGAGGCTAAAACATAAACAATAAGGCCAAAAACAAGAGGCCTCAAAAGGGTGCTGGAGCTAAAAAGACAGTCAACTCATCCACCTAAAGAGTTGGCCTTTGATGAGCTTATAGCCATGGAGATTAATGAAGACAAATATATTTGGTTGTCAAGGGTAAATGAAAACTTGGAGAAGCTCTTTAATAGGGCTAAGACGGACAATAAGCTGCAAAGACACATGGCAAATCATTATCACACTAGGAATACAATTTCTCAAATAAGGCTTGAAAAATTGAAGAAAAGGCTAAAAGAAGCACAAATGAAGCTTAAAGAGAAGGATAGCCTGGATTTTTTTGCTGAAGCTTCTTTGGATATTTATCCCATCACTCATAGGTTTCATCGAACCAATTTTGAGAAGTTTTGATCAATTTTGGAAATTTTTGTGATTTTTGCAAAATTCTGGAAATTCCTCATTGTAGAAGGGTAACAAAATTTTGTTACTCTGATTTTAGGGGCATCCAAATGATGATTGATTTACATGGATGGGTGCATTTTGATTATTAAATCACATATCAGGAACTCCCATGGCATGAAAAGATGTAATTTTGGAGAAAATCTCAAAAACCACTCATTTTTCATGTTTCTGCCACCTTTTTAGAGCCTTTTTAATTCTTTTGGAGTAACCTTGGGAGAATGGATTTTTGAAGGCCTTCCTATGGGTAATTTTGAAAAATTCAATATGTTATGGAAACTAGACACACATGGCTAGTTGACCGTTATTTTGGACTCCTAAAAGTGCCTCAAAAGTGCCTCCAAATTTATGTTATGCCTCCGCATATTTTTTTATGCTTCTGTGAGAAATGTCACAAATTGGCATTGGATTCCTCGGGACACTTTTCAAGCTCAGAAATTGTCACAAATTCAAGGTTTTTCTGTCCTATGAGTTAGAATTAGATTTATTGAGTTGATTTTTTCCTCCTATCATGAGAGAATGTGTAATTAATGTAAGGTACAAATATTCCTTGTTCATAGCTAAAATTTAAGGACTGGTTTCTAACCTCCCTAGAATCTAGGAAATGACACATATTGTGTATTTATGATCCATTTTGGAGGGGATTTCGAGTTTATGAGGTGTCATAGTCCATATTTTCTATAAGTAGACTCTATTTAGTCTTTTGTGGGGTTGGATATTCTCATATTGCAGTGGAAGTTTTTTAATCAGCAATTTGGAATGAAATCATAGACAAATTTGCAGGAATTGTGTTGAGAAACTTGTGGTATGAATTGGAGAATATGTTATTCTTATGTATCTTAATCATTTCATCCTTAATACCATGTATTTTTCTTTCATATATGTTTATCTTGTAATTTTATGACAAGAAATCATGTCTATTCGTGCTCTGTTTTAGACAAGGTTTACATTGCTATGTTTATTTTCTTCTAAACTGAATGAATTAACCTCAGTGCTCATTAAAACTCTCTTCTACTTCATCCTATACTCAATGAAATATTAAAATTATTTCAAACTACCTATCTAGCCTCACATATTCTCTACAAATTCACCTTGGAGTTCAGACCTAAAAACCTTATACAAAATCTACTCATTGAATTCTCTATCCAACACTAAAAAATTACTAGGCTTACATACCTAGCCTAAGATAATTAGATTCTCAGTCATTCCTTTGACTAAAAAAAGTGACAATGAGAGAGCCCTGTCTGGTCTTGGTAGGGCTAGCTACCTGACTTAAAGCCTTGTAGGTGGTTACCTTTCTCCAATATTATTTTCAGCCTTGGGAAGTTGGGGAGAGTGATAACAAGGCCCAAACTTTAAATTGGAATAAATTTCAATCTAAAGGTTAAATTATAGGAAGAATTTATATCTCTTTAAAAATATCGATGAGTTGAACATGATGGTGTAATCCAAAGTTGGTTCTACACACTCAGTACTCCAGAAAAGAGGATGGTAAATTGTGAGTGATCGTCTAGAGTTGCAACTAGGAGACACTTCCATCAGAAAAGGAAAGGAACATATTTCATGCTAGAATAATTTAATAATGAAATGCCTCCTACGTTTGATGGAGAGGTGAGGAAGGTCAAGGAAGTAGAGGCATGGCTAGTAGGAATGGAGAAATATTTCAAGGTGCATGATTATTGAAAAACTATGAAAGCAAGGGTATCCACTTTCAACCTGAAATAAAAGGTTGACATATGATGGGAAGACCCTAAGAATGTCAAGAACATTAAAGAAGAGGATTTTTCCTCGAGAAGATTTGAGAGATATTTATGGGAAAATTACTTGTTTGAGAGATATTATTATGGAAATTCCAAATAATTTTATGAGCACAGACTAGGGTAGCTGAGAGTTGATGAATATAAAACCATATTCTTGGAGTTGTTGAGGTATGTGCCTTACCTCAAGGACGAGAAGTAAAATATTCAACGGTATCTAAATGGGTTTCCACAAGCATTAATCAGGGACAAAATAGATTTTGATGAGCCAAAAAATATATAAAATACCATTAGGAAAATAAATTATTGCTACGAGAAATACAAACTCAAGTATGAGTTCATGGTTGATTAGACAACAAAAGGAAATCCCAGGTTTAAAGGGAAAGGGATAAAACTATAGGATGTTATCCAGTTAGGAATGTGAGGTTCACCACTCTTGCAAGAGGTGAGTCCTAATAGAAACCCATGACTACTAATAAATACCAACTCTTTAATTATGCAAGAGAGGAAATGGGGGGGTCGAGAAGAAAACCCATAGAGTGTTGGAAATGTGAGGAAGACCACTTACGGAGGGATTTCCCTCAACTATAGAGAAATTGTCTAATACTGTATAATCTTTCGGAAGCTCCTACAAGAGTAGAAACTAAGGGGTCCATGAGAAAACCCATAGAATGTTGGAAATGTGGGGAAGACCACCAACAGAGGTATTTCCCTCAGCTGCAAAGGAACCCTCCAATACTATACGATGTGAAAGAAGTAAAGACAATAAATGATGTGGCTTGGAGTGTACCAAGCATCTATGCCATGTTGGATAATAGGCAGGTCTATCACCAAACCTCATTGATCAAAATGGAAGGTAAAATCAATAACCAATTTGTTTTAATTTTTATTGAACCTAGTTCCAATTTCAATTTAGTAAGTCCACAAGTTGCAAAAATGTGTGTGTTGCAGAGCACAACCCATCACAGGTTGTGGATATTTTAGTTGGCAATAGGGACTAAGAAACAAGTTGAACATTTGGCGAGTCATGGCCACTCATGATAAATGGCATGGAAGGTCTATTACCAAACCTCATTGATCAAAATGGAAGGTACAATCAATAACCAATTTTTTTAATTTTGATTGAACCTAGTTCCAATTTCAGTTTTGTAAGCCCACAAGTTGCAAAAAAGTGTGTGTTGCAGAGAAAAATCCATCACGGGTTGTGGATATTTCAGTTGGTGACAGGGACTAAGAAAAAATTTGAACATGTGGCGAGTCATGGCCACTCATGATAAATGGCATGCTCATGAATGCAAATCTAAACATATTACCACTAGGATCATATGAATTTCTAGTCGGGATAGGCTAGCTAGCAGCCCATAGAACCAAGGTTCTATACTAGAAACATTTGATAGATTTTCTTAATGAGGAAGGGGAAAGGACGAAATTGTAGGGAAATATAAATCCTATGACATTTCGATAAATCACTACACTATAATTGAAAAGGTCCAACATGAAGGCATGTAAATTGTGTGTTTTCAAAGTGACAAGTGATTCAAAGGTAAAGAGAAGAAAAATTGAAGAATTCCTAATAATAAAATAATTAAGTGATGTGTTCTCCAAAGATATTTTGAGACTCTTACCAAGGACGGAAATCAATTTTTAAATTTAATTACTGCCAAGATAAGCACTAGTATCTAGAGCTCCATATCATATTAGTACACTCAAAGCTGGTATAGTTGAAATTATAATTAAAAAAAAATAGATAGAGAATGAATCAAACCCAATGTATCACCCTAGGGAGCACCTATATTATTAGTAAAGAAGAAGGTTGCCACATTTAGGCTTTATATTGACTACAGGTAATTAAATAAAGCCACCATAAATAACAAGTATCCTTTTCCAAGGATTGATGAACTTATTGATCAGTTGAGAAGGGTTTTTGTATTTTCAAAGATCAACTTGAGGTTTGGGTACCAATGGGTATGAATCAAAGATGAAGATATTCACAAAATATCATTTAGAACCAATTATGGGAACTTTGAGTTTGTGGTTTTGTTATTTGGACTCACAAATTCCCCAAAAACATTTATTTGTTTAATGAATAATGTTCTCAATCGATATTTGGACAAGTTTGTGCTAGTGTTTTTCAATGACATATTGGTTTACTAAAAAATAAAGGCAAAGCATGAAAAAAATTTAGTAGAAGTGTTGCAATTGATGATAGAGCACAAGATCTATGCCAAACTCAACAAGTGTTAATTATTCTAGTCATAAGTTCAATATTTGGGACACATTGTCTCCAAATAAGGAGTAATAGTGGATACAAACAAGAACAAAGTCATTATGGAGTTCCCTACTCCTCAAAATGTGAAAAAAGTTAGATCCTTCATTGGATGTGCCACTTATTACTAGAGGTTCATCCACAATTTATGAAATATTGGGCATCCAATCATAGTGTTACAAAGAAAAGGAATTAAATTCCAATGGACACTGAAATGTGAGGCCAAATTTGAGAAATTGAAAAAAATTATCAGACGTGCACTAATATTGAGGATATAAGATCGAGAAAAAGTTTTTTTTATTTTGTACAGATGCTTTCAATGAAGCACTTGGTGGAGTCCTAATGCAAGAAGGACAGGTGGTCTGTTATGAATTGATAAAGTTGGATGAGCATGAGTAAAATTATGTCACTCATGACTTGGAGTTGGTAGTGATAGTGCATGCATTGAAAATGTGGAGGCACTACTTGCTGGGAAGAAATTTTATCCTGATGTCAGAACATGGAGTGTTGAGATATTTATTTAATCATCCCAAGATGAATGCAAGATAGGAAAGGTGGTTAGCCTTGATTAGTGAATTTGATTTTGAAATCAAGTACATCAAAGGAAAGTAAAACAAAGTAGCAGATGCACTTAGCAAGAGGCTACAAGTGGCTCATGTGGAGGCCATAAATACTTGTGAGGTTGATATTAAAGAAAATATTAAAGGAGCAATGCATCATGATGAGCACTTCCAACAACTGAAAGAAAGCTTGTAGCAAGAGCTGAGAGGGGCATTGAGTAAAAAAAACTCCCTCACAGTGTATGGACTACTGAATTTCAAAGAAAATAATCTTGGATGAATTTCATAAAGGTCCATATTATGGTCAACTTGGTTATCAAAATATGATAAAATTGTGAAAAATGTATATTTTTAGTTGGGCATGAAAAACTATGTGGTCGAATATATTGCTAGATGCTTGGAAATCCCACAAGTAAAAGTGGAATGTAGACATCTAGAAATATTGCAACACAAAATCCAAATTCTTGAATGGATGTGGGAACTCATTTCCATGGATTTCATCAATAGACTTCCAAGGACATCTAGGTAGCATGATGCCATAATGCTGGTGGTGGATAAGTTGATCATGGTATCTCATTTTATAGCTATTAAATCCACTTGAAATGTAATTAATGTTACTCAATTTTTTACGAAGGAAATATTTAGATTGCATGGTATACCCAAGAATATCATCTTAGTTTGTGGTGCCAATTTTACCTCAAAGTTTTGGAAAGTGTTTTTTTCTAATTTTGGGAGAGAGTTAGCTTTTAACGCAACTTATCATCCTCAAATATATGGACATTATGAAATAGTCAATAGGGTGTTGCAGGACATGCACATAACGCATGCCAAGCATCATCCTAAAAGATGGGAAGAATTTATTCCTTTGCTAGAGTTTTCCTACAACAATGATTAACAAGAATCATTGAAAATGAGTCCTTTTGAGGCTTTGTATGGAAAGAAATGTAACACACCCATTGTTACACAGTATTTTTTCACTGTCCCTGCAGTCTCCATCCTGCATATTGGAGGATAATTTCTGTGACTAATAAGAAGTGTCATGCCTTGCAAAGACCATCATTGCATCCCTTGCCATGAGGACAACATTCCTTCTGTTGACAATTCCCTGGGAAGATCATCAAAAACACATGTTTTTGCCTCGACGCTAGTAGACCGTTATGCCCATGCACCAATGAGGAAGATTAACACTAGGGCCCACGGACATTGGCGCTCTGTCCCAGTGAGCTACCTATGGCAACTTGTTAATGGAATGTTTTTTAAATATAGAGGTGAAGTTTATATCCTAACAATTTCGTGGGCGAGTCAGCTGAAGTGGTTCGACTGAATAACCATAGACCCCCTCCTTTGGCCTCTTGTTTCCACCATTTGGGGAAACCTCCCAAGGGATAAGGCCTCCCTTCCACCATTTTAGAGATCCCAACCTCCTCCTCTCCCTCTATAAATAACACTATCTCCCATTGATACGCTAGCTAAACAATTATAGCTAAAAGTCTGAAGATAATTCTTGAACATTTCACTAGAGAGATAGAACAAAGAAAGAGACCTTTGTCGAGAGATCTTAGGCTTGCGTCCTCACCTCATCCGAATTCCCCGACGATCCTTCGAGACATGCTTCAACTGAACCCGCTAGAGGAGGCTATGACGTTAAGGCTTTGGTTGTAACTCTTTCTTCTATTTATATATATACATGACTATTGTCTGGTTCCCATCTTGCGTTAATATGGTTTATTTCATGCAATATGCTTAACCTTCCTTGATTGGTTAATCGATTATGAATGAAATAATTGTCTTGTATGCTGCTCTTGTTTGCTAATCTTCGTGCAGGTATCTGAGCATTGTTGCAGAAGAACTATGACCCGTCGAGACAGAGATCAAGAGGCCACCACCACTACAAAGACGACAACATTGGACTCCAGGTAGGTCAATCTACCTCGTCATTTTCATTCATTAATTAGGAACCTACACTTTAGCTTATCCCTTTGTTTCTAGACCCACTCTAGGGCTAGAGGGATCATCTCTGTCCGCAGAGAGGATTTACCTTTCTAAAAAATTGGCGACTCTGCTGGGGACCAGTGTGAGTTTGTCGTTTCATTGCCAATTAGGAATTTGTCTTGTCACGTCAACTTCGGTCGTTTTCTTGCTTGTCTATTTTTTTGGCTTGCTTGATTGTCTGGAATCCTCCTCTTCAGCTCCAGAGTGTCAAGATTGACCTCTCCTCACTGGTTTTCTCCTCTTCCCATGGTTATCTGGCTTGGCGCTGGTTTAATTTGAACATTCGCACCAATTGGTGCTTATTTCTTTTGTTGCAGTAGCGCCAACCCCTGTTTAGCGCGGGTTACCACCTCACAATCATGCTAAATCCTATAGGATTTGGTTTGACCTTCTTGCTAAGTTTTTGGTCAGTGGTGCTTGACTCTAGATCATTTCTTTGATTTGCAATTGGTCTTTCGGGATTTTTTTGACTGTTGTAGGCTTACTCTTCTTGGTTGTTTGTCCATTCTATCATCGGTGCGGTTCATAGCCCTAAGGTTTTTGTAGCAACAAGACTTGTAGATTTGTTGACTTAATAGAAAAAATGGCTTTAATTATAAAAATACACAAAAGGTATTTATAATAATAAATATTTATTGTTATGATATAAGATGATTGAATGATACAATGAGGCCCTGCTTTTATACCCATGCAGGTGCCTTTTCATGAATGGGCATGTCTTCTTTCATTAACCTAATGACTATTTTACATAATCCCTATTTATCTATTAATGACTATATTTATTACATTAGTTATGAATTAGATTCATAACATTTCCCTCTTCTTGAAAAGCTTTGTCCTCAAAGCTTAACCTTCGACAATTTTCTTCACTTGGGATTATCTGCTAGACATGTCATTCATCACTGGTACCTTGGCATGTATAATTCTTCAATAATGTTGTCTTGAACTAGGTTCTCTATTGCCCTTTTTTTTATAATAATTATTATTACTATTATTTAAATAATAATAATAATTAATTATATATATATATTAAAGAAATTTTATAAAATTTATTATAATATAACTTTATAAATAAAATAAAATAATAATAATTTTATAAAAAAACTTTATGGTTTGTTATAATTATTTTTGTTTCTTTATATTTAAAGCAATTGATAAGTCTAATTCCGCTCAACGTTTCGGCTGGAGTCTTGTCCACGCGTCGGTTCATTTGGGAGATAATACTTCAAACAAGTCTTTGTCTGAGTGCAGAGTTTAAGATAAGATAAAATACAGGCTTAAGGACAGAAAGATGAAGAATTGGGCAAGCACCTTCAATTCTATACAGTTTGCAGCCTGTTTCTACATCCCATGCCTTAATGATATTATCATCCCCACAAGTGATAAGGCACATCTTTCCTTGATGGTGCACAAAGGCAATGTCATTTACACTACCAATATGTGCATTAATCTCAAGGTGTTGCCTCAACTCGCCGGTTGCATTGTAACAATACATGTGAACTAGATGCTGAGAAAATGCCACTGTGTATGGATCTCCAAACAGTCCTACATAATCTTTTGAGCCAACAACGATAACTTTCCAGGAACTCTTGTTACTTTTATCTTCCACGATGCATCTAAATTCGACCCATATTATGGCTGACAAGGGAGGAAGCTTCACGCACGTTTTATTATAAGGATTTCACAACCAGGCCTTGCTCTCCCACTTACTTACCCATTTACAAGTAGTGACCAACACTAACCATAACACCGATCCTTCGCAACTGAATGGATAACGCTCTAATCCCCACTCTTTCATGTAAGAAAACAAGAAAGCACAAACCTTCCAAGTGTTTGTGTAGAAGCAGAATGCCAAAAGCGGTGAATTGAGAGAGAAGTCATAGAGAAGCAGCGATGGGTTCTTGTGGTTACGCGCATTCGGCCATGTGTGACTTATGAAGTACTTGGATGACATAACACTCTTCCATTTCTTGCACACATTGCTATATGGCCCCACGTCTTTCGGTGGTAGCCTCCCCAATATCTCCTTTCCCATTATAATTTCTTCATCCAAACTCGGAACGAGCATGCGCGCACCTTGAAAGTATGAATGAACGCGAGTTGAAATTGATTCAGTCGGCGCTTTGCACAAAACCATCCGTCGTATCGTTTGACCACATTTATTTTTAGTTCGTGACCTTTTGATTGGGACATGTTGCTTGACAGTGATTATGGCAGCGTTTAATCTCACACGATTATTCATGGCATGGCTTGGACAGAGCGTCCCTTGACTGTGTGATTTTTTAGAAATCTACGGGGAATGTTGAATTTGAGAGGCTTCTTCATTTTTTGTCTTTTCATTACTGTTGAGTCTGTGATTATAGAGTCTTCTGCTTTGAAACGTGAACACAGGACCTATATATAAGTGGTCTTATATGTAGAGTAGCTTTGATACCACTGTAGCAGCGGAACTTGTAGATTTGGTTTCTGTAGCAACAAGACTTGTAGATTTGTTGACTTAATAGCAAAAATGGCTTTAATTATAAAAATACACAAAAGGTATTTATAATAATAAATATTTATTGATATGATATAAGATGATTGAATGATACAATGAGGCCCTACTTTTATACCCATGCAGGTGCCTTTTCATGAATGGGCATATCTTTTAGACATGCCCTTTCATTAACCTAATGACTATTTTACATAATCCCTATTTATCTATTAATGAATATATTTATTACATTAGTTATGAATTAGATTCATAACATTTTCTAGGTGCCATTCGCTCACTGAGACTTCTGATTGAAGTTCAGATCTTTTTTATCTTTGTCAGTTCGATTCCCTGATTGGTTGTTTTAGTCTTTCTTGATCCTTTGAGTTTTTGGTTTTTTGAATGATCACTTCGGTTTTCATTTGATTCTCCTTCTCATCACTTCGATCATAGATCAAATTTCTCGTTTGGGTCATTTTGAAATCTTTCTCTTTGTTTGAAAGAGTGCATCATTGGTTTGAGTGTGTTTGTGTTTGTATTGATTTCGAATCATTTAGTTTAGATCTCTACATTCGCAGTACTCAAAACTAGTGTTTGCTTTGTTTTTAATGTAATTAGTGCATTGTGTGCTTCATTCATTAAAAAATAAAAAAAATTGCATTCCTTCGTTTGCATCGAAAATGAAAAGTTCTTTTGCATAAATAGCGCTTGATGAACTAGGAAAGAGTTTTTCATTTCTCGTTTTGGTTGTATTAGATGCATTAGTGGATTTCTTCCTATGATTTCATTGTTTGCTACTTTTTGAAAGATCTCTATCCTTCTCACAATTAGAATTCATCAAATGAAAATGATGTTCGTTTGCATACAGCATGCATTCAGGAATTTGAGATCCCATTTGTTAGGGCCTTGAAACTGAAACAATAATTCAAGATCAACCATAAAATTAGTCCAATTAATATAAGGAAGCATTGGAACCTAACACTAACATTATTAGAGGTCTAGGTTAGTGACGTGTTCCGACGTCGTTAAACCTAGTAACTGTCGTTCGCCACCTGGATTAAGACATCACTAGTAGGGACTTGTACTCCCCATACCGTCGTGTATATAAAGGGAGACTATCATAGGTTCAAATACATTATCCATAGGAAGCCAAGTCTGCCAGCCTATAACCGTGATACACCGAACACAACATTCGTGGAGACTACCTGCACATACATTAAGTCCTTGGCCATTTCTCTTTTATTTGATCAGCAAGGTGTATATGGTAGTTCATGGAAACTTGGTACACCCTCTTGCTTAGATTACCTGAGTAGTCATTTCGATCTTTTCGTGACCCCTTAAAATTGAAAAGATCATCGAGCACTTGTCCTTTCATGCTTGTTTCAACTTGAAAGTGATAGAGTCACCTTTTGCTTGTTTCTCGACTCTTAAAATATGAAACAACAGAGTTTTGTTTCAATGTCTTAAAATAAACTACCCACAAAATATTCCTACCTAAAGTTATCTTCCTTAGTATTTTAGGGTTATTTAAAATGGAAATGTCTCTGGAGTTTTCCACCCAAGGAATCCCCTCCGAAGGGAATCCTGGTCCTTATCTTGCTTTTGGGAATGTTGGTGCTCCTTATATGGGAACATTGTCCCTACCTAGGTTAAGTGTTGGGTTTCCTATTTGGTTATTCTCGACCTCTGTGGTATCAAGTGTTCCATCCACTATACAACCACCCCCTCCACCTAGACTACATCATGTTTATTCTAAGGTGGACCTCTCCCCTTCTTCGCATGTTTCCTCGTCCTCCTCTTCTTCTTCGCCTAGTGAAATACTGGACTCTAGTAACCAAGTGGCTAAGGTGAAGAAGAAGAAGTCAGATAAAAGAGAGGTTAACTTTGTGGCTATTGCGCCTCATACCCCTTCCTTTGAAAAACCATCCAACCTTCCACAAAAAGTCAAATTCCCTTGCATGTTGTGCAAAGGTGATCGTCTTCTTAGAGAGTGCCCTGGCATTCCCAAGGTACTTGAAGCATGGTCTGACGGCCATCCACCGTTCCCTTTGGCTTCTAGAAGTCATATTGGTGGCACATCTTTGACTATCCATGATAAGGCTCATAAGAAACAGGGTAAGATTACCAATCCCTGTAAATTGTGTGAGGTGAGTCATCCCATTCACCTTTGTCCATACATGGATGAAGCCACGAGAGTGTTGGACAACCTTGTTGTTTCTTCACCCTGCCTTCTGATTGGCTACAAGAAGATTTCTTCGAGTCCTATGCTAGTTGATACCACGTTCAGTCAAGAGTCATCCTTGGTTGATACCCTTCCTTCGGAAATTCAAATTCAAGAATTCGTTCCCAACCAACCATTGGTCGTTGAATCGGTTGATCTGATCCCGCCTGTGGGTCATCATGTTTTTTCTGTCAAGAGTGGATCTCATCCCCTGCATGTTCTTCTTATTTCTTCAGATTCCTCAGACTTGGATAAATATTCTCTTGTCCCTGTAGTTCAAGAAGGTGTTCCCCCTGCTTCCATCATGGAGGTCTAGGAGGATGCTCCTCTTGCTATGGTGACACCAAGGGATGACCATATCAATTCAATGGTACCCCCTCCAAGTATTTTGGTCGCTTCTTTTGATTGGAGCCGATTTGCGGGATAACACCTTCCTTATTATGTGCCTTTTGAGATCACGGTACAAACCTTTGATGTGGCCATACCTAGCACAATTATAGATGAAGGCACATCTATTAGTATTCTGTCTTCATCTACTTAGCAAGATTTTGGTTCTCCACCGCTTGTGTCTGTTATGTAGAATCTGTTGGAATTTAACAAAGGAACCAATCAACCGTTAGGGATCCTTCTAAAGTTGTCGATTACTTTGAGAGGGAAAATTGTCTGTATAGACGTGATGGTTGTTCCAGACCCCTTAGATTTCAATTTACTCTTGGGGCGCGACTATGCTTGTGCCATGGGTGCACTTGTCTCCTCCCTCTTTCGTGTGATCTGTTTTCCTTATTTGGTCTGGAGGTGGCATCTAGCCCACCATCATCCTTGCCAGAGCTTTATCTGTTAGTTGTATCTTCCCCGCCACAGGTGAATTATGTGGCCAATTTTTCATTTCCCTCATCTAGTGATTGTGTTATTGAGTACCGTTTACTGGGGGAATTTGATCGCGATTTCCAAGACGTTGTTCTCCCATCAGTTGTGAACCTCTTGGAACCCATGACCTCTTATTTGTTATGGTAAAGGTCGTCGAAGAAGAGTTCATTTTCTTGTTTCAATCTCCTTAAAAAATGAAACAAAGTGTCATGTGGATAGTTTGTATTATATGGCAACCTCATTAAAAAATGAGTTCGATAATGAGGATAGTTCTTTTAATGTGTCAACCTCATTAAAACAATGAAACACGTTCCTGTTTAATTCAAATATTTGATCAGATCTCGTAAGATCCTAGTCGAGTCTTTCTTTGATCTCGTAATTTTAACCTTCACTCTATCTGTTTTTCATTCATTACAGTTGGACTGAAGCTTAGGGGGCATGTACCTCGAATTGAGTCACCATGCTGGGGGCATGCCCATTTTTCAAGCATATTTTACCTTTGTTTCAAGCTTGCATAAAAATGAAACCAATTTCAAGCATATTTTACTCTTGTTTTTGAGCTTGCATAAAAATGAAATCTTTGGGCTTGGTGTGATTTCTCAACGTTTTCCTTTCTTTTGAGTCATTACTTATTATGCAGAATATTTAACTGATACATTAGCTAATATTGTATTAGATAGAAATTTGCGTAATTTGTAGAATCATCATCAAGTGAAAAATATCCATATAGGAATATATATATATATATATATATATATATATATATATATATATATATATATATATAGATGTATATATATATATATCAAATGTTTGCATCAGTGTGCATCATAAGTTCAAAAAATATGTGTGTTTTTGTTACATCCTAAGACATCATGTCTCTCAAAAACATACAAAAAAAAACCTAGGTGTCTACTCGGCATTACACTCATGGTAACATGTCACTTCCCACACAAGCCACCTCAGCAAGCGGTGAACTCGGTTTGACACCCCTACAGTGTGTCTCTGGTATGCATGAGGAACATCGTCGAATCACCCATAGTACGGGATCCCATGGGAGATTCCCTCTAGGTTGTGCATGATTTCCTCCCCTCACCTCCCTCACCATGAGGGGAAATATCAAATTCGCGAGGGAATTGCCTCGCTATCAAAGACATGCCTACAAGCCTCTCTCAGCCAAAATCTATAAACACATGGATTTAATGTTAGAACATACATAACAAAAAAAAAAATAATACTCATGAAAATAAAAAATGAGCCTTACCAAGTGCTTCATCCCAATCCTCTCCTTCTAGGAGTGGGAGGTCTAGATCATCAGTGAAATTTGTGCCAAAGTAGGGCCAATCCTCCATGAAAATTAGTTGTCGGTGGAGCAAATAAAAATACTCAGGTCACTAGGACATCTGTTGACCACCCCCTGACCTTGGCATAAGAGCTGCCCAATGAGCCATCCGCGGTTCCTGTGCTGGTGGTGTCGGAACTATCACCTCATGTCACTAAAATATCGGTAGTTGTTCTATTAAGAATGATACCAGAATGGCCCCATAGCCAAACAACTTCAATTTTGTTTTCTTGCACTTTGTCAGTTGACGCTTCATGTTGATTGTCACTTCCTCAGCACAATTATAGAGGGTTGGTGTCAAAAAATATACAGCAGTAGGTAGCGGTGTCTTTGTTACTTCATGCAGTGCCTGCGATCCCGCGGCTTGTGTGATGGTGTGTAGCACTACCTTTAGTGCCAAGTCCACGATAGTCTGGATATCCAATTTCCCGCTTCCTGATCCTTTTCGTGCCCCTCAACATACCCTGTCAATCACCATGCTCATGTTCTCCATGGTGGGCTAGGTTCCGGTCAGGACTGGTGTTTCCCCCCTCCACAACAATCCTGTTATGAAATAAACATCTGAAACATCAATCTCGAGTTCTTGATCACGAAGAAGGAATTTTTCCTGATCCTCATCCTAGATACTGATTAAGTATTGCAGCAACTCCAGTTGAGCTCTAAGGCACAGAGTCATGAATAATTTTTTAGTCCACAGTCTCTGAGGGCTTCCATGCATCTTTCATTTTCCATGGCAAGCTCGTCTTCTTCACTATGTTCTCGTTCCTTCCATTTGGTCACCATTTTTCCGCTTCACACCTACAAACATGTTCATATGAACCTCATTAGCCGAATTAAGAGCTTTTTATTTGTGAAATTTGGATTACTTGCTTGCATTCATAAGATTAAATGGTTTGCGTGGTTGGCGTGACTGTTTTAGAAAAAATCGCGCAAATCAACACGCCCTAGTTCAAAAATTTGGGCGATTGGCACGAGTCCGTGCCCGATACTCACGCCAACCACCGTGCCCTATTTTTTACAAATTCCCCCATAGAATTCCAAATTTTGGATTGCATGCAATGAAATAGGAATCAAAATGCAGGGAAGGATGTCGACTCTTACCTGGAATAGACAGATTCGATATTGGTCTGTCGGATTTCCTGCTATCGCCGCCGCAAAATCACAGTATAAAAAAGGTAACTATTGCTCCACAAGAGGTAAAAGTGAAAAGTAATTATTTTTTACCATTTTTGGCATTTTATAACATTTAAAAACCCTAATTAGGTTTTAAGAAATATTTTTCAAGTATTTCACTATGTTATTTCGAGAAATGGGCTTTACGTTTGTCTCTTATGCAACGACAGGTCTTTAATGAGATAGCGATGAAGTAACGAGTTTTATTTTATAATTTTCGGACTTGGTAAAAACATGAAAAAGTCACTACTGGAGTCATATTTTAGCTGTTTTATGACTCTCTAAAACTGAAAAGATTTTTGATACTCTTGTCATTTTGAACTCGTTAAATGGTTGCGAATGATATCTACCTAGTATACGTTTACCCTTTTTTTCGGGCTGGGATAGATTATTTACGAAAAAGGAATACCTTAGACTATCGTGACTAAGAGGTTCTTTTAGATATTGTTTTCTACCTTTTCAAATCTGAGGGACTATATATGAAAAGGGACATGCTGGAGTTTTCTTTTCTGCTTCTTTTCAAACTCTCTAAACATGAAAAGATGTCGAGTTCTTCATTTGTCAAACTCGTTAAACCCTAATGACATCGGAAAACGTCACCATGAGGTACCTGAGTTCCTCCTTCTTAGGGCTTGTAAAATGTACTAGGATGGATTTTTCCGAAGGAAAAACTTACGTTAAAAGCAGATGCTATCCCCTTCAATCTTGTTTAAAAAATAATTGGGGTAATCGCCATAAATGGTGGGGGAAAATGGAACCAGTTCTTAGTTATGTCGACAATATTTTGCTCTTGAACATGACACTCATCTGCATTTGTGTAGGGTTGGGGACATCTCATTTCGTCATTTTTTCCTCCATGGGTTTCGGTAATATATTTTGACCTCTCATATGCTCTTTTCCATGTCATCATGACCTCAGATCCCTTGATGTCAAATGCTACCAAATCCAGAGTCATGTAGTTGATATGTTCAAGAGAAATTCTCCTCTATAGTTTTCAACCTTCCTTTGATCCTTTGTTTGGTCTTGATTCATTATCATCATGTTCCTTTGTCTCATTTTGATGTTGTGGGAAACATTATGGCCTTCTTTCGACCGGGTCACTTCCTGTCGACTTTAGCTCATTATCCAGGAAGTTGATCTAGAGACTCCCTTCCGATACCTTGGAGCTTGCACGCCTCAATGGAAAGTTCTTCCCATTCGATGACAGGTCCACATCATTGGCCTTCGATCAAGTGATTCTATGGGTGTTCGACGCTAGATCACTATTTACATTCCATGGATTTTACCTGTTGTACCTTGAGAGCCATTTACATTATTGGTGGTTTCTCTCGTGCCTGTTAACAACTTTCATCATTGGCTGGTAATCAGGTGACTTTCTTTCATGTTGGAATTTAGCTCACATATTCGCATGGTTGAATTGGTACTTGTTCGAGTTGAGATGGAGCACAAGACCCTGTATTTTGTTTGATAAGATCCAGGTTGTGGGATATTATGGTTTATCATGACTTTATGCATGAATCTTTTGACTAGATGGTTGCGACCATACCTGAGTCTATTTTTTGATCCCTACTACTGGATGGTTGTGTCCATACCTTGGATCTCAGTTTATATATGTACTATATTATGGATGGTTTCACCCATACCACATATTCGTGTATCAGAGATATCAGTTGTATTTTTAATTGCAGGTCTTCCGACAGTGGTGTTTGTCTTGAACGCGTTCTCGTAAATCATTTCACCCCTCCCTCTCTCTCAAACCTCATGCTTTAGGGGGCATCTGTTACACAATATTTTTTCACTGTCCCTACAATCCCCATCCCACACATTGGAGGATCATTTATGTGACTAATAAGAAATGTCATGCCTTTCAAAGACCATCATTGCATCCCTTTCCATGAGGAAAACATTCCTTCTATTGAAAATTCCCTAAGCAAATCATCAAAAACACATGTTTTTGCCTTGGCGCTAGTAGACCATTATGCCCTTGCACCAATGAAGAAGATTAACACTGGGCCCATTGGCGCTCTCTCCCAATGAGATACCCATGCCAACCTATTTATGGAATGTTTTTTAAATATAGAGGCGAAGTTTCTATCCTAAGAACTTCGTGGGCGAGTCAGTTGGAGTGGTTCGACTGAATAACCACTGACCCCCTCCTTTGGCCTCTTGTTTCCACCTTTTGGGGAAACCTCCCAAGGAATAAGGCCTCCCTTCCACCATTGTAGGGATCAAAAACTCCTCCTCTCCCTCTATAAATAACACTATATCCCATTGATACGCTAGCTAAACAATTATAGCTGAAAGGATGAAGAGAATTTCTAAACATTTTGCTAGAGAGATAGAACAGAGAAAGAGACCTTTGTCGAGAAAGCTTAGGCTTGAGTCCTCACCTCGTCTGAATTCCCCGACAATCCTTCGAGACGCGCTTCAACTGAACCCGCTGGAGGAGGCTGTGACATCAAGGCTCTGGTTGTAACTCTTTCTTCTCTCTCTCTCTATATATATACACATGACTATTGTCTGGTTCCCATATTGTGTTAATATGGTTTATTTCATGCAATATGCTTAAATTTCTTGATCGGTTAGTTAATTATGAATGAAATCATTGTCTTGTATGCTGATCTTATTTGTTGATCTTCGTGCAGGTATCCGATCACTATTGCAAAAGTACTGTGACCCGTTGAGACAGAGATCAACAGGCCACCACCACTACAACGATGACAGTGTTGGACTCAAGGTAGGTCAATCTACCCCGTCCTTTTCATTCATTAATTAGGAACCTACAATTTAGCTTGTCCCTTTGTTGCTAGACCCACTCTAGGGCTAGAGGGATCATCTCTGTCCGTAGAGAGGATTTACCTTTCCAACACCCATCAAATAGAATGATGCAATGAACAAGGTACTTCTTGGGCTTGATATGATGAAGGAAATGGAATGAGAAATAATTACTATCAAGCATAATTTAAAAACAACTCAAGAAAATAAAAAGAGCTATGCAGATTAGCAGATAATGCACAAGGATTTGAAAGTGGGGGAACATGTTTACCTCTACATCAGGCCAAGGAAAAGTTCACTCAAAATTGGGTCTTGTGCAAAGCTAACACCCAAATTTTGTGGACCATTTTAGAATATTGAAATAATGGGGTCAGTGGATTACAAGTTTACCTTACCATCCATAGTGAAGGTACATGATGTTTTCAATATTTTACATGATGCTAATTTAATTGTTGAATGCTTTGTTATATAGTTTGAATCCAAGTGGGAGTTCTATGCAAAGCCATTTCTCATTATGGATCAAAGGAAAATCATTCTCCATAATAGAGTAATCAAACAAGTTAAGCTGAAATGGAAGCACTTTGGAAATGGGTAATCATATGAGGGTATCATACCCATTTTTTTTGCTAGGTAAGAAAATGTAAATGTAAAAAAAAACTCTATAAAGATCTCTGTAAATTTTGTGTTTAGGTATAGAACACCGAGGAAGTTGTTCCTAGAATGGGGTGGGGTTTATGATAGCCATTTTTCTATCCTCTTGTAAATATCTCTATGAATTCTAATTCATGTAAATAATGTGGAAATCTAAACAATGAATGAATGAGGGAAGTGGACACGAATTCAAAGGTCTAAGGAGGAGGAGTTATATTTAGACTGAAGTCACTATGTTTGTTTCACCACCTATCTCCCTAATGGATTGATGGTGCAAACATTGAATTAAGGAATTGGCTTACTGAGTAAAGTACAAGTCAGGTACTCTCATTTCTCATGGAAAGTGCGAGCATGGTCAACACACATGAAAATTACATGAAGAAAAAGGCCATATGGGAGACAAGGTGTGGGGGACAGAGATGAAAAAGTGAAAAAAATATGTAGTGGTATGGAGCAAGAGAGAGATTACTAAGGAAAAAAATAACAACAGAAATAGAAGGAATAGAATGAAAAGCATGAAAATTGGTCCTAGACATGGATTTTCTAGGGAGAAATGAATTTTCTCTAGCTTTTGTTATGTTTTTATGGATAACATTCCCCATAGTTTTATAAGGCCAGTGTATGTCCTTGTTGTTGGGGAGAGTTTAGTGCAATTGAAACACTGATTGTTAGCCTTGGGTCTTATGAACCATTGGATGCTAGTTGGGGTTGATAAACAACTCGAAAGTTAGTGACACCAAAGTACTAGATGAAAGGGATAATAAAGTACTCAATGTTAGACTTTAGGTTGATAAACCACTTATGTACTTGCTCAAAAAGTTAATAAGCCACCTAGATAGTGGACCCTTGACTCATGCAATACTAGCTCAGAGAAGCTAGCTAATAAACCTCCTAGATAGTGTATTCATTCTCCTAGAATGAGTTGTAACTTACTGAGGCTTAGATGAACTCCTATGGTTGGTTTTATACTAAAGAAAAGAGTCATTGTGGTGTTACTGCTAGAGGAAGTTGATAAACCACCTAGAAATTGGAATCCGCTTCTTTCCATCTATTGATTGGTTGTTGTTGAGAATACTCCTAATAAATTAACTCCTCAGACTTTGAATTTGACTCGGGGGTGGTCAACTGCAAGAAATATTCCATTGTAGTTGGCTTACGATTGGGTGGAATGTTGAAGTCCCTCCCTCAATTTCTAGTCACTCAAATATAATAATATAAGCTACTTGTATTATCTTTATATACCTATTTCACTTAGATTATAAATAGATTTTTTAAATAACCATGAGTCTATTAGCACCGTTATGGAGGAATTTTTCATCCCTGGTTGTTTGTAATGAGATGTATATGTGATTTTTGTCATGGTTTGAGAGGGATTTGCAGATCCCTGTGACTTGGATACTTTCCTAAGTGTAGGGTTAATTACATAACATGTATGGTTATTTGTTGAGTTCAACTAATTGTCGCTAGGTGTGATTTCTATTATTTGTTATGTCATGAATCTATTTATGGATTGGTGAAATATTTTGGTTGATTTTGTGTGTGGTATGTTATATCAGTAGATCTAATGGAGCCTGTTTGAATCCATTCTGTCAATATGCGATGTTGTTGTACATAAATGTATAATTAATTCTTAGCTATGGTTGAGCTCATTGTACTAACTGAGGGCATGCTTTTCTAGTGGAGACATTGTACGTATTAAGGGCCGTATATAGTGCCTTGAGTTATCCACATTGGATAGGTTTTCATCCCTGTAATAGTTTGAATATTTGAGCAACATTTGAACTAGATCAAGGCTCAGTTTCGTCGTCAGAATCCTCAGGACTTCAAGCTTCCATTTCGTTGAGTAATAGGTCTCCATTCGGGGTCGAATAAGCCTTGGTGAACATGTAAAGTATTTTTGAATTGGTAAGGATGGGGAAAACCTTAAAATTCCTAATGGAGATTTATATGTTCCAAGGAATGGAGATGTGCCTCCACGAGACAAGAACTTTGACTCTTATTTTCAGAAGCTATAGACTGATGGAGAGCATGGTACATGAAAATTCATGTTACTCGATGTAGACTTTCATGTTGATTTTTCCGAAGTCGGTGTAGGATCTTGTTGTATTGCAGGGCTATGGCATGACGGTGGGACATGAAAATATCTATCCCGATGAATAGAGAAACAAATGGCACATAACTACGAAATCTCACCTTGACCCCAAATTCTTTGATAACATAGAATCATTGATTTACACGAAGGTTTGAAACCCAGTGGGACCTTGAACTAAGTTGAGGTGGTAGATAACACGAATATAGGGTACAACTATGTGGTTTCCATGTAGGATCATGGATGACCTATATTGGTGACATGGCAAGTATGTTGATGTGGCGCGATGATTGTGTGAAACATGGTAGGAAGTAATGGAATTTTCGGATGGCCAAGTGATAGGATTTTGGGTGACACATGGAATCATGATGGGATTCCACATGGAATAGTGGCATCACCTTGATGTTAGTGTGATGACATCGAGAATTTTTAGAATAGGGTGACGTGGAGGACTATGCTAGCGAGGCACCTAAGTGACACGTGGCAATGTTTTGTGGTGTCACTTGGCATGGAGGTGCGACATTGAATTGTTGGGAAGTTGGCGTGGCCTAGATCCATGTCATCATGAACCTTGGAACCCTAGTGATATCCTTTTTTGCTTATTTATGACATGTCACAGTAGATGAAAGTCGTGGAATGAGAACCTCCCCATTACATACCATAAATATTCACGTCCTGGTGTGTCATGGATGCTGGAATGTGGTAAATTATCAAGGAATGGCATGAGCCATGGTGGCTCTATGAAATTTTGAGTGAAACATTAGATTATTGTATGAGTTGGTAGTGCAACACATGATCTAGGTGGATATTCATGGCCACCCACCTATTCCACTAGCTCATAGTATAATTTTTCTATTTTAACAATTTTCTATTTTTGGTAGTTTTCAAGTCATAAATTTCTCGAGCCATTTTGAGGCTCGAAATGGACTATCATGCATGATAATAAAATATCATATTCAAAAGTCATAACCTTATAAATTTGACATTCCAACTTAACCCATGGGGCCCATAAGCCTTCAGTGCTTTGTCTCCTAGGGTTAGGGTTTTGGATGTTTAGGGTTTCTCATTATTTCTTCATGATAAAAAAGGCCTTATAGTGTCATTGTAGCATAGTTCAAGAAGGGTGTAGTCATAAAATATTCTTAGAGATAAGATACCATCCGATTCGAGCTAGTTTTATTTTATTCTGCATATAAACAATTTCAACTTTTTTCATTTATTAATTGAAGTCAAGTTTCGTTGTATCTCTATGTTTTTTTCTTTGAGTATGTATTTCATTTAGTTTCCTTCATAAATTCAAATTAATGTTATTAGAGTAGTCAAATCTCTCTCTATTTTTATTTTCATGTCCCCAAGGAAGTTGAAGAATTTTTATTTTTCTATCAAAATGAAAGGGATAATAAAGTACTCAATGTTAGACTTTAGGTTGATAAACCACTTATGTACTTGCTCAAAAAGTTAATAAGCCACCTAGATAGTGGACCCTTGACTCATGCAATACTAGCTCAGAGAAGCTAGCTAATAAACCTCCTAGATAGTGTATTCATTCTCCTAGAATGAGTTGTAACTTACTGAGGCTTAGATGAACTCCTATGGTTGGTTTTATACTAAAGAAAAGAGTCATTGTGGTGTTACTGCTAGAGGAAGTTGATAAACCACCTAGAAATTGGAATCCGCTTCTTTCCATCTATTGATTGGTTGTTGTTGAGAATACTCCTAATAAATTAACTCCTCAGACTTTGAATTTGACTCGGGGGTGGTCAACTGCAAGAAATATTCCATTGTAGTTGGCTTACGATTGGGTGGAATGTTAAAGTCCTCCCTCAATTTCTAGTCACTCAAATATAATAATATAAGCTACTTGTATAGTCTTTATATACCTATTTCACTTAGATTATAAATAGATTTTTTAAATAACCATGAGTCTAGTTAGCACTCGTTATGGGAGGAATTAATCATCCCCGGTTGTTTGTAAAAGAGTGTATATGTGATTTTTATTATGGTTTGAGAGGGATTTGCAGATCCTGGACTTGGATACTTTCCTATGTAGGGTTAATTACATAACATGTATGGTTATTTGTTGAGTTCAACTAATTGTCGCTAGGTGTGATTTCTATTATTTGTTATGTCATGAATCTATTTATGGATTGGTGAAATATTTTGCTGATTTGGTGTGGTATGTTATACCGCACCATTAATGAGCCCGTTTGAATCCATTCGTCAATATGCGAGTGCTATGTAGGCAGTAAATGCATAATTAATTCTTAGCTATGGTTGAGCTCATTGTACTAACTGAGGGCATGCTTTTCTAGTGGAGACATTGTACGTATTAAGGGCCGTATATAGTGCCTTGAGTTATCCACATTGGATAGGTTTTCATCCTCGTAATAGTTTGAATATTTGAGCAACATTTGAACCATGTCAAGGCTCGCTCGTCGTCGAATCCTCAGGACTTCAAGCTTCCATTTCGTTGAGTAATAGGTCTCCATTCGGGGTCGAATAAGCCTTGGTGAACATGTAAAGTATTTTTGAATTGGTAAGGATGGGGAAAACCTTAAAATTCCTAATGGAGATTTATATGTTCCAAGGAATGGAGATGTGCCTCCACGAGACAAGAACTTTGACTCTTATTTTCAGAAGCTATAGACTGATGGAGAGCATGGTACATGAAAATTCATGTTACTCGATGTAGACTTTCATGTTGATTTTTCCGAAGTCGGTGTAGGATCTTGTTGTATTGCAGGGCTATGGCATGACGGTGGGACATGAAAATATCTATCCCGATGAATAGAGAAACAAATGGCACATAACTACGAAATCTCACCTTGACCCCAAATTCTTTGATAACATAGAATCATTGATTTACACGAAGGTTTGAAACCCAGTGGGACCTTGAACTAAGTTGAGGTGGTAGATAACACGAATATAGGGTACAACTATGTGGTTTCCATGTAGGATCATGGATGACCTATATTGGTGACATGGCAAGTATGTTGATGTGGCGCGATGATTGTGTGAAACATGGTAGGAAGTAATGGAATTTTCGGATGGCCAAGTGATAGGATTTTGGGTGACACATGGAATCGTGATGGGATTCCACATGGAATAGTGGCATCACCTTGATGTTAGTGTGATGACATCGAGAATTTTTAGAATAGGGTGACGTGGAGGACTATGCTAGCGAGGCACCTAAGTGACACGTGGCAATGTTTTGTGGTGTCACTTGGCATGGAGGTGCGACATTGAATTGTTGGGAAGTTGGCGTGGCCTAGATCCATGTCATCATGAACCTTGGAACCCTAGTGATATCCTTTTTTGCTTATTTATGACATGTCACAGTAGATGAAAGTCGTGGAATGAGAACCTCCCCATTACATACCATAAATATTCACGTCCTGGTGTGTCATGGATGCTGGAATGTGGTAAATTATCAAGGAATGGCATGAGCCATGGTGGCTCTATGAAATTTTGAGTGAAACATTAGATTATTGTATGAGTTGGTAGTGCAACACATGATCTAGGTGGATATTCATGGCCACCCACCTATTCCACTAGCTCATAGTATAATTTTTCTATTTTAACAATTTTCTATTTTTGGTAGTTTTCAAGTCATAAATTTCTCGAGCCATTTTGAGGCTCGAAATGGACTATCATGCATGATAATAAAATATCATATTCAAAAGTCATAACCTTATAAATTTGACATTCCAACTTAACCCATGGGGCCCATAAGCCTTCAGTGCTTTGTCTCCTAGGGTTAGGGTTTTGGATGTTTAGGGTTTCTCATTATTTCTTCATGATAAAAAAGGCCTTATAGTGTCATTGTAGCATAGTTCAAGACGGGTGTAGTCATAAAATATTCTTAGAGATAAGATACCATCCGATTCGAGCTAGTTTTATTTTATTCTGCATATAAACAATTTCAACTTTTTTCATTTATTAATTGAAGTCAAGTTTCGTTGTATCTCTATGTTTTTTTCTTTGAGTATGTATTTCATTTAGTTTCCTTCATAAATTCAAATTAATGTTATTAGAGTAGTCAAATCTCTCTCTATTTTTATTTTCATGTCCCCAAGGAAGTTGAAGAATTTTTATTTTTCTATCAAAATGAAAGGGATAATAAAGTACTCAATGTTAGACTTTAGGTTGATAAACCACTTATGTACTTGCTCAAAAAGTTAATAAGCCACCTAGATAGTGGACCCTTGACTCATGCAATACTAGCTCAGAGAAGCTAGCTAATAAACCTCCTAGATAGTGTATTCATTCTCCTAGAATGAGTTGTAACTTACTGAGGCTTAGATGAACTCCTATGGTTGGTTTTATACTAAAGAAAAGAGTCATTGTGGTGTTACTGCTAGAGGAAGTTGATAAACCACCTAGAAATTGGAATCCGCTTCTTTCCATCTATTGATTGGTTGTTGTTGAGAATACTCCTAATAAATTAACTCCTCAGACTTTGAATTTGACTCGGGGGTGGTCAACTGCAAGAAATATTCCATTGTAGTTGGCTTACGATTGGGTGGAATGTTGAAGTCCCTCCCTCAATTTCTAGTCACTCAAATATAATAATATAAGCTACTTGTATTATCTTTATATACCTATTTCACTTAGATTATAAATAGATTTTTTAAATAACCATGAGTCTATTAGCACCGTTATGGAGGAATTTTTCATCCCTGGTTGTTTGTAATGAGATGTATATGTGATTTTTGTCATGGTTTGAGAGGGATTTGCAGATCCCTGTGACTTGGATACTTTCCTAAGTGTAGGGTTAATTACATAACATGTATGGTTATTTGTTGAGTTCAACTAATTGTCGCTAGGTGTGATTTCTATTATTTGTTATGTCATGAATCTATTTATGGATTGGTGAAATATTTTGGTTGATTTTGTGTGTGGTATGTTATATCAGTAGATCTAATGGAGCCTGTTTGAATCCATTATGTGAATATGCGATGTTGTTGTACATAAATGTATAATGAATTCTTAGCTATGGTTGAGCTCATTGTACTAACTGAGGGCATGCTTTTCTAGTGGAGACATTGTACGTATTAAGGGCCTTATATAGTGCCTTGAGTTATCCACATTGGATAGGTTTTCATCCCTGTAATAGTTTGAATATTTGAGCAACATTTGAACTAGATCAAGGCTCAGTTTCGTCGTCAAAATCCTCAGGACTTCAAGCTTCCATTTCGTTGAGTAATAGGTCTCCATTCGGGGTCGAATAAGCCTTGGTGAACATGTAAAGTATTTTTGAATTGGTAAGGATGGGGAAAACCTTAAAATTCCTAATGGAGATTTATATGTTCCAAGGAATGGAGATGTGCCTCCACGAGACAAGAACTTTGACTCTTATTTTCAGAAGCTATAGACTGATGGAGAGCATGGTACATGAAAATTCATGTTACTCGATGTAGACTTTCATGTTGATTTTTCCGAAGTCGGTGTAGGATCTTGTTGTATTGCAGGGCTATGGCATGACGGTGGGACATGAAAATATCTATTCCGATGAATAGAGAAACAAATGGCACATAACTACGAAATCTCACCTTGACCCCAAATTCTTTGATAACATAGAATCATTGATATACACGAAGGTTTGAAACCCAGTGGGACCTTGACCTAAGTTGAGGTGGTAGATAACACGAATATAGGGTACAACTATGTGGTTTCCATGTAGGATCATGGATGACCTAGATTGGTGACATGGCAGGTATGTTGATGTGGCGCGATGATTGTGTGAAACATGGCAGGAAGTAATGGAATTTTCGGATGGCCAAGTGATAGGATTTTGGGTGACTCATGGAATCGTGATGGGATTCCACATGGAATAGTGGCATCACCTTGATGTTAGTGTGATGACATCGAGAATTTTTAGAATAGGGTGACGTGGAGGACTATGCTAGCGAGGCACCTAAGTGACACGTGGCAATGTTTTGTGGTGTCACTTGGCATGGAGGTGCGACATTGAATTGTTGGGAAGTTGGCGTGGCCTAGATCCATGTCATCATGAACCTTGGAACCCTAGTGATATCCTTTTTTGCTTATTTATGACATGTCACAGTAGATGAAAGTCGTGGAATGAGAACCTCCCCATTACATACCATAAATATTCACGTCCTGGTGTGTCATGGATGTTGGAATGTGGTAAATTATCAAGGAATGGCATGAGCCATGGTGGCTCTATGAAATGTTGAGTGAAACATTAGATTATTGTATGAGTTGGTAGTGCAACACATGATCTAGGTGGATATTCATGGCCACCCACCTATTCCACTAGCTCATAGTATAATTTTTCTATTTTAACAATTTTCTATTTTTGGTAGTTTTCAAGTCATAAATTTCTCGAGCCATTTTGAGGCTCGAAATGGAATATCATGCATGCTAATAAAATATCATATTCAAAAGTCATAACCTTATAAAGTTGACATTCCAACTTAACCCATGGGGCCCATAATCCTTCAGTGCTTTGTCTCCTAGGGTTAGGGTTTTGGATGTTTAGGGTTTCTCATTATTTCTTCATGATAAAAAAGGCCTTATAGTGTAATTGTAGCACAGTTCAAGAAGGGTGTAGTCATAAAATATTCTTAGAGATAAGATACCATCCGATTCGAGCTAGTTTTATTTTATTCTGCATATAAACAATTTCAACTTTTTTCATTTATTAATTGAAGTCAAGTTTCGTTGTATCTCTATGTTTTTTTCTTTGATTATGTATTTCATTTAGTTTCCTTCATAAATTCAAATTAATTTTATTAGAGTAGTCAAATCTCTCTCTATTTTTATTTTCATGTCCCTAAGGAAGTTGAAGAATTTTTATTTTTCTATCAAAATATTGCTTGAAGAAGCCCTCAAGAAGCAAAGGAATGAGATGATGGATAATGTTTTATAGTTCCTTCAACAGATACTAATAGGCAACACATCTTAATGTAGTAGCCACTTTGTAGGCTTCACCCCTTTAAGGTAAAAGTTAATTTTTATGTTCCCATATTTGAAACATAGATAGATTAAAATTCTCTAGAAAAATGGTTAAATCTACTAGAATCATAATTTTTAGTAAATAATTTTCCCGATAAAGAAAATATTACTTTTTCACTCCTTAAGGCCACCCCCCTATCAAGGACTAGTGAGAAACCTATTATGATAAAAGGGCCACAGAGGAATCCACATTATTTTTAGTTGCACCCACTTGGAACTCTTTTAGGGATGTCGTTAAGGAATAATATTACCCTATTAGAAGCTACAAATATCAACACATGAGATGGACCACACTATAGTAGGAAGGGATCAATTAGTGCCATATTTCACAAATTCTTTCATATCTTATACACCAAGCTTGGTATCAAGGAATCTAAGAAACATTTGTTGCTCAAGTATTGTGGCTGTATACATAGATAAATTCAGACAAATTTGGAGTTCCTAGACATCTACTCACATGGTAGAACATAATGATATGATGTCAAAATTAAGAAAAGTTAAAAAACAAAAATACATACTATGGATATTTTAACCTTTCATAATAGAAGCAAGGCAAGAGCAGCCCCAAACCAAAAAAAAGGATAGAGCTAGGGTGGACCACCCTATGACAACCCATCGAAGACATAAACATATAATAGAAATGGGAAGACAAAGAAAGACACGAGAAAGTGATGTGAGCTCCACAAGAGCCACACTCATAACACAAATGAAAGTCACAAAAATAAGTCACGAGTGAAATAGCTAAAAGCTTCAAAGTCAGACACATGATTCGACTCTGAAAAAAACGTAGACAAGGGGAAATAGATCTTTGATGAAAAACCTAATACCGCCATTTCCACCACCAAGGTCCAACTAAGTGAGCTTGAATAACTGGAGGAAGGTGAGCATCCTTTTGACTCACACATGTGGGCGAAGGATGCTCCATTGTGTTTCATTGACGAGAGCAGGAGTCAAAATACCCTCATCTCAAAAGAGGTTGTTAAGAGGTTGTGCCTTCCAACAACGCTACGCCTACAACCATACACCATTGGGTGGCTCCACCAAGGACAAGATCTTTAGGTCAGCCAAAAGATTTGCATGCCCTATAGCATCGAGCCTTTCGTGGACAAGGTTTTGTGTGATGTTGTTGCCCTTGAAGTTTGTGGTGATTTTTTAGGCCAAACACACTTGTGGAAGCACCGTTCTATGTATGACTCTAGAACTTGTACTATTATTATTGCTTTGGTAAGAAAATTATATAGAATACTAGAGTTAGTTTTGGTTACTACCATTTCTTTGATCTCTACTAAGAAATGTAGTAATATTATCTTCCAGACTAGGAAATTTGTCTTCTTCCATATTTTCTCTCAAAGTAAGGATAATACCATGGCCAAATTATGGCATCCACATAAGATTCCTTCTCATAGTATAGGAAAGTGTATAAGGTCATGGAAGAGTACAAATACATTTTCTCCTCACCCATGAGGGTACCTTTGCACTGTCAGGTAAATCATTCCATAGATATGACCCTCGACACACCTCTACCCAACGATCCAATATACTGTCACTCTCTTTTGGAAAATGAGGAAATTAATAAGATCCATAAGCTACTATAAAAAGAGCACATCTGACCAAGTTCCTTTCCTTCTGGGATCCCAATTGTACTTGTGCAGAATAAGGATCAAACCTAGAGACTCTCCATCGATTATCAAGCTCCGAACAAAATCATAGTCAAGAATAGGTACATGATTGATGACCTTCTTGACCATCTCAAGGGGGCAAGTACTTCATAAGATTTATTTGAAGTCCATCTTACACCAAGTTCCAATATAACCAATTTATGTGTGGAAGATCAATTTCAAGTCCAAGGAGGGCCTTTTTGAGTGGTTGTTCATGCCTATTAGTTGAATGAATGTCCCATAAACTTTCATGAGGTTTATGGATGTCATTTTTTGTCCTTTCACCAACTATTTCATGGTTGTATATTTGGATTATATCCTCATCTTCAATAAGATTTGGGATGATAACTTGCAACATATTAGACAAGTCCTTCACATTCTACGATAGCACAAACTATGTGCTAACTTGGAAAAATGTTCCTTCATTATGAACAAGGTCAAATATCTGGGTTACATTATTGATGAGAAATATGTGCATGTAGATCTAGCTAAGCTCCAAGTCATTCAGGAATAGTTGGACTCAATGACTCTAACATATGTTTGTAGCTTCTTAGGCATTACTAATTTCTACCAAAGATTCATGTTGGGGTTATCTTAGATCACTAGGCCTTTGAGCCAAGTTTCTAATGGTGGAGAAAAAGATTTTTTTTTTGGTATAATCCACAACAAAAGGAATTTAATGAACTGAAACATCACCTTTTCTCTACACTTGTCCTCACCCACCAAACCTGCAACATCCATTTGAGATGGAGAGAGATGTCTCCAAATATGCTATTGGTACAGTCCTTATTCAAGAAGGATATCTAATGGCCTATCATAGTGAGACACTCTTTGATATTGTCCACATATTCCCTACCTATGATAAGGAAATTTATTCCATCGTATAGGTCTTCCAACAATGGAAAAATTATATTTTGGGGAAGTAGACAATCATCCACAGGGATCACCAACCTCTTCAATTTATGTATACACGGGGGTATTTGAAAAATGACCGCCATAAAAATTGTCCAGACATCTACAAAAATTCTAGTTGAATAATAAATACAAGAAGGGTAGCACAAATCATGTCACATATTTACTGAGTCAGCCCGCAGTTATGGCACTGATCATCATTCTCAAATATTGTGAGCATAAGACCTCTATATGGCCACAACTATACAAAAACTATCCAAAATTTTCTTCCAGATACCAAATGTTGATTCCATGAAAGAAAGTTCCAAATTTACACCTCCAAGATGCATTTTTGTGCTATCTGGGACACCTTTTTGTTCCTTCAAGTAAGCGTGCTAAGATGATTTGGGAGGAACAATGTAGTTGAGTAATAGGGAACTTTTGTGTGGAGAATAAAACGACAGTACTACAAATTTATTTTTATTTGTTGAAACTTAAACATGATGTTTGCAAGTATATCATATACAACACTGTCTGGCCATCACCAAACCAAACATTAAGAAGCAAGGTTTTTTCACCCCTTTAGCTACTCCAAACCATCCTTGCAAATCCATATCAATAGATTATATATTTTTCATTCATTCCAAAAATCATGATAATGAATGCATTTTTTTGGTCTTTGATAGATTTTCTAAGATGGCCATTATGGTTTCCTACAAGACGAGTATTGCAGCAAAAGCCATTTCCAAGCTCTTATTTGAACCGATGTGGGTACATTTTGGGATTCTACAGACCATCATATCATATTGGGATAGTAGGTTCCTAATTTCATTATGGTTGAACCTCTTGTCATTGTTGGACACCAAGCTCACCAAGTCAACTACCTTCCACCCCTAGACTGATGGCCAGAAAAAGGTTGTCAACACAATGATTATCACATATTATGCATGTGCAACTACAAGAATCCATGAACATGGGATGAGAGTCTTCCCTATGTTTAACTCAAATACAATATAACTCTCCATAACTCAACTAGACACAATCCCTTTCAAGTGGGCATGGGGTTTCAACCATTGTGTCCCACTGATGTCACACTGCCCCTTATATCTTCCTAGGAAGACTCTGCATATGTTCAATTTGAAGCCGAAAAAGATATCGAATTTATTGAAAAAATTCAACACATCCACTAACAAGTCCATCATATCATGTAAAAATAAAACACTAAGTATAATCAACGACATGATCAACACTGGGTGCCAAACACGTTTCAAAGGGGAGACAAGGTTTGGTTACATCTACAGAAGGAATGCCTTGTAGTGGTCCATCGAAATATTTTTCCACTCCACTATGAACCTTACATTATCACCAAGGCTATGGGTGATAAAACCTTTGAGCTAAGGATCCCCTCATTCCTTGGACTGCACCCAATTTTCAATGTGGACTTCCTTCGACCATACTTCCCACCATTATTGGATACATTATAAATTGCAATGTGGTTGACACCAATAGATCTAAACCTAGATTGTATTAAATAGGAAAAAATTTATTAAATCACAAACACACACACACACATTAAGAACACTCACCAATAGAGGATCCAACTATATCAGTTGTTAAATCATACCAACTCCTGCACCAAATCAAGTGGCTCACCAATGACTAAGTTCAAGAGACGTTTCCCCATCTCATGGAGGAACTCAATGTAAAGGAGACCATTTCTTCCTAAGGGGGCAGGAATAATATAGGTGGATAATGGAGGATACCCACCAATTCCATTAGTTCAAAACAGATCTTTCCTGCTTTGGCATTTTTCTATTTTTGGAAATTTTCAAGTCCTGAACTTATGAAGTCAGTTTGAGCCTAAACGATGTTTTTTGGGGAAATAGGCCGATGGAAAATCATTCACTTCCATCAGTAGTCATAATTTATACTCCTAGGATAGACCTTTCCAATGGGCTATCGTGTGCACCAAACAAAGATTGTATGTGAAAGTTAAACCAGGGGAAGTTGACTTTTCAACTTACCCCATCGAGGCGCATACGGCTTTGGTTCTTCATCTCATAGGGTTATGGTTTCAGATTTGTATAATTTCTCATTATTTATTCATGTTAAAAAAGGCCCAGGAACCTCATTGTAACAAATTTGAGGAAGGGTGTAGCCATCACAGCTCTTCTTAGAGATAATGTGCCACCGTCCAAGCTAGTTTTATTTTATTTTGCATCTAAAAAATTTCAACATTTTTCATTAATTAATTGACTTCAAGTTTCATTGTATCTTTTTGTTTTGGATTTGAGACTATATTTCATTTTTTCCTTTTCATAATTTGGATCAACATGGGTACCACGTGGTCGATCCTTTCTGATGTGGCAAGAATTACGAGGCCCAAACTTCAAATGGTCATAAATTTCAATCTAAAGGTTGGATGGAGGAATAATTTGTCTCACCAAAAACCTCTCGATGAGTTGAGCATGTTGGGGTTCCCACGTTTTGGCAGATTTGGCAATACCAAAAGATGAGACAACATCAAACCACTTTGGGGCCCTAGGATCTAGCCCTCCTGGACCCGAAGAGGGATCTCTCCAAATAGAGCAAAGAATGATTTATCTTTGACAGCTCGGGATGAGATATTAGAATAGTTATGAAGCACAGAGGTGTTTTAAATGATTTGGTTGGAGGGTTGCTGGGTTGGTTATGAGATCATATACTGAGAAAGTATTGGGAGAAAAGGAACAGAGCAGCAGGATGTTTCAGCAAAGAGGATGGGTCAAGAAAGTGCCATCCATTGGGCTATGGAGTCATGAAAGGAAATTACTTGCATCCACTAGCCAAGGCTTTCAAAGGGAAAGTCATCTAATACTAAAGGATCTTTAGATTAGAGGGTGGGGTGGAACATTAAGCAAGGAAAGTGAAAGAAGGAGAACAACCCAATTTTTGTCTATAAATCAGGTCAGAGGTCATTTAACTCCAAACCTTCTTGGACATACTCTAAGGCAGCTCTCAAAGAGACTAAGGGGCTGCTTATAGATCGGACCAGAGGTCATTTAACTCCAGGTCTACTTTAGCAACTCCAAGGGGAAAACAGAGATAATTTTAACAGAAGGGATCTTAGAAAGGCCAGCTGGTCGCTCAAGGATCCTAGTGGACAGGGCTAACACTCATCCCCAGTGTTCCCAAACCTTCCAGCTTAAACCCAACAAGAACATCTAAGAACTGATTCAACCAATTCATACATCAGAGAGCAGGCAATAACATCCACTACACTGGTTAAATTGACTGAAAACAAATCTCAGATAGCACACAAAGCAAAAAACATTAAGGTAGGGAGAACAGGAAACATAGGGCACCTAACAAGGGTGAATCCTATGTTATACTTCTGTTGCCTACCAGATGAACATGAAACAATATGAAAATGTAATAAACAGAGCAAGAAAACATCACCAATAGTAATAGACCAGGATCCTGTGAAATGTGCTTTGATTAATTGATGCAAAACCAGTCATGTACAATAAGCTCAATGGCTAATACAGTCCAGAATTCTCCTCCCAGCCTATTACATACAACTACTCTGCTACTCCCTCCCACGACTGTTCTAACAGTCAAGAATGAATCTCTCTAACAGCAAGACCCCAACAATTGAACAACAACAACAACCTTTTCATTATGTTCTCGGGGATTTCTTATAGGAGAAGCGGAAGAAACAGAGGTAGATGAACATTGAATTGATCTCATTAAGACAAAATCGGCGGAGGTGTCCACGCCCATGCTGCTTAATGGCTGCCTGCAACACTGTAAGTACTCTAAGACTAGTTCGGAGACTCTGTCAGGCCAGAAATTGACCTCTGATATGTTCTTTAAGTCCTTATGGTGGTCTGAAACTCTGTGCTACCACTCTGAAATGAATGAACTGGGTGGAAGGTCTGCAGGTCACTCCATCCCTCCTAACTGCTGCCTGACTGTCTTAAATGGGTTTCAGACAGTGCAATTAATCTTTTCAGGGCTCGAGGAGGTATGGTGATTTGCTGTAGGAAGGTGTATGCCTGGAGAGAACGTACTCTGCTGATATTAATCATAGATAAGACTTTGACAGTGTGCTTGAACCTTCAATTGCTTCGATCCTTTGAACATGGGATTATAACCATTAATCTTCCATTACCGGCTCAAATCCATTCTAACCCGCCTCTGTTGTCCTGTTTGGCCGCTGAAAGGCCTCTCTGTGACTGCTACACAATGAAACAGCTTGTTACAACACTCGGGTGGTGGTGGTGGAGGAATTGCTTCAGAGGCCTGTTGGAGCGGAGGTGGAATAGTTGAGAGCGGCGGAAATGATGAAGAGTGGTGGAAGAACATTTGTTAGTGTAAAAGCCCCACGGTTATCTCTTGGGCGAATCACAAAGGAAACACGGAAAACAATGGTGCGGAGCCGTGGAAGCGGGACCCAGCCATGGTGGAGGGCGATTTACTAAACCTTAATGTAAAACACAAAGGTTTGAATAATGGAGGAAATACAAAGAAAATGCACGAAATGCAATGAAATGCGGTAGAAGGATCGTACGAGGTGGGACCCAACGGAGGCGGAGGGCGATTAGATCTGAACCATTGGATCCAGGGGAGGATCAACAGCCGAGATTGAATCGGAACCATCGCAATCGGGGGTACCAAAGGGTGACACACATAAACTTTTCCGATTGCGATCAGGGAGGACGAGCGATGACCGTTGGATCTGGGAGGAAATGGACGGACGAGATCAAATCGGAGCAATCGCAATCGGGGACGGGAAGATAGGACATGCGATTGCGATCGGAGGTCAGAGCGTGATTGAGCGCTGACCGTTGGATCGGGGATCAGATCAATGGTTCACGTTCAATCGGAGGGAGAGAAGAGGGGTGGCGGAATGACGATGCGATTAGCGCTGAGCCGTAGGATCAGCAGGGAGATGGACGACGGAGATTTAATCAGGGGGGAAACAGAAGGACTTGCGATCAGCGATCGGGCGGAGGGTGCGATTGTTTCTGGACCGTTGGATCGGCGGGGAGAATGGACAACTGTGATTGAATCGAAGCATCGCAATCGGAGACAAAGAGATGGGACTTGCGATTGCGATCGGGAGGGGAATTGCGATTGAGTGCTAGCCTTCGGATCGCGGGGCAGATCAACGGTCAGGATGAGATCGGAGGATCACAATCGGAGCTCAGGCAAAAGACTTGCGATTGATCGGGGATCTGAGGAAAGGTATTGCGATCAATCGCATCGCAATTACTTGCGATGGACCGATCGGAGGGCGCACGTAACAGGTTGCGATTGCGATGGGCGGGGGGCCGCGATTAGCGCATAGCCATCCGATCTTGTGATAGATCGACGGTGCACAACACATCGCGGGACTTAACGTGTTAAAACGATCGCATCGGGGTTTTTACGTTACAAAGGAAATACACCCGCCCGACGGTTCCGATTGCGATGAGCGCTCGGGACTTAAGCGCTTGGTCCTAGCGCCGGGGCACATGTGGGGAAGTGGTTAAGGGGCCAGCGGAAGAAGGGGCTAGGCCTTAGAATAAGGTCGAAAAGTGGGTTTTTTGCCCATTTAAATGGAATTTGAAGGTTGGAAAGAGAAACGATAGAGAGGAAAAGGGGAAAAAGGCTAAACAAATGGTAAGGGTAGGATTTAAAGGGGAACTTGGGGGGATTTCAGAGGTAAGAAGGGGAATAGAAGGGGAGAGAAAGGGGATATAAAACAAAGTCTTTGGGGAATGAAATAAGAGGGAAAAGGGGGCCTTTGGGCATTTCTTCATAGCAGAGAGGCTTTATAAAGGAAATCAGCAAAGGGGATACTATCAAAGGGCAAAGACACATGGAGGCTTCAAGGATACTGTGTTTTCAAAGGAAATGCATTCCTTGAAGGCTCAGCAAAGATTTATCCCCCTATTTGCTTGTCAAAAATTTCATAGGGGGGCTAACAGTGGCTCCACATGGGGATGGCTTCTTGAAGGAGTCAAGAATTCAGAAATTGATCTCTTGGTGTAGGCCAGATGCCTGTTGCTTGAACCATCCCTTTCTTTCTTCAGATAAACTGCCACAATATTATGAAGACAACATATCAGCAGTAAAATTCTCCCACACAACTACCTACCCACACTATAGTCCTGAAATTTTTCTTCTGGGTGCATTTGGACTAGCAGACCCTTTCACATCATCAATCTTTACAAATAGGAAAATAAATCTATTCTAATTCTACCCTTATTACTCCATGAGACCAGATTATACTGTTGGTCTCATATGTTTCTCTACCTACACTACTACCTGCTAGGGTTAGACTGTCTAGCAGGTTTCTTCTCTACGTTCTAAGATAGAAAATGAAACAACTAACTACATGCTCATAGGATGAGCTTTATTGAGCTTTTTCTACCTACCCTACTCTATTGAAATATTTACAAGTCTAGCTTACAAACACTATCTTCCAATGTAACCAGTCCATCAAGTGATCCCATGGCTGGTCCTTCTTGCTCAACTCCTTGAGCATGCTGGATAGGCAGGGAAGCTCCCACTCTTTTTGTTCATCAACAACAGCTTTGAAGAATTTTCTTGCTGTCTGCAGCATGCTGCTCAACAAGACCTTTGATCCTTCTTCAAATGTATGCAGGAAGTGTGCATAAGGATCATGAAAAGATACCTGGCTATAAAAATCCGGCATGCAGGCCTTGACCAGGATCTCTTCTTCTTCCACTGGATCAGGGACAAGGCTCTCTTGGGAAAGAGAATCTCCCTCATCCTCTTCATTTTCTGAACTGGAGGACTCATCATAGATTGGAGTTGAGTCCCCTTGGAGCTCTGATATGTTCTGCTCTGATGTGCTGAGCTCTATGAAAAGATCTATGTATTCTCGAGCAGGGGCTTGTTCCATTACTTTCTCCTTTCCAAGAGGAAGTTCGTTATTTTCATTCTGCTCAAGAATCTCTTCTTTTCTTTCCTCCTCATCTTCTGAAAGGAAAGGCTGCTGGTTTCCAGTCTCACTGATGATCTGTGGTAAAGCATAACGAAGATTCATAGAATCTTCATATGCTATTATACTATTGTGGCTTTCACCATCAGTGTCATAAATAGGCAGACTCGACCAAGTCAACCATTCTGGGCGCACAGCAGGTCTTTCTTCGTTCTGATCCATAGAGGAGTCTTCTGAATCTGAATGATCAAACTCACAAGATGAGTGAGCAAGAGTGTGTGTTCTATAGAATATGTCTGGGGTGGACTGCTGGTTTAATATCCGGTCAATCTCTTCTTCTGTCAAAAGAGGGGTTTCCCTCACATCATGGACAGAAGAACAACAGTCCTCTTCTTCTCGCATTAGCTGACTGGGAGGTGGGATTTCCTCTTGAGCCTCTTCTTCCATATTAGATTCTGCCTCTTCTATGTAATCTCCTGTTTCCTCAAGGCAACTTTCCCTATCAGCCTTTGCTAATAGGTCCTGATATTCTCTGGTTAGCGTAACACAAGACATGGGTAAGCAATCAGGCAGCTCCTGATCACTAACCTCTTCATCTTCTACAGATTCTTGAGCATCATATAGGTCCTGCTCATCTTCTAGATCTTGAGTTTGTTCTTGTTCTGAAGAAGACATGGGTTATTCTAAATATTCATCATATGCATTCATATCAGCCATGTACCTCTCCAGCACTTCGCCAAACATTTCCATTATTCTGCATACTTTATTATACAAAGCATTATACTTTTCATCCCTGTCCATGTTTGGATTCATGCTTTTGCAAAGAAGGCTACTGTCTCTTCTCAACCAGTTCAGAGTCCTTCATCAGTGGAGTCATCAGGTCTTTGGATCATAGGGAGTGTGGAGTCGCCAGGTGGATGATTATGAATATTTGAAGCAGGATGCTGTCCACCATCAGCAATTAGAAGCCAATATTAAAGGCAAAGTGGTCTCTTCCCTAGTGGAGTCGCCATTATGTTGGGGTTCCCATGTTTTGGCTGATTTGGCAATACCAAAAGATGAGACAACATCAAACCACTTTGGGGCCCTAGGATCTAGCCCTCCTGGACCCGGAAAGGGATCTCTCCAAATAGAGCAAAGAATGATTTATCTTTGACAGCTCGGGATGAGATAATAGGCTAGTTATGAAGCACAGAGGGGTTTTAAATGAGTTGGTTGGAGGGTTGCTGGGTTGGTTATGAGATCATAGACTGAGAAAGTATTGGGAGAAAAGGAACAGAGCAGCAGGATGTTTCAGCAAAGAGGATGGGTCAAGAAAGTGCCATCCATTGGGCTATGGATTCACGAAAGGAAATTACTTGCATCCACTAGCCAAGGCTTTCAAAGGGCAAGTCATCTAATACTAAAGGATCTTTAGATTAGAGGGTGGGGTGGAACATTAAGGAAGGAAAGTGAAAGAAGGAGAACAACCCAATTTCTGTCTATAAATCAGGTCAGAGGTCATTTAACTCCAGACCTGCTTGGACATACTCTAAGGCAGCTCTCAAAGAGACTAAGGGGCTGCTTATAGATCGGACCAGAGGTCATTTAACACCAGGTCTGCTTTAGCAACTCCAAGGGGAAAACAGAGATAAGTTTAACAGAAGGGATCTTAGAAAGGCCAGCTGGTCGCTCAAGGATCCTAGTGGACAGGGCTAACACTCATCCCCAGTGTTCCCAAACCTTCCAACTTAAACCCAGCAAGAACATCTAAGAACTGATTCAACCAATTCATACATCAGAGAGCAGGCAATAACATCCACTACACTGGTTAAATTGACTGAAAACAATTCTCAGATAGCACACAGAGCAGAAAACATTAAGGTAGGGAGAGCAGGAAACATAGGGCACCTAACAAGGGTGAATCCTATGTTATACTTCTGTTGCCTACCAGATGAACATGAAACAATATGAAAATGTAATAAACAGAGCAAGAAAACATCACCAATAGTAATAGACCAGGATCCTGTGAAATGTGCTTTGATTAATTGATGCAAAACCAGTCATGTACAATAAGCTCAATGGATAATACAGTCCAGACTTCTCCTCCCAGCCTATTACATACAACTACTCTGCTACTCCCTCCCACGACTGTTCTAACAGTCAAGAATGAATCTCTCTAACAGCAAGACCCCAACAACTGAACAACAAAAACAACCTTTTCATTATGTTCTCGGGGATTTCTTATAGGAGAAGCGGAAGAAACAGAGGTAGATGAACATTGAATTGATCTCATTAAGACAGAATCGACGGAGGTGTCCACGCCCATGCTGCTTAATGGCTACCTGCAACGCTGTAAGTACTCTAAGACTGGTTCAGAGACTCTGTCAGGCCGGAAATTGACCTCTGATATGTTCTTTAAGTCCTTATGGTGGTTTGGAACTCTGTGCTGCCACTCTGAAATGAATGAACTGGGTGGAAGGTCTGCAGGTTGCTCCATCCCTCCTAACTGCTGCCTGACTGTCTTAAATGGGTTTCAGATAGTGCAATTAATCTTTTCAGGGCTCGAGGAGGCATGGTGATTTGCTGTAGGAAGGTGTACGCCTGGAGAGAACGTACTCTGCTGATATTAATCACAGATAAAACTTTGACAGTGTGCTTGAACCTTCAACTGCTTCGATCCTTTGAACATGGGATTATAACCATTAATCTTCCATTACCGGCTCAAATCCCTTCTAACCTACCTCTGTTGTCCTGTTTGGCCGCTGAAAGGCCTCTCTGTGACTGCTACACAATGAAACAGCTTGTTACAACACTCGGGCGGTGGTGGTGGAGGAATTGCTTCAGAGGCCTGTTGGAGCGGAGGTGGAACAGTTGAGAGCGGCGGAAATGATGAAGAGTGGTGGAAGAACATTTGTTAGTGTAAAAGCCCCACGGTTATCTCTTGGGCGAATCACAAAGGAAACACATAAAACAATGGTGTGGAGCCGTGGAAGCGGGACCTGGCCATGATGGAGGGTGATTTACTAAACCTTAATGTAAAACACAAAGGTTTGAATAATGGAGGAAATACAAAGAAAATGCACGAAATGCAATGAAATGCGGTAGAAGGATCGTACGAGGTGGGACCCAACGGAGGCGGAGGGCGATATCTGAACCATCGGATCCAGGGGAGGATCAATGGCCGAGATTGAATCAGAACCATCGCAATCGAGGGTACCAAAGGGTGACACACATAAAATTTTCCGATTGCGATCAGGGAGGACGAGCGATGACCGTTGGATCTGGGAGGAAACGGACGGATGAGATCAAATCGGAGCAATCGCAATCGGGGACGGGAAGATAGGACATGCGATTGCGATCGGAGGTCGGAGCGCGATTGAGCGCTGACCGTTGGATCGGGGATCAGATCAACGGTTCACGTTCAATCGGAGGAAGAGAAGAGGGGCGGCGGAACGACGATGCGATTAGCGCTGAGCCGTAGGATCAGTAGGGAGATGGACAGCGGAGATTTAATCGGGGGGGAAACAGAAGGACTTGCGATCAGCGATCGGGCGGAGGGTGCGATTGTTGCTGGACCGTTGGATCGGCGGGGAGAATGGACGGCTGTGATTGAATCGGAGCATCGCAATTGGAGACAGAGAGTTGGGACTTGCGATTGCGATCGAGAGGGGAATTGCGATTGAGCGCTGGCCATCGGATCGTGGGGCAGATCAACGGTCAGGATGAGATCGGAGGATCGCAATCGGAGCTCGGGCAAAAGACTTGTGATTGATCGGGGATCGGAGGAAAGGTCTTGCGATCAATCGCATCGCAATTACTTGCGATGGACCGATCGGAGGGCGCACGTAACAGGTTGCGATTGCGATGGGCGGGGTGCCGCGATTAGCGCATAGCCATCTGATCTTGTGATAGATCGATGGTGCACAACACATTGCGGGACTTAACGTGTTAAAATGATCGCATCGGGGTTTTTACATTACAAAGGAAATACACCCGCCCGACGGTTCCGATTGCGATGAGCGCTCGGGACTTAAGTGCTTGGTCCCAACGCCGAGGCACATGTGGGGAAGTGGTTAAGGGGCCAGCGGAAGAAGGGGCTAGGCCTTAGAATAAGGTCGGAAAGTGGGTTTTTTTCCCATTTAAATGGAATTTGAAGGTTGGAAAGAGAAACGATAGAGAGGGAAAGGGGAAAAAGGCTAAACAAAGGGTAAGGGTAGGATTTAAAGGGGAACTTGGGGGGATTTCAGAGGTAAGAAGGGGAATAGAAGGGGAGAGAAAGGGGATAGAAAACAAAGGCTTTGGGGAATGAAATAAGAGGGAAAAGGGGGCCTTTGGGCATTTCTTCATAGCAGAGAGGCTTTATAAAGGAAATCAGCAGAGGGGATACTATCAAAGGGCAAAGACACATGGAGGCTTCAAGGAGACTGTGTTTTCAGAGGAAATGCATTCCTTGAAGGCTCAGCAAAGATTTAGCCCCCTATTTTCTTGTCAAAAATTTCATAGGGGGGCTAACAGAGCACGATGATATTATCCAAAGTGAGTTCTGCATACTATGGGTGAGAAGGAATTTTGTAACCCTTTTCTTCATAATGAGACCATGGAGGTAGGGTTGATTAAAAGTAACACCTCCCATTCATCCTAGAAAGTCAAAGGGGGTGGGAGGGAGTGTTACATGTAATTAACCCATACTATCATAACTAAGTGAGATGAGTATCTCACCCACCTCTTACATGAGTGCACTTACCAACATTATTTAATAACTAATTGATATGATTCTTCTACCAACCTCACACATGCATTCAAGAATTGACCATTAATAATTCATGTGGAGATTATATGATAACGATAATTAGTTTAGTAAAATGACTCAGGATTCTCGCCATGTGGGATTTCCCCTTTGGACCCCCTCTAGTCACCCCACTCTCCTATGGAATCATAGACCCATATGACTCTATAAATTTCTATACTATTCCAATGATGATTTTTTTTTTTTTTCCTCATACAATATGTACATATTATATCATATACATTTAACCTCATATATTACCCCATTGGGTTTATATCAATATATTTGGTATTATTGTGTAAAACAAGATTCTTAGCCATTTGAATAGCAATTTGATTATCATAAATCAAATTTATATGGTTTTCTTGCTGATCATGTGGGTCTTTTTCTTCTTAGAAAAAACTTCTTCACAAGTTATTATAGTTTATTCTACATACACTACTTCTACTTTTACAATGGAGAGTAAAAATGTAGAATTTATTTTAGTATTTCATGCAACTATTATTCAACCCATACTGAATGTATTACTTGAAGTAGACAACCCATTTTACATATGGATTTCCCTATATGAATTTTTGTAACTAATCAGCTTGAAATATTTTATATATTTATATTTCAAACCATAACCAATTGTATGGCGTATAGACACCTTGAAAGCCTCTTAGCTATTTTATAATGTATCTCCTAGGGATATCACATAAACCTTGAAACCATACTAATTATCAAATATATATCTAGTCAAGTTGTAGTTAGATAGATTAAAGTTCCAACCAATTGATGATATATAGTACTACCAATTGGTTTAAAGTCATCATTTTTGTATAGATTCTGTTGAAAATGCAGCAAGATGATGGAGCTTAGTGAAATGAAGTCGCCTTCACTAAGTGGGCCCGCAGGCAAATTCTGGCGCAAAATTCTATTTTTAGACTATGTCTATTTTTAGACATATGGAGCATGGTTTGGGGATTGCAGTATGTTATTCTTGGATCATTGGTCATGTTGGTAAAAGTAGATGGGACTCTATTTTTTGGACCTATAGGTCGAAGTCTATTTTTAGACTGCCTCTCCTTAAAATAGGGAAGTCAAATATTATTTACCCTTAATAATATTTGGACTATAAACTTCATTTTACTCTCTTGGAGCACTTCAGTTCGAGCCTTGGAAGTGGCTCATGCATCTAACAGAGGAATTATGCTATTCCTAAGGGTTTGTTGAGCACATGCATGGTTGACTTCAGTTAGGACTTCAGTGGCAGAAGTTTGGTGGAGTTAATGAGATAGCTAGTGGAGTTGTGTTCGGTTTAATTTAGTTGAACTGGTTGAGATTAGTTTAAATAGCTAATCAAATAGTTATGAGTGGAGTGAATTAAATATTATTTAATTCATTAATTAGTAACTCATTATTCAACTCAAGAACACATCAGTTCACTACAGTGCATGAACAGTTCAGTGGAGACCAGTGAAAGAGGTAGATGAAAGGGTGGAGTTAGCTATCAGTGGCGACATCAGTTGTGCATGAGATTTGCACCACACTTGGAGGAATTTCCCATGATGATTGCGCAGTCAAGCCAAGAAGATTCGAACCTTGGATCTCTATATAGACAGGCCTGGATTGCGCAATAGAGGCAAGGCAATTGGCTGTGAGTTTTGAACCAGTAACTTGTTCAAAACTGAGCTAGATTGTGTGTAACTTCATGAGAAAGTACCGAGTACTTGTGAGGAGTATTGTACTGAGTTTGTTACATGATTTCTCCATTATAATATACACTATAGCTGCGGGGTTTTCAGCTATAAGCTTTCCCCATACATACCATATGTATGATTATTTAGATGTGCTATCGCATGCTTGATGATCCGAGTGGAAGAGATTATGTGTTGCATATAAATTCGAATCGTATGATCAAGATAGTATCAGGATAATTAACTATTATTCAAAGAATTTCTACATAGTATTAGAGCTATTGGAAGTATAGATTGATCATCACAATAGATTACAAACTTATTTCGGTAGGTATTTGGAACAAGATGCGGGCCAGTAGCTCTCCGGGATCCATCTTTTCTCTAAAGTGAACAAAGTGAAAGGTCCGGTAAATGCCCATCATCAACATCTCTCGTGCTAGAAGGAGGTTGTTCTCACAGATTCGTAGTGGTTGAGTTTTGAGGGTGGAATTTGAATTTTGTAGCAGCTTTGTTTTCTTGGTGCCGGTGTTGAAAATGTCTTTCAACGGTTTGCGACTCGAATATGCTCTTGAAGGCAGTTCGAATTATGTTGCATGGAAGGATCGCATGGAGGTAGTATTAGAAGATAATGGTCTGAAGGAGTTCGTAGATACGGATGTCCAAAAGCCCACCGATCCTGCTGAAGTCGATGCATGGCAAAAGAATATGGCAAAGTGTCGAAGGATCCTGTTGGAGGGCGTCAAGGATCATATTGTATCCAGCCTGCATGGAAAGGCTTCTCCATATTTAATGTGGAAAGCTTTGACGGATCTATTCCAGAGTAAGAGCGACCAAAGGAAGATGGCGCTCAAAGATAAGCTCAGGAACATCAATATGGAGAAAGGCGACAGTATCGCCAAATACCTCACGAAGTTCACTCAATGCAGAGATGAGCTGGGAAGTGTGGGGGTGACTGTCGAAGACGAGGACATGGTCGACCTGGCTCTCCTTGGTCTTCTGAAGGCTTGGCACTCATATCAAGATAGTGTCAATGGTCAGGAGAAGATGTCGGTATGGGGGCGCCTTTGGGCAGATCTCATGCAGGAGGAGATAAGGAGGACTACTTGTGATGGATCTTCATCAAAGGGAGCTGATGAAGAAAACTGCGCTTTGGTGGCCAAAGAAAAGAAGGGGAAGGGTAAGAAAACTTCTCATTCTGGTGCAAAGGGCAAGAAGCGGGATATGGTGAAAGTGAAGTGTTTTCACTGCCATGATCACAGACATTATGCTACCAATTTTCCAAAGAAGAAGAAGAACAAGCAAGCGGGAAGATCTGCAGATGGAGAAGCTTTGGCTTCACAGTTCAAGCTTGACTTTTCACTGATCGCATGCTTGGTTTCAAGTGTGATGGGATCGGTATGGTTCTTGGACAGTGGTGTGTCATTTCATATGACGGGAGATCGGGATTTGTTCTCAGATCTGGAGGACAAAGATCTGGGTGTGCACATCGAGATGGGCGATGATGGTAGATACAGTGTGACTGGTATCGGTACCATATCATTTCAGAGGGAGTCTGGTAAACCCTTTGTAGTGAAGGATGTCATGCATGTACCTGGATTGAAGAAGAACTTGATATCTATATCGATGTTGGAAGATAAGGGGTATGATGTGGTCTTCAGCGAAGGAAAAGCCTTCCTGCACAGTAAGACTACTGGAGAGACCCGGAAGATAGGGGTTCGAACCAAGAACCTTTATCAGTTGCAGGTAGATGGCTGCACAGCAATGGCATGCAAGGCGGGAGAAGTGGTGAGCCGGGATGATGAGGGCGACCCGTGGCACAGGAGATTGGCCACCTTTCACCATGGAGCTTTGAAGATCCTACGGCATTCTTACCGGGTTTCCTAAGGGCACTCTTGCGCGCCGTACGTTGCAAGGTGTACCTTGGGGAAGTATGTGAAAGCCACCTTTCATGAGAAGGATAGTCACGCCACGACAATCCTTGAGAGAGTTCACACAGACGTGTGTGGTCCTTTCTTAGTTGCTTCGACAGCAAATCACAAGTACTACGTTATCTTGGTTGATGATTTCTCTCGAAAGTGCTGGATCTTCTTCATGCAAAAGAAGAGCGATACATTCGTGAAGTTCTGTGAGTTTAAAGCACTGGTCGATAAGGAGTCGGGGAAGAAAGTGATTGCTCTAAGGAGTGACAATGGTGGTGAATTCATCTCGACTGAATTCAAAGAGTTCTGTAGCGCATAAGGGATTCAGAGAGAGCTCATCGCACCCCATAACCCAATGCCAGAACAAAAGGTGGCCGAGCTGGAACGTAATGATCGTGGTGCTACACGGTGCCGTTGCATGATCGCATCTACCCCTTCACTCGTGGGCTGAGGCATGCACACAAAGAAGTTGTATGTAACCGTTGTCCCGGTTCTTGGCACAGAGTACACCGTAGGAGCACTGCAGAGGCTCGATATTTCCCATTTGCGGATTTTTGGTTCTCCTGTCTACATGCATGTGATGAAGGATGCGAGAAGGAAGCTGGATCCAACTGCTGAGGTTGGAATATTTGTGGGGTACACCGATACACCTCACAACTATCGGGTGTATTTTTCGTACGGGCCGAAAGACTCATGCGTTGACGGATATAACATTTCGTAGGAGAAAGCCACAAGACTACTTGAGAGGGAGCTACACTTACGCATGAGGAGCTATTAGTTCCTAAGGAGGAGCTCTGCATGTGGATTAGCCACAAGAGATATGTTCCAGAGGTGGAAGAAACCACCCATGCAACGCCGCCAACCATCGTGAGGGTGCATGCCACTCGCTAAGCTGAGCGACTGGCTTGAGATGCAGAGAAGGTTGTAGGACCACCTATAGCACAGCGCAGAAAGAGACAGTCACCGGATCGGTACACTGGATACATGGCTCTTATGAGTCAATGTGTTGTGACGGAGCCATCCTCTTTTGAGCAAGCTGTAGAGGAACCCGCATGGGTTGATGCCATGATCAAAGAATATGATTCAATCGTCAGGAAAAGTGCATGGGAGATTGTCCCAAGACCGGTGGGGAAATCAGTGGTGGGTTCGCGATGGATCTACAAGGTGAAGCAGGCGGCTGATGGGAGTGTGGAGAAGTACAAGGCGAGATTTGTCGCCCGTGGCTTTTCACAGATCGAGGGGATCGATTATGAGGAGACCTTTGCACCTATCGCAAGGTATTCTTCCATACAGACAATCCTAGCTCTCTAAGCGCAGATGGGGTGGCACATTCATCAGATGGATGTGAAGAATGCATTCCTCAATCGAGTCATTGAGGAGGAGGTGTACATAGAGCAGCTCGAAGGTTTTGAGATCTTCAGCAGCGAGTCGCATGTGTGCAGGCTCAAGAGAGCGTTGTATGGGTTGAAACAAGCACCTCGTGCTTGGTACACACGGATAGACAGTTATTTCACCGGACTTGGATTCTCTAAGAGTGAGGTGGATTGAAACTCGTTGTTGAGTGTCAAGAAAGCATCTTTTCCATACACTTTTCTATACCTTTTTCACTCACCTGAACCTCCCAAGTTGTCAATATCATTGTATGTTAATTGCAAAAGAGTATCTAACATGGTTTTTAACTATATTTTTGTGTTTGCTGTTTGATTTAGATTTTGTTCATTTATCTGCGGAATCTTGCCACTTTCCGCAGCTGCTGCAACTTTCCGCAGTTATTTTGTGAAACTCTATGTTACAGGTGTCTAAGTAAAAACGAGCCACATGGGCAAGTCAGAAATTATGTGGACATGGTTCGTGTCCTATTGGTTCGAGCAAACTCATCTAAAGAAGCCGCGGTCAAAGGCATCCACATGGAAGTCAACCATGGAGTCTCATGGTGACAAGACTCTATTTCGTGTCACGTGAAGGGTCATATGGCCATTTCTGAGCTTGCGGAGGACAAGTTGACATCTGTACATGGCTCCATAGCCGAATTCAAGCATCCACTCCTCATAGATTTACTTTCCAACATGGCCATGATCCTAGATCCGTGGACGTAATGGTCTACATGTTTTGTATTAGCATAAACTTTAGGAAATCAGTTACATTACCTTTTGTTATATATAATGTGTTTGCATACGCATATAGAGTTAGTCAATGTTAGTCTCTGTTATCTTTTATTAGTCTGCTCTGTAATGTAATTACGCTGCCTTAGTGCCGTAATACCACCTTACTGTTATGACTGCATTTTAATATAAGAAGACTCTGTTTTCAGACTTAATTCGTACTTGAAGATTGTTGCCAAGGCTAGTGTAGAGGGCCCCTGCTCAGCTAAGGTTTTGTGCATTAGTGTATAGTTCTTATTTCATTTCTTTAAAGCTCATTGTGCCATAATCCATTCACATGTTTATACATTGCATTTTTCATGATACATATGCTTCATTTCTGTTTATAAACTTTCATGCTTTCCATTTCACTTCCGTCTTTCATGTTTTATGTTATTAATCACTGATCAGTGTTCTTGTTTCAGGTTATAGATAGGCAGCCCGGGCATTTGCATAACTTTTTGACTAATGACATGGAATTAACATTGTTCTGCTGCTAATTTGTTTTTCTTAGTTTCTGTTTAATTTCAGTACTGCTTTGTTTAATTCAGTTTTGCTTATTTGCTTTAGTAGTTAAATTTAGATATATTAAACTGCTCATAACATCTTCAGTTGCCTCCGAAAGCCACAGCTGGACTGATGGTGAGGGATTGTATTATGAAATGTGTAGTTTAGTATTAGTTTCTTTTCTGCAAATTTAGATATATTAAACTGCTCATAACATCTTCAGTTGCCTTCGAAAGCCACAACTGGACTGATGGTGAGGGATTGTATTATGAAATGTGTAGTTTGGTATTAGTTTCCTTTCTGAAAATTTAGATATATTAAATTTTGCATGACATCTTCAGTTACCTCCGAAAGCCACAGCTAGACTGATGGTGAGGGATTGAATTATGAATGTATGGTTTGATATTAGTTTACTTTCTGCAAATTAGATATCAGTTACTCAAGTTGTTTATGGTTACTTCCGAAAATCATATCTAGACTAATGATGAGGGATCCGAAGACAAGTTGATGTAAATTGATTTAAATTTACTTTATTGCAAATTTTCGATTTCTTTCAGCATAATTTATTTTGTGTTTAGACAATAGCAAGAATAGTTTGGTTTCATGCTCACTAGTTCACTATTTTGATTTATTAGATTAGCAGCACCTTTTCATTTCAGCAGCATATTTTCATTTCCTTTCAAGTTTTGTCATTGTAATTTTCAAATTCCTTTTTAAGTTTCAAGTTGGTAAATCATTATAGAGGATATCATTTCCTTGAACAAACATAACCATACTTTTTTTCATTTTAGAATTTCCATTTCATCTTAGAAAACCAAAAACGACAAAAAGTTAAGAAATAGGTTATCTTGCACATATAGTGTGCCACACTTCATCAGCTTACGAATCCCGGATTGACAAATTAAATGCAGCAATTTAGGACACACTAAATTGACCAAACATTTTGGCGCCGTTGCCGGGGAAGTGTAACTAGGTAGCCAATTTCTTAAAAAAAAAAACACAAAATCATAAAAGAAGGGAAAACTTGATAACTTCTTGAAGTATGCTCTCCTCTTGCACCTAGTATGATCTGCAGGATCAGAAAAGAGAGTTATTGGTTCAGTAATTTCTTAAGTATGCTCTCTTCTTGCACCTAGTGTGACCTAGAAGATCAGAAAGAGAATTATTAGCCCAACTTTTAAAAAAAAAAAAAAAAAATGACATGAATAGAGCAAGAGATTCTAGGGGAAGGTTTATAGCTAGAGCCAAGAGTTCGATTTTCACAATTCCATCTTCTTCAAGGCATAGACCAGATTCACCACCATCTACCCCTAGCCTTAATATTTTTGGAACTCAAGGAGCAGCTGAATTAGAGGATTCTCCTATACCATCTACTCAATCCCATTTAGAAAACAAAGAGACTCTCTCTCATCCTCCCTTGGTAGAAGAACTAGAGGAATTTAAAGACTCTAAAGAAACTATCATGGCAGAGGAAGTAATAGATGGAGGTAGAGGTAGAGGTAGAAGAGGAGGAAACAATGGAGACAACAATGGTGAAGGAAATAATGGTAGAAATAGGGAAGGAAACAACTTGTTTGGATTCCCTATAGTTGATGAGGAAACTCATGCAACAATGAAAAATATCTCACCATCTGTTCTCCCTAACTTTTATGGATTGCGAAGTGAGGATCCCGAAACATTTCTGTTTGAGTTTGAAGTTGTGTGCCGAACTTATGACTATATGGAAGATTCTCAAAAACTCAAACTGTTTCCTTCAACATTGAAGGGATCTGCTTTGAAATGGTTCATGGGATTAGCCACTCAATCTATTAGGACTTGGAATGATATGAAACAAAATTTTTTGGACAGATACTTGGACTATTGTATGCCCACCAATCACAAGGATGAGGTATTCAAAATGATGCAAAAAGAAGATGAAAATTTGGAAGACTTACTTGAAAGATTTCAATACAACTTGAAAAGAGCAAAGATGAGCAACTTAGATGATGAAACCTTGAAAGTCCTCATATTAAAAGCCATTAGAGATGAATGGATATATATTTTAAACATGATGGGGAAAGGAGACATTTATCAACTCCCACTTCGTGATATAACAGAACTATGTGTCCATCTCTCAAGAGGAAAATCTAAAATAGGAAAAGGGCCTAAGGATCCTTCTCTTATTAGGGCTAAAAAATCTACAACTGGATCAGTAAGTAGGGCAGAGATTAGTAATATGCTTGATGAGTTCAAAACTGATATCTTAGGGAGCCTTAGTGAACAACTAGACACCCTTAAAATCCAAAACAAGCAGAAAGCAGAAACAGACGCTTTAGCCATCTTTTGTCCAAAATGTAGGAAGAAATATGCTTTGAGGGAATGTCCCTTGGATACAAAAGCTGTAGAAACATGTATGATTTTCTCAGAGAATCATGAGATTAAGGATTTTCCTTCAATTCCTGGACTCAAAGCTGTTTTTCAAGAAGACCCAAATTCAATAGAATCTCTCTGTTTTGTTGCAAGAAGACCTTGGCAGGGACAACAAACTCAAGGGTTTAACAACCCTATGAATTTTCAAACCCCACCAAATTGGAATCCTTGGCAACAACCTTGGCCTCAACATCAAAATTCATATCAGCCATGGGTACAAGGGATGAAAAATCCTTATGGGAGATTTACTCAATTTTATCAATATCCTCCATCTTTTCAAAATCAACAAGCTCCACAACTTCCAAACCCAAATCCACAACTTTCATTGCCATTTCCACAACAACAACATTCTCAACAAAATCCAAATCCTCAACTCATGCTCCCATACCAAAAAAAGACAAATCAACTTCCATCTCAGCCATTGCCAAATCCTAACAATAAAAATCCTCAGAATACTTACATGGTAGAAGGACAACAATTTCCTACCTATATGATTGTTCCTCTCAACGATGTACAACTCAGATCTGGTAGAGTTTTAGAAAAACATTCTATAGATATTCAAGAGAAAGATACCTCTGAGGAGGATTCTCTTCAATTCAATAAGGGTTATGAGGAAGAATCTCTTCAAAATTCAAACATTCCAAAAGAAAAAGAAAAGTCAACACCCACAACTCCTATAGTTGAGCAACCCGCATCTTCATCTACACCTCCTTTTCCTGAAAGACTACAAATTGACAAGGGGGTGGAAAAACAAATCTTGTTGCCTAACTATGACTTTCTAGATGAATTGAAGAATGTTTGTATCAATATTCCCTTGCTACAAGCCATTCGAGAGATTCCTATCCTAGCAAAAACCATAAAGGAGTTGAGTTTCAAAAGACCAGGAAGGAAACTAAAAGACACAAGAAGAATCCACCTGGTAGGAAAGATTGCAAATATTATGATGGGAAAAATTACCATGCAGAAGTATGTAGATCCAGGAAGTCCAATTGTCAAGACACATATAAATGGGATAGAAATTCCAAACACATTGATTGACTTAGGGGCTACTATCAACATTATGAGTAGACAAACTATGGACCAGCTAAAACTTCCTAACCTTCTTTTTACACCTACTCTACTGCAACTTGCAGATCGATCAATTATTAAACCAGATGGTGTATTAGAAGATATTTTAGTCTCCTTAGATTCTTGGGAATATCCAGTAGATTTTATGATTTTGACTCCTAAGAGTAATCTAGGAGGGCACCCACTTATCTTAGGAAGACCTTGGCTAGCCACAGCTGATGCTTTTATTAGTTGTAGATCTGGGGACATGTACATTTCTAATGGTAATTCGACAAAGAAATTCAATTTGTATCCTCCAACAAGAGCAATCACAGAAGTAGGAGACAATGAATGGGTTGATGATGAGGACACTATACAACCTGTCTTTACCATTTCTGAAATCAGTGAGGATAGTCAAATTCTGAACACATTGGAAAATTTTGAGACATCTTCAGAATATGACCCCACACAATTTCAGTTGGAATCTGACATAGAATATTTATCATCAAGACAAATGTCTCTTTACTCTATGGAAGAGTTTGGTAGTTCTACTATTGAGATTTTTCCAGGAAAAACACTAAATATCAACAAACTTTTGGAAAAATCACAACAAGAAGAACTAACCAAAATCTTGCAAAAACATTCTACTGCATTTGCATGGGAGTATACTGACATGAAAGGTATTGATCCTAAGACTTGTATCCATCATATCTATATTGAGGAAAACAGTAGACCAATCAGACAACCTCAAAGAAGGATGAATCCAAATCTTAGGGAGATAGTGAAAGAAGAGCTCCAAAAACTACTCAATGTAAACTTTATTTATCCAATTTCAGATAGCCGATGGGTTTCTCCTTTGGTTATAGTACCCAAAAAGAATGGTAAATGGAGGGTATGCATTGATTACAGGGAATTGAACAAAGCAACTTTGAAGGATCACTTTCCTTTGCCTTTTATCGATCAGGTATTAGATACATTAGAAGGTAAAAAGTACTTTTCATTTTTGGATGGTTTTAGTGGCTATAATCAAATTCAGGTAGCACCTGAAGATCAAGATAAGACCACATTTACTTGTCCATGGGGAACTTTTGCCTACCGAGTGCTTCCTTTGGGTTATGTAATGCACCAGCAACATTCCAAAGAGCAGTACTAGGAATTTTTTCTGATCTAATCCATGATTGTGTAGAGGTTTATATGGATGATTTTATAGTTTATGGTAATTCATTTGAAGAAGCATTAGAAAATTTGGAAAAAGTTCTCATAAGATGTAAAGAAACAAACCTTTCATTAAGCCATGAAAAATGCTTTATGATGTTTACTGAAGGGATTGTTTTAGGACATCATATTTCAGGAGATGGGATTAAGGTTGATAGATCAAAGGTTGAAGTCATCTCCAAGTTACCTATTCCAAATTGTCAAAGAGATGTTAGAAGTTTTCTAGGATTTACTGGTTACTATAGAAGATTTATAGAAAACTTCACTAAAATAGCATCTCCACTCTTCAAATTGCTTACAAAAGACGGTGAATTTAAATGGGATCCTGATTGTCAATCAGCCTTTGAAACTTTGAAAACAAGAATATCTGAAGCACCTATCTTGAGAGGACCAAATTGGAAACTCCCTTTCCATATTTCTACGGATGCTTCAGATACAGCTCTAGGAGCTGTGTTGGGTCAAAAAGATTTAGTTCCTTATGCCATTTATTATACCAGTAAAAATTTGACTCCCACAGAGTTGAACTATACTGTGACTGAAAAAGATTTTTTAGCTGTTGTTCATGCGATTAATAAATTTAGACATTACATAACAGGCTATGAAACTTTTATTCATACCAACCATTCTGCAATTAGATATTTAATGAACAAACCTGTTACTAATGGCAGAGTGACAAGATGGCTTTTACTTTTGCAAGAATTCAATATTACTGTGTTGGATAGACCAGGAAAATAGAATACAGTAGCTGATTTCTTGTCTAGAATTCAGAATACTAAAGAAGATTCTCCTGTAGAGGATAAGTTTCCTGATGAATACTTGTTTGCAGTAACTATTAAGACTCCTTGGTATGCAGATATTGCTAACTATTTGGTTACAGGGAAACTGCCTTCATATTTATTTCCAAGTGAAAAACGAAAAATTATTTAGGAGAGTTCAAAATATTCATGGATTTCTAACGAATTGTTTAAAACAGGGCCAGATCTTGTGATCAGAAGATGTGTCAGGGAAGATGAAATGCCTGATATTATTAAGGCATGTCATGATGAACCATGTGGCGGACACTTTGCAGACAAAAGGACGGCCTATAAAATCCTCTCTTTAGGATATTATTGGCCTTCTCTTTTCAAAGATGCAAAACAATATGTCAAAAGGTGTGACAGCTACCAAAGAGTAGGGAAACCTACCCTTTCAAGTGAAATGCCATTGCAACCACAGGTACTCATTGAACCCTTTGAAAAATGGGCTTTAGATTTCATTGGACCTATTAATCCACCATCTAAGCAAAAGAAGTATATATTGGTTTGTACCGATTATGTTACTAAATGGGTGGAAGCCAAAGCATTAGTGTCTGCTACTGAAAATTCAGTTGTTAATTTTCTTTATGAGGATATTTTTACTCACTTTGGTGTTCCAAGAGAAATTGTGACAGATCAGGGAAGCCAATTCACATCCAACTTGGTGGAGAAATTGATGGAAGAATACAAAATCAAGCACAAAAGATCTACTCCTTACCATCTGCAAGCAAATGGTCAAGTGGAGTCCACAAACAAAGTTCTTGAAAGTATCATCACCAAAACTGTTCATCTACATAGAAGAGATTGGGCAGAAAGGCTTCCTGAAGCCTTGTGGGCCTACAAAACTACATGGAGAAATACAACAGGACATTCTCCCTATGAACTTTTTTATGGGAAAGAAGTCCTGCTCCCCATTGAGTTCCAAGTCAAGACCTTCAAGATAGCAGTTCAGTTGGGGATGGACTTATCAGAAGCCCAAAAGCATAGAATGGAGTAGTTGAACGAGCTAGATGAGATCAGACAAGAAGAAATTTTAAGAACCGATCTAGTTCAATATCAAAGAGCTAAATGGCGTGACAAGTACATCAAAGAGAAGAAGTTTCAAGAAGGAGATTGGGAATTGTTATTTGATTCCAAGTTTAAAGATTTTCAAGGAAAATTTCAGACTCATTGGCTTGGGCCATATGAGATTGACAAGATCTTTAGCAATGGAGCGGTAAGAATCAAGACCATTGATGAGTTTCAAACTCCTCTTATTGTGAATGGCCATAGATTGAAAATTTATCATAAGCCACTCTCAAAAGAGGATTTTTTCAAAATGTTTCAAGAAAGTTCTGCAATCAGGCTGGTACAGAAGAATTATTCTTCTCCACCAGCCTAGCTTTTGTTCTTTTCAGTTAAAAAAAAATAAAAATTAAAATTAAAAAAAAATTGTATAAGCCTGAAAACCAATCACTGATTGGCAGTCTTATACAGAAAATATAGGGTGAAAATCAGGAACACCTGACACTCTATGTTTTCCAAAAAAAATCTCTCTCTTTTATTTCACAAGTCTTGTGACCACCCACTCCATTCCATCCCACTTCATTCCATTTCATTTCACTTCATTTCACTCCATTCCATTTCATTTTATCTGTTTCATTCCATTTCATCAATAAAAATTTTTTTCATGACCATTTCCATCTGGTCATTTGTCATTTGTTCATCTCCATCCATCCAAATAATAGCTGTGTTAGTTTTCGCAGCTGACTCCAGTTTCCGCAGCCAGAAGCAGATTCCGCAACTACAACTCTGTTTTCAAAAGAATGTACAGCCAAATGTTATTTCCATAATCATGAAATAAAATGCAGATGAACGGATCAAAAATGAAGACCTGGAGCATTCAAGACACAAATGAAGAGCAATTAGTTGAAGCCCAAGGGAAAAGGCAAAGATTCCAAAGGTATGAATAAAATTTATTTCAAATAGCATTGAAAAACACATTTTTATATAGTTCTGAACCATGAGCTCTATCCATTATGTGCAATGATTATATTGACAATTCCGTAACCTTTCACGATCTCCATATTATCCTTTCGCATTCATTCTCAAACGGTTCCATCATTAAAACCCCTGATTTTCACTCATGTTCCAATATTCCACCGGTGACAATGAGACGTATTTGATTTGACCACGGACTCTTACAGCCACATAAATCCATAACCGTTGTTGAAACATGCTCATATTTATTGTGCAGCCACCAAAATTCAAAACGGTGCCGGATGTGTTATACTTTGTTAATCTCTCTGTCGTGCTCTCTGTTGTGCTCACGAAAACCCCTCTCTGTTTTGTTCACTCCATTCCGCTCTCTATTACGTTATAATCTGTATACCCACTCTCTGACATTTACCCACATTCATTGTGCTCATCTCTGTGCATTCAACCGTTCTGTTTCCATTAAACCCTCACGCAGGCAAATTTGTGAAGAGCAGAAAAAAGAATGGGAAAATTGCTAAGAGCAGAACCGGAAGGACCTAAGTTTATGGAGGGATATCCGCAAGTAAGGGATATATTGAAGAAAGAAAATTGGCTGCGGTTTATCCAGAAATTCAGAGGTTATCATAAATAAGTGACGAAGGCATTCACAAGGTCGTTTAATGGCTTGGACGAAGAGATTGGAGACCTTAAGTTTTCGGTCAATGAAGCATCTATAGCAACAGCCACGGAACTTCTTCAGGAGGGTGAGCATTGGTTTAAGAATAAAAGCATCAGTGATGAAGCATGGAGAACAATCTTACGAAACCAAGGTATGGACATAACTGTTTTTAAAAGAGGAATTCCTGTGCATGCATTGAAAGAGGAATGGGCTACTTTGCTGCTAGTTGTTCAAAAATTCATTACATGTGAAGGCCATTTTGGGTCCATGTATATGTACCATACCAGGTTACTGATGAATTTTCTAGATAATCAAACTCTCAATCTCCCATATTTTCTATTCAATAGTTTGAAGAAAATGTCCGTGACTATTCAGAAGCATTTAGGAGATGTAGAACCCCATCTATATCACCACGGCCTTGTAAAAATTTTGATTGAAAAGGAGTTAAAGGAAAAGAAAGACACATGGGAACAATTTCTGGTTAGAAATTTCTTTGAGGAACCTCAGGAAATTCCTAAAGGTAGTACAACAAGAAGGAGTAGAAGAAAAAGAATAAATGATGAAACTCAAATTACTCCTACTCAAGAAATTCCTGAAGGTAGCACAGCAAGAAGAAGTAGGAGAAAAAGAACAATTGATGAAATTCAAAATACTCCTACTACTACAATTGAAAGAACTAATAGGGAAGAGAGACTGTCAAAGAGGAAGAAGAAAGAAATCAAGGGTAAGAAGCCAATAACACCAAAAGAGAGAAAAACTATTGAGGCTATACATAAAACCCCTTCTTCCGAAGAAGAAGATCACCAAGTGTTATATGAAAGATTAATTTATCTTCAAAAACAGTCCTCTATGGCCAAGAAGACAGAAAAAGGGAAACAAAAACAAAAAGATAGTGTACCACAGCATGTGAGAAGAAGCAACAGACTTAAGGGGAAATTGAGGAAAACACAGATGAAGGTTCCTCATTTCATTGATTTGGGAGAGGAGACATCTGAACAGTCCCCATCTGACCATAGTCCATCTCAGTCAGTTAGTGAACCTGGTTCATTTCATTCTCAGTCAGACATTGAACATACTCCATCCCATTCTCAGCAAGATGTTGATGTGAGCCCTTCTCAGCCAAATTTTGAAGATAACTCTCCTTCACGGCATTTTGGGGACAGCCCAATAAAAATGACACCTGATATAGACCCCAAGCAGCAAGAAGTATATGACTATATAGAATCTTTGGAAAAGGCAGCTACAGGTCCCAGTACTTCGTCCATTCAGCCTCATACAGTACAGGATGATTTAGTCCAATCACTAAAACATGAAGTCTTTGAGCTAGAGCTTTTAAATAGGCACATCAAAAATGAAAATGAGACATTGAAAGAACAAGGTAAATTGGACAAAATCATCCATGATAATACCATGCTACATCTGGGAATATGGCAGAAGAAGAACAAGAAATTGAAAAGAAAATGCCAGAAGTTGAACAGAGCACTGGTTAATATCAAATTTAGGTGCTTAATGAAGAAACCCAGAATGTTGGCAGCACCAAGGAAGAGGAGGAGAGGATTGGATGTGCTGGCTAAAGTGTCAAGGCACATGAACTAAGGAAGGAATATTAAAATTTTGGTTGCATGAGGACATGCAACACCTTCACAGTGGGGGTATGTTGAGTCTCAATTCTGCATCTTTTCCATACACTTTTCTATACCTTTTTCACTCACCTGAACCTCCCAAGTTTTCAATATCATTGTATGTTAATTGCAAAAGAGTATCTAACATGGTTTTTAACTATATTTTTGTGTCTGCTGTTTGATTTAGATTTTTTTCATTTAGCTGCGGAATCTTGCCACTTTCCGCAGCTGCTGCAACTTTCCGCAGCTATTTTGTGAAACTCTATGTTACAGGTGTCTACAGGAAAAACGAGCCACATGGGCAAGTCAGAAATGATGTGGACATGGCTCGTGTCCTATTGGTTCGAGCAAACTCATCTAAAGAATCCGTGGTCAAAGGCGTCCACATGGAAGTCAACCATGGAGTCTCACGGTGACAGGACTCTGTTTCGTGTCACGTGAAGGGTCATATGGCCGTTTCTGAGCTTTCGGAGGACAAGTCGACATCTGTACATGACTCCATAGCCGAATTCAAGCATCCACTCCTCATAGATTTACTTTCCAACACGGCCATGATCCTAGATCCGTGGACGTAATGGTCTACGTGTTTTGTATTAGCATAAACTTTAGGAAATCAGTTACATTACCTTTTGTTATATATAATGCATTTGCATACGCATATAGAGTTAGTCGATGTTAGTCTCTGCTATCTTTTATTAGTCTTCTCTGTAATGTAATTACGCTGCCTTAGTGCCGTAATACCACCTTACTGTTATGACTGCATTTTAATATAAGAAGACTCTGTTTTCAGACTTAATTCGTACTTGAAGATTGTTGCCAAGGCTAGTGTAGAGGGCCCCTGCTCAGCTAAGGTTTTGTGCATTAGTGTATAGTTCTTGTTTTATTTCTTTAAAGCTCATTGTGCCATAATCCATTCACATGTTTATACATTGCATCTTTCTTGGTATATATGCTTCATTTCTGTTTATAAACTTTCATGCTTTCCATTTCACTTCTGTCTTTCATGTTTTATGTTGTTAATCACTGATCAGTGTTCTTGTTTCAGGTTATAGATAGGCAACCCGGGCATTTTCATAGCTTTTTGACTAATGACATGGGATTAACATTGTTCTGCTACTAATTTGTTTTTCTTAGTTTCTGTTTAATTTCAGTACTACTTTGTTTAATTCAGTTTTGCTCATTTGCTTCAGTAGTTAAATTTAGATATATTACACTGCTCATAACATCTTCAGTTGCCTCTAAAGGCCACAGCTGGACTGATGGTGAGGGATTGTATTATGAAATGTGTAGTTTAGTATTAGTTTCTTTTCTGCAAATTTAGATATATTAAACTGCTCATAACATCTTCAGTTGCCTCCGAAAGCCACAGCTGGACTGATGGTGAGGGATTGTATTATGAAATGTGTAGTTTGGTATTAGTTTCCTTTCTACAAATTTAGATATATTAAATTGTGCATGACATCTTCAATTACCTCTGAAAGCCACAACTGGACTAATGGTGAGGGATTGAATTATGAATGTATGGTTTGATATTAGTTTACTTTCTGCAAATTAGATATCAGTTACTCAAGTTGTTTATGGTTACTTCCGAAAATCATAGTTGGACTAATGATGAGGGATCATAAGACAAGTTGATGTAAATTGATTTAAATTTACTTTATTGCAACTTTTGGATTTCTTTCAGCATAATTTATTTTGTGTTTAGATAGCAGCAAGAATAGTTTGGTTTCATGCTCACTAGTTCACTGTTTTGATTCATTAGACTAGCAGCATCTTTTCATTTCAGCAGCACATTTTCTTTTCCTTTCAAGTTTTTTCATTGTAATTTTCAAATTCCTTTTTAAGTTTCAAGTTGGTAAATCATTATAGAGGATATCATTTCCTTGAACAAACATAACCATACTTGTTTTCATTTTAGAATTTCCATTTCATCTTAGAAAACCAAAAACGACAAAAAGTTAAGAAATAGGTTATCTTGCACATATAGTGCACCGCACTTCATCAGCTTACGAATCCCGGATTGACAAATTAAATGTAGCAATTTAGGACACACTAAATTGACCAAACACATGTACCAGATTGTGGTGGAGGGGAAGCTGTTGATCATCGTACTGTATGTAGATGATCTGATTTTGACTGGCGATGAGCAGTTGATACTTTCATGCAAGGAGGATCTTGCACGAGAGTTTGAGATGAAGGACTTGGGCATCCTTCATTATTTCCTGGGATTGGATATTTGGCAGCGCAGTGGAGGACTGTTTGTTTCTCAGGGCAAGTATGCCCGGGAGATTCTGGAGAGGTTCAACATGCAAGGCTGCAAGCCTGTTGACACTCCTCTTCCCGGTGGTTGGAGGAAGGAGGATGCTACTTCAGCGGAGGTAGTGGATGCCACTGTCTATCGACAGTTGGTGGGGTCGCTTATGTATCTGGTCAATACACGACCCGATATATGCTATGCAGTTAACCAGCTTTCGCAAGTTATGGTTAAGCCTACCAAGCTCTTTTGGAAGGCGGGCAAGCATGTATTGCGCTATATCAGAGGCACATCGGGATATGGTCTATGGTACAGACAGGAGGATGGAGCGAAGCTTTCTGGCTTCACTGATGCAGATTGGGCAGGGAGTCCAACGGACCGGAAGAGCACATCTGGAGGAGTTTTCAGCATTGGGTCAACAACAGTTTCCTAGTATAGCAGGAAGCAGAGATCCGTGGCACTCAGTTCAGCAGAGGTCGACTACATGGCAGCTAGCTTGGTTGCATGCGAGGCTATTTGGATGAGGAAGATCCTCGCAGGATTGTTCAGGTTGCATTTGGAGCCTACAGTGATCTACTGTGATAACCAGAGTTGCATTAAACTCTCGGCTAATCCAGTATTTCATGATAGGTCCAAACACATCGACATCAGGTACCATCATATCAGAGATTGTGTTCAGTGGAGAATCATGATGCTTTCATATGTTCCCACGGAGGATCAGGATGCCAACATCTCGACGAAGGTGCTCACCAGGAGCAAGTTCGAATTCCACAGAGGCAGGATAGGGGTTGCAGATAATCCATATCTTGCTGAGAGGGAGTGTTGAAAATGCAGCAAGATGATGGAGCTTAGTGAAATGAAGTCGCCTTCACTAAGTGGGCCCGCAGGCAAATTCTGGCGCAAAATTCTATTTTTAGACATATGGAGCATGGTCCAGGGATTGCAGTATGAGATTCTTGGAGCATTGGTCATGTTGGTAAAAATATATGGGACTCTATTTTTTTGACCTATAGGTCAAAGTCTATTTTTAGACTGCCTCTCCTTAAAATAGGGAAGTCAAATATTATTTACCCTTAATAATATTTGGACTATAAACTTCAGTTTACTCTCTTGGAGCACTTTAGTTCGAGCCTTGGAAGTGGCTCATGCATATGACAGAGGAATTATGCTATTCCTAAGGGTTTGGTGAGCACATGCATGGTTGACTTCAGTTAGGACTTCAGTGGCAGAAGTTTGGTGGAGTTAATGAGACAGCTAGTGGAGTTGTGTTCGGTTTAATTTAGTTGAACTGGTTGAGATTAGTTTAACTAGCTAATCAACTATTAATGAGTGGAGTGAATTAAATATTATTTAATTCATTAATTAGTAACTCATTATTCAACTCAAGAACACATCAGTTCACTACAGTGCATGGACAGTTCAGTGGAGACCAGTGAAAGAGGTAGATGAAAGGGTAGAGTTAGCTATCAGTGGCGACATCAGTTGTGCATGAGATTTGCACCACACTTGGAGGAATTGCCCATGATGATTGCGCTGTCAAGCCAAGGAGATTCGAACCTTGGATCTCTATATAGATAGGCCATGATTGCGCAATAGAGGCAAGGCAATTGGCGGTGAGTTTTGAACCAGTAACCTGTTCAAAACTGAGCTAGTTTGTGTGTAACTTTATGAGAAAGTACTGAGTACTTGTGAGGAGTATTGTACTGATTTTGTTACATGTTTTCTCCATTATAATATACACAATAGCTGTGGGGTTTTCAGCTATAATCTTTCCCCATACATACTGTGTTAATGTGTATCATGATTTGATGTGCTATCGCTTGTTTTATTTCCGCATGTTTGATGATCTGAGTGGAAGAGATTATGTGTTGCATATAAATTCGAATTGTATGTGATCAGGATAGTCTCGGTGGATAATTAATCATTATTCAGAAAATTTCTACAGATTCAACCTAATCTCTATAGGATTTCTAGTTTGCTTGCAACTCATCATGTTAAATGTATTCATAATATCTTATGTATACTTAGCCTATGACATAAAATTGATATATTCTTACTTTTGTATTTAAATTTCTAAGAAATAATGTAATTCATCAAGATATATCATCTCCAATCTAGTAATCACATTTGATTTAAAATTCTAACACAATTCAATATTGTTCCTTGTGTAAATCAAATCATCAACATATAACATAACTATTTGAACTTCTTGTCCTGGCTATAAAATATATATTTTGGGTTTAGATGAGCTTGTAAGGAGTTCATGATCTTGGAAATATTTATTAATCTTGGAATACCATGTTCTTGGTTCCTATTTGAGTCCATGTAGGGCCTTCTTCAACCTATAAAAACAATCTTCTTTACTTGGAATTTGAAATCCTTTATCTTTCTCCACATAAATTTATTAATTTACATAACCATTTAAGAATTTTTCGTTCATAAACCATTTGAAAAATGGTCCTCTTATACTATGAAACTAATGCAATTACTATATCAATTGTATCCAGCTTTACCACTAGAGCAAAGGTTTCCATATAATCAATTTCTTCCTTTTGTGCATATTCGTTTGCAACTAATGGGATTTATGATTATCAACTGTACGATACAATTTATATGTATTTTTGTATACCCAATTAGTACCTATCACATTTTTTTTTCCTTTGGGTAAATTTATCAAGTCCCTTACACCATTTCTTACCAAGGCATTAAATTATACTTCCATTTCTTCATTCCCTTTATTATTTCTTTATGCTTATACATATATCTATTTTTCTTCCATATTCAATACTTTTGTCATAAGAGAAAAAATCACATTAATTTGTGATCTATTAACTCTTCTCTCAAATTTTATATTCAACATGTCTCTTTCTAAATGACCTTTGACAGGCCACTTGGTATTTCTCTTGACTTCATTAGCCTTTCAGAACTAGATTCATCCCCAATTTCTACTTCATTCTCCATGCTGATAAAAAATAACATCTTTTCTCATTATGATTTTATTATTTTCAACACTAAATAACATGTAATTTAATGTTTATTTATTATACCTAGTAAAATTCATTTACTACTTTTATCATCCAATTTTTCACTTTTTTCTTTATAGAGATGTGTATACACAATGCATCAAATATTTTGTAATATTACTTTTCAGGATTGCCCATAAATCATACATGAAAAATGCATTTCCAGCAAAATATGCAATAAAATAGTGAAATGATCACTTGGATCCCATAGATACATCCATTTAGCATCTAAATACAAGAGGATATCAGAAAGAAATGAAACTAGGCGGGTTAAATAGATCTTCCACACTAGAGTAGCTGAAAATGACTAAAAACCCCAAACTGCATTTTACCAGAGTTGCTGCATCAATGGATTGCGTAGTCTAAAGAGGGCTTTAACGTAAAAATATGGGAGAAAAATAGATGTTGATATTGAACAAGATGATGAGCTTAGTCGAAAGGAGTCGCCTTCACTAAGTGGGCCCGCAGGCTATTTTTGGCGCAAAGTATATTTTTAGACTATGTATATTTTTAGACATATGGATCATGTTCTATGAGTTGCAGGATGCTATTTGTGGATGGTTGGTCAAGTCGGAAAAAAATAGATGGACTTATATTTTTGTATATACTAAAAGTGAATCTATTTTTAGATTTTACCAAAAAACAGATATGTCGAATATTATTAGCTCTTAACAATATTTGGACTTAAACATTATCTTATTCTTCGAGCACTTCATTTAAGTGCATGATGTGGAACAGAGCCGACAAAATTCTGAGTTTTCGAACGCGAGGGTTTGCGGGAGCTATTGCATCGATACTTCAGTTAGAACTCATGTGACAGAGTTTGGTGGAGTTGATTGAGGAGTTAATGGAGTTGTGTTCAGTTTAACTAATCTAACATAGTTGAGCTATTTTTATCTAGTTTAACTAACAGATGCAATTAGTGAGAGTGGTGTGAATTAATTATTAATTAATTCACTAATTATAAACTCATTAATCAACTAAATAATACATCAGTTAACTTCAGTGCATGGACATTTTTAGTGGAGACTAGTGCAGAAATAGGTGAAAGAGCAAGTTAACTATCAGTTGTGACAATACAGTTGCTATTTGCAACAAACAGATAATTGGAGAAGCCCATGAGGATTGCGCAGTACAAGCCAGGCGGTTTATGTTATTTAATGAGCCATCCCATAGCATTGATTATGCAATAGAGGCTGGCTATCAAGTGTCAAAATATTGGAGCATGTGTTTTTCTAGATCTAGCTTGATAGTGTAGCAATTGGTACAGTCGAGAGCTTGTGAGGAGCTTTTTACTATGACTGTTACATGATCTCCATGACATATAATATACAGATAGTTGGGGTTTTCCACTTTAATATTTCCCATTAAATACTGTGTTCATATGTGTGATTGTTCGTGGTTTTAATGTGTGCATGCAATTGATTTTATTTCCGCATGTAATGATCAATGGTAGAAGAGATTCGTATTATGCATGAAGCTAAAATAGTGTGTGATCAGAGAATCTCGGTGATAATATTTTAGTTATTCAAATTTTCTACATGGTATCGGAGCAATATTGATCATTGGAGCAATTGCAAACATTGAAGCAATTGAGTTTTGAGCTAGTGGAATTCGAATTTGCAGTAGTGTTTTCTTGGTGTCGAAGTTGAGATGTCTTTCAACGGATTGCGATTGGAGTATGCCCTTGAGGGTAGCTCAAATTATATTATATGGAAGGACAGGATGGAGGCGGTGCTAGATGAAAATGGGTTGAAGGAGTTCATAGATGCAGAAGTTCCAAAACCTACTTGTAGTGATGCTGTCGTACTTGACGCATGGCAAAAGAAGACAACAAAGTGTCGAATAATTATGTTGGAAGGTGTGAAGGATCACATAGTATCTAGCCTTCATGGTAAGGCTTCTCCATTCTTGATGTGGAAAGCGTTGACAGACTTATTCCAAAGCAAGAGTAACCAGAGGAAGTTGGCGCTCAAGGATAAACTCAGAAACATAAAAATGGAGAAAGGCGACAGTGTGCCCAAGTACCTCACGAAGTTCATCCAATGCAGGGATGAGCTGGGAAGTGTGGGGGTTACTGTTGATGATGAGGACTTTGTGAGCTTGGGTTCTCTCGTTTCCTCCAAGACAGAATTTTATCAGACTCTATCAATGGTCGAGAGAAATTGCTAGGATGGGAGCGACTTTGGTCGGATCTTGTGCAAGAGGAGATAAGGCGGAGTACCAGGGATGGATCTTCATCAAAGAACTCTGATGAAGAGAATTTTTCTTTGGCTTCCAAAGCAAAGAAGGGGAAGAGCAAGAAAGCTTCTCAATCTGGTGCGAAAGGCAAGAAGCAGGACATGTCCAAGGTGAAGTTCTTTCACTGTCACCAACACATACATTACGCCACAAATTGTCCACAGAAGAAGAAAAATAAGCAGGCTGCTGGGACTGCAGCTGGAGAGGCCTTAGCCTCACAGTTTGAGCTGGATTTTTCACTAATCGCATGCTTGGTTTCAATTATGACGAGGTCAGTGTGGTTTCTTGAAAGTGGTGCATCTTTTCACATGACAGGACATCGAGATTTGTTTACTGATCTGGATGAGAAAGATCTTAGAGTGCACATCGAGATGGGCGATGATGGTAGATACAGTACGATCGGTATCGGTACCATTTCCTTTGAGAGGGAGTCTGTTAAACCCTTCGTATTGAAGGAAGTGATGCATGTTCCAGGATTGAATAAGAATCTTATCTCTGTGGTGATGTTAGAAGACAAGGGATATGTTGTTGTCTTTAGCGAGGGAAAGCCTTTCCTACGCAGTAAGGCAACTGGTGAGACCCGGAGGATAGGGGTTTGAGTTAAGAACCTTTATCAATTGCAGGTAGATGGTTGTGCAAGAATGGAAGGCAAGGCAGAAGGAGTGGTGAGCCGAGATGATGGCGAGTTGTGGCACCGAAGATTGGACCACCTTCACCATGGAGCTTTGAAGATACTGCAGCAGATTTCTACTGGGCTTCCTAAGGGTACTCTTGCGCAGTCAGATCAGTGCAAGGGATGTACCTTGGGAAAATTTGTGAAAGCCACCTTTCACGAGAAGGATAGTCGTGCCATGATGATCCTTGAGAGAATTCACACAGACGTGTGTGGACCTTTCTCAGTAGCTTTGACAACAAAGCACAGGTATTATGTGATATTTGTTGATGATTTTCCTCGTAAGTGCCAGATCTTCTTCATGCAGAAGAAGAGAAAGACATACTCAAAGTTCTGTGAGTTCAAGGCACTGGTTGAGAAAGAATCGGGGAAGCAGGTGAAGGCTCTTAGGAGTGACAATAATGGTGAATTCATCTCTGGCGAATTCAAGGACTTTTTCAGCGCAGAAGGAATTCAAAGAGAGCTCATAGCACCTCATAACCCACAGCAGAACGGGGTTGCTGAGCGGAAGAAAAGAACGATCATGGGTGTTGCATGGGCGATGTTGTATGATCAGGGCCTTCCCATACATTTGTGGGCTAAGGCATGCAATATTGTAGTATATGTGCAGAACCGTTGTCCTCACAGGATACTTGGCATGAGTACACCCGAGGAGACATTTTCTGGTCAGAAGCCTGATATTTCCCATTTGAGGATTTTTGGTTCACCTGTTTACATTCATGTGACGAAGGATGCCAGGAAGAAGTTGGAGCCAACTACAGAGGTTGGGATATTTGTGGGGTACACTGATACACCCCACAACTATCTTGTGTATTTTCCAGATAGTCGCAAGACTGTTGTGCGATGGGATATCAAATTTCATGAGGAGAAAGCCATGAAGTGTTCGCTTGAGAGGGAGCCACACTTGCATGCATATGAGGAGCTATTAGTTCCTAAGGATGAGATTCTGGATGTGGATCAGCCACAAGAGGAAGTTCATGGAGTGGAAGAGACCACTCTCCAAAGGCACAACCATCGCAGGGCGAAGCGTACCATGGCTTAAGCGAAAGATTTCCGGCTCAAGATGCAGAGAAGGTTGTAGGAGCACCTACATCACAGCGCAGACATAGACAGTCACCTGAACGGTATACTGGATACATGGCTCTTATGAGAAAGTGTATCGTGACAGAGCCACCCTCTTTCAAGGAAGCTGTGGAGGACCCCGCATGGGTAGATGCCATGGTGGAAGAGTATGATTCGATTGTCAGAAATAGTGCATGGGAGATTGTCCCTGTTAGAAAATTAAATATTACAGAGCAATGCAACATATAAAAAATATGCGGAAAATAAAAGCACACAAAACACATTAAACTAGAGAGACATAGATATACGTGGTTCACCCAGTTTGGGCTACGTCCACCCCGAACAACCAGTCCTTCCTTTTTATTATCCAACAAAAATGAAGAGACAAAACCTATAGCAGATCCGTTGTAATATCCTCTGCTCTCTCTGACAGTCTCCCTCTCTGTTTCTCGCTCTGAGAATACACATACCATGCACAGCCGCAATACAAATTCCCTCATAAAAGTGAGGGGTTTCCTTGTAGGGCAAAAAACCCTAATATAAACATAACTTCTACCGTCAAATCATTTGCCTAATGAACGGCCCAGATTGACTAGAAATTACTATACTTTTACAAGGCAGTTTTAAATCTATTTTTAGCTTAGGGGGCGCTGCCCTCGAAAGCCCCCACTAGGGGGGGGCTTCGAAAAGCACTACCACCCCCCCCCGGACCCCCCATGACAGTGATTAATTACGGGCGGTGTTGCCGCCCCTTTTAAGGTATAGGGGTCCAATGCTGTGATACAAAGTAAACAAGATAATCAGGCTCCACACCCAACAGTCCCGAGGCCAGAGGGGAAATCAGTGGTGGGTTCAAGATGGATCTACAAAGTGAAGCAGGCAACTGACGGGAGTGTGGAGAAGTACAAGGCAAGATTTTTTGCTCGAGGATTTTCACAGATTGAGGGGATCGATTATGAGGAGAACTTTGCACCTGTCACAAGGTATTCTTCCATACGGACGATTCTTGCTCTCTCAACGCAGATGGGGTGGCACATTCATCAGATGGATGTGAAGATTGCGCTCCTCAATGGAGTCATTGAGGAGGAGGTGTACATAGAGCAACATGAAGGTTTTGAGATCTTCAGCAGTGAGTCGCATGTGTGCAGGCTCAAGAGAGCATTGTATGGGTTGAAACAAGCACCTCATGCTTGGTACACACGAATAGACAGTTATTTCACCGAACTTAGATTCTCCAAGAGTGAGGTGTATCCGAACCTATACCAGATAGTGGTGGAGGGTAAGTTGCTGATCATTGTACTTTATGTAGATGATTTGATTTTGACAGGTGATGAACTATTGATACACTCATGCAAGGCTGATCTTGGTAAAGGGGAGTTTGAGATGAAGGACTTGGGCCTCCTTTCATTATTTCCCCGGGGATTGTACCATGTGCAGTCACAGTTGATGGAATGTTTGTTTCTCAAGGTAAGTATGCCTGTGAGATACTAGAGAAGTTCAACATGCATGGATACAAGCCTGTTGATACTCCTCTTCCTGGTGGATGGAGGAAGGAGGATGCTACTTCGGCGGAGGTAGTGGATGCCACTATTTATCGAAAGTTGGTGGGGTTGCTTATGTATCTGGTCAATACACGACCTGACATATGATATGCTGTTAACCAGCTTTTGCAAGCTATGGTTAGGCCTACCAAGCTCTTCTTGAAGGTAGGAAAGAATGTATTGAGATATCTCAAAGGCACATATCTCAGAGGCACACCGGGATATGGTTTATGGTACAAACAGTCAGATGAGGTGAAGCTGTGTGGCTTCATGGATGCAGCTTGGGCAGGGAGCCCAACGGATAGAAAGAGCGCATTTGGAGGGATTTTCAGTATCAGGTCGTCATTAGTTTCTTGGTACAGCAGGAAGCAGAGATCTGTGGCCCTCATTTCAGCAGAGGCCGAGTATATGGTAGCAAGTTTGGCTGCATGCGAGGCTATATGGATGAGGAAGATCCTAGTCGAGCTGTTCGATTCACACTTAGAGCTTCATCGTACGATGATAACTGGAAATTTATAAACTCTCATGACCCATGACATGTTTGATAATCAAATATTACTAACATCTAAAAGATCATCATATCAGAGATTGTGTGCAGTGGAGAATCATGTTACTTTCATACATTCCTACGGAGGATCAGGATGCTGATATCTTGACGAAGGCGCTCACCAGGAGCAAATTCGAATACCACAGAGGCAGGATAGGGGTTGCAAATAATCCTTATCTTGTTGAGAGGGAGTTTTGAGATTGCAACAAGATGAGGAGCTTAGTGGAAAGGAGTCGCCTTCACTAAGTGGGCCCGCAGGGTATTTTTGGCGCAAAGTCTATTTTTAGACTATGTCTATTTTTAGACATATGGATCATGTTCTATGAGTTGCAGGATGCTATTTTTGGATGGTTGGTCAAGTCGGAAAAAATAGATGGACTTCTATTTTTAGACATATTGGGTGGAATCTATTTTTAGATTGCCAGTCTAAAAATAGATATGTCAAATATTATTAGCTCTTAATAATATTTAGACTCTAAACATTATCTTATTCTCTTGGAGCACTTCAGTTAAGTGCACAGACGTGGCACAGGAGCTGACAGAAGGAATTACGCTATTCCCGAGGGTTAAGTGGAGCTATTGCATGGATACTTCAGTTAGAACTCATGTGACAGAGTTTGGTGGAGTTGATTGAGGAAGTTAGTGGAGTTGTATTCGGTTTAACTAATCTAAACATAGTTGAGCTATTTGTATTCAGTTTAACTAATTGATACAATTAGTGAGAGTGGTGTGAATTAATTATTAATTAATTCACTAATTATAAACTCATTAATCAACTAAAGAATGCATCAGTTAACTTTAGTGCATGGACAGTTTCAGTGGAGAACAATGTAGAGATAGGTGAAAGACCAGGTTAACTATCAGTTGTGACTATACAGTTGCTATTTGCAACACACAGATAATTGGAGAAGCCCATGAGGATTGCACAGTACAAGCCAGGGGGTTTATATTATTTAATGAGCCATCCCATAGCATTGATTATGCAATAGAGGCTGGCTATCAAGTGGCAAAATATTGGAGCATGTGTTTTGCTAGATCTAGCTTGATAGTGTGTAGCAATTCGAGGTTGTGCTGAGAGCTTGTGAGGAGCTTTGTACTATGATTGTTACATGATCTCGATGACATATAATATATAGATAGTTGGGTTTTTCAGCTTTAAACTTTCCCATTAAATACTATGTTCATATGTGTGATTGTTTGTGGTTTTAATGTGTGCATGCAATTGATTTTATTTCTGCATGTAATGATCAATGGTAGAAGAGATTCAGTATTATGCATGAAGCTAAAATAGTGTGTGATCAGGAGAATATCGATGAATAATATCTTATTTATTCAAATTTCTACAATAGATATACTCATATATTAATGAAAAATGCTGAAGTACAGAGATCAAGTCTCCTCATACAAAATACATGAGAACCCGACAAGGGTTTCTTGTCAAATACTATGCATACAAATGTGATCTTCAGAATATTACTGAATAATCACTGAAACACTAAATCACAAGAGAATATGAGGCTTGAAAGATACCTGATCTGACGTATAATCCTCAAGGGCTTCCTCCCATGAAAGGATGAACCTCTCAATCACAAGGAAACACTGCAACGGAGCCACCAAACCATGCAATCATCATTGCCTCTAAAATAACGCACTCCCTAGAAGAAACAGTGTTGGGAGGGTAGGAGAAATGTGTGTTCTGATACCACAGATCTGAAATAAGCTATGGAGCTCTCGAAATAGATCTCTCAAGTGAAAGAAATTTTCCTCCAATGAGAAACTAGCTCAGAAGTCGGGATTCCAGTCCCTTCCACTGCTGCACCCAACAACACTACACAATCTCCGGCAAAGTTGTGCTGATGAAGAGGGATGAAGCTTGGCCTAAAAACCCAATGTGGAATGATGAATACAAACCCTCCCAATGAGCTCCTCAAAGGAAAGAGGTGGGATTCATGCCTGGGAACACCCAGTGCCAAACAGCACTGCAGCTTTGCTAAGCAGCAAAGCAACAACAATTCTTGGCAGCCAAGAATAATAATATACAACATGATGAATAATGTTGTCATCCTCTTCCTTAAATAAGATGTGATTTTTCTTGTCCTTGGCCCCACTTAGTTAGGTTTCTTCTAACCCAAGTTACATCTCCCTCCAAAATTGCGTTATTCATCCTAGGATTCCTCCTCCACTAAAACTGCGTTGTTGACTTAGTCAAAGTAGCTTCATTTCATCTCTGTTCACACATGGAGGTGCTTTATTATACTAGAAATAATGTCTCCTTTCACACTTGGAGTGTTTTTATCGTCCTTAGGAGAATCATGTGCTTTTATACCCATTTATTTACCGGCTAGAGCTGCTGCTAACTCTAATGTTCCATTTAGCTTGGAGGCTAAAATTTTGGAACATTAAAGTCCTTCCCTCCAAAAATTTTGCTTGTCCTCAAGAAAATGCATAAGGAGAAAAAATCTCTCCCCTTTTCCTCATGTGGCCTCCATCAATATCCTCCATCACTGCATCAAGAGAATCTACAAATATACTGTCATCCAATGCTTCCTCTCAAGTGTGCAAAACCAAAGTGTCTGCATCAATCAAAGGTGGAAAGCGTGAATGGAAACCTGCTAGTTGTCTCATGGCCTCCACAAAGTAGGAGTGATGATCATGATGGTGAATGAGTGCCTCTTTCACCCATGCTATTATTCAAATGAAGTGAGCCACCCTCCAACATGGTAACTCATGAAAAGCATCCTCCACCTGTGGCCCTTGAAATGAAGGTGGGCTGAATGAATGTACATGACAGGCAGGAGGGCCTATCCCACATTGTCCTCCTCTCCACTCATGGTAAGTGTAGAGGGTATGCTGATCTTGGGCTGAAACATGATGGCCCTCCACTGGAAAGAATAAGATTGAGCCTCCAAGGACTCTTCCCCCAAAATTATGAGACATGCCAACCCAAACCATTCCATTCAAGATGAATGGCACATCATCACCACATGGCATCCAAATCAGAAAATGGCTGAAGGTTATGTGCAAGCTTGGATGATACATATGGTCTCTCTGGTGGACACAGTGCAGTTCTTTCAACTGCTGATGTAGAGCATCAAGTGGCAAGTGTTCCTGTAACAAGTTACAAGCTGGATATGTATGTTCTCCCAACATCGGGAAGTAAGCATCAATGCCTATCAGTTGTACATAGATAGAATAAAAATACACTTTCCCAAAGTCATGTATAGATGGGCTACTATCATCATAAACATTGGCCCCAAAGTGACCATGAAACCCAAAAATACTCTTGCTCTTTTGAGGAGCAATGCACTGTGCAAGCATGGTGAGAAAGTACAAATACTCCATGGAGTAATAAAAAAGTACATAAATGAATTTTCTACCATACCTAGTGAGTTGGATGAGTGTGAGACCCTCCAATGAGTCCTCCCATGAGAATCTCCTCATAAAAATCTGCAGGAAGAAGGAATACCTCCTCTCCTTGGAATGTTTCATCCATGAGAACATGCTCCTATGTGACAGCGCTATAGGCCTTTGTAATAAGGCTCCATGACTCCTCTCTTTGACATTCCATATGCCAAATTCATCCACCATTATGATGATATGTGAGAAGATATTCTTCATATAGGGAAGCCTCTCATGATCCTCCAATGCTGAAGGGTTGCCTCCTTGCACCATGAATGTGCCTTCCTTCTTTCCGTAAATATCATGAAAATTATGGGAGGAATTTTTCCCATACTCTTCCAAGTGCAACCATAGCAACAAAAACCTTTTTTGCTGCCTCCTCTCTCCCTCATACAAGCCATAGAGTAAGATCATGAAGGTCAACTTATATGTTGCCCCATACCAACAAGTCTTTTGTTTCTCTATCATATGGGTGCCATGCCATCCAATTGGTTTTTCTCTCCATACAAAGCTTCCCTTGAGAAAAAACACATCAGTAATACATGGAAGCAATATACAATAAAAAAAAAAGTTTTCAATTGACAACCGGAGAGTGAATCATGGTCCCTCTCATGGAACCAGTGCAGTGCATCCTTTGCCTGCATCATAATAAGAAATAAAAAGTGTTTTTCCAACCACTTTTTTTCTGCCACAATCATCTCATAACATGAAAACATGAAGTTACAAATTGGTGCCAATGGTGAACACCCGGATACATGTGGCTTCCCCCACAACCCATCAAAAATATAGCCAAAATAAATGCTACAAGTAGTTGTAAGTACATCATCATATAATATGTAAGAAGAGATAATTCTCCCTGTTACATCATGCTGCTGAAATGAGGAAAAGAAGTCCAATAAAAAATATGAAATGATACCTCCTCCATCATGTACTTGAGGTCTTGAGCTGAAATGGCTCAACTGGAAACTCTCCCTTACTCCCAATGAGTAGGAAGGTGGCTGTGACATCCTTTCTATTGGGGTTCCCATGTTTTGGCCAGGTTGACAAGACCAAAAGATGAGACAACATAGAACCACTTTCAGACCTTAGGATCTAGCCCTCCTAGGTCCAGATAGGGATCTCTCTATGATGGTCAAAGGATATGTCTTTGAAGCTCGAAGTTATGGATTTAGGCTAGTTATATGGCTCAGGGTTGTTTGTTTGATTGTTTAGGTTTGGTTGGAGGGAATCAGGAAAAGAAGGTCCAATAGAAGACAAGGATGAGAAAAGGGGAAGCTTAGGCAGAGACAGATAACTCAAAGAACATCAAAGCCATTGGGCTATGGAGTCAAGAAAGGATTTACTTGTAATCAATGTGCAAGCTTTCAATTGGGCTAGTCATCTAAATCATCTGGATCTTAAAGGATAGAAGATGGAATGGAACATTAAGGACTGGAAATGAAAGGAGGAGAACCATCTAATTCTATCTATAGATCAGACTAGAGGTCATTTAACTCCAGGCCTGCTTGGACAAAATCAGAGGCAATTAAAAGGGATCTTAGAAATGCTAGCTGGTCGTGCAAAGATACTAGTGGATAGGGCTAACACTAATCCCCAGTGTTCCCAAAACTTCCAGCTAAATCCTACCGAGAACATCTAAACATGGACTTCATCAATTCATTCATCAGAGAGTAGGAAATATCATCCACTACACTGGTTAAATCAATTGAAATCAACATTCAGATACACATATAAGCAGAAAACATAGAAGGCTGGGAGAGCAGCAGCATAAGGTACCTATCAAGGGTAAATCTTATGCCAAACTTCTGATGCGAGCCTGAAGAAACATGATGAAATGAAAGCAAGTCAATCACAAATACAGAGAAAGGAAAAAATCACCAGCTGCTTTAGATCAGGATCCAAAGAAACATGCTTGTCATATAAAAAACAACACCAATCAGGTACATAATAGCCCATAGCTTGAACATTCAGTCTGAATACATCTAGTCTCAGTCTATCTTACAATATACACAGAGAACTTATCTAAAGAGGAGAATACTTGCATTTCACTGATATCTCCTCAAAAACCATTACAATAGTTCCCTTCTGTGCTTTATATCAAAAGAGACACAGGGGATCGACTGAGGGGGCAGGTAAAGATTCAATGCATCATTAAACACAGAGTAGAGAAATAGGGCCGAGGCCCATTCTGTTTGAATAATTATTAATGAGTATTTAATGTCAGTCACCTTTATATGTAGGGATGATCTTCTTCAGATTTTTCTTTACTCCAGACATGACTTAGCTGCATTCTGGTGGCCATACCTAGTTGTACTTTTGGGGAATAAACAAATGGAAAACAACTGCTGAGAATTCAGCTGCATCAATGCTCAGATAGCTCGAACTGTGGCTTGGAAAGGCAGTTTCCTCATGGGTACGTTTGTGGAGTAAAGGCGATATGGATGACCCATACCTCATAAGGAAAAACATGCTGCTGGTGGAAGAAAACCCCGATGGTACGCTCACTGTGCTCTGGATCTTCCGATCGATTCTCGGGGTCTTCGGACTGGGCTTAGCCTTTCAAACTGCTGATTTAAGGCCCGAAACCTTCATTTTTTTACTCTAATCTCTTGTCCTCATTCTGAAACATTCCTTCTTCTCTGACCTTGCCATACTGCGCTCTAAATGGTGCCAGAAAGTTCCTTACAGGTTTTGAAGTGTGCTCATTTAATAGGAATCCCTGTCTCCACCTTCCCTGGTCTTTTTCCATAAATTCAATCCGCAGCACAATGGTTCTCTGCGATTTCTCTGACATCGTGACAGAGACTGTGTGCTAAGGTGATCTTTTCTCCTCGAAAACCCTGCAAGAACAGCAAACTTCGTCAATAAAACACAAATGGGGAGACAGAAGTGGTGTGAATGGATGAGATGATCGTGCAGTGGACGGAATGGGGGAAAAAAACACGGAAAATGGTGGAAAATCCATGAACAGTGGACCAGAAGACATTGCATGCGGCAGAGCGGAAGATTACGTGAAAAACATTAAAAATCGCGAAGAATGGAGCAATATATGCAACGGAAAGGCATGTGCGCGTGGGATGCTGACGTGGCGGGAGTGGGAGACCGTGAAACAGTCAACGGCGGGGAAAGAATCTGGACCGTTGATCGTTGAGAGATCAACGGTGGAGGATGATGGATGGAGGGCCCGCGGGTACGATGGGTGGGGTTATGCAGCGTGCGAGTTCCATGAATGAGCGTCGTTGGATGAGGGCTCCTAGATCTGAAGACCGAGGTGAATTTCGCTGCCTGGCTTTCATCCGGGAGATAATGTGCGAAATGGGTGGTTTTCTAAATAGTACACTCAGACACGCGGCAGGAGATGAGTGGAATCGCTGGGTGTCCAGGGAAAACCACTCAGCGCCCAACGGTGGTGTGGAAAAAACCACGACTGTTTATGAACAGTGAAAGTGGGGAAGGGGGGACCACCGCTTCGGGCACACTCCGCGCCGTTGGATCTGGTCTTTAACGGACGGCGGAGATGGACTACGGGGGGCCAAGGCGTACGGGCACGGGAGTTTTGGAGCGACCCCCGTAGTGAATAACGACCGTTGATTTGGGGCATCCCATATCCCGAGGAGTCAATTGCAGGGGCTCCAAGGTTTGACTCTACGGACAGAGCAAAACCCCCGCAGGGAAAAACCTTGGTCACGGCATCGGGTTACATGGAAGGTGAAGGAGCGCAGGGCTATGGCCAAAGGGGCCAAGACCCGAAATATGATTTTTGCACATTTTAAAGCATTTTTTGGCCCAAGGGAAGGAACGATAGGAAGGCGAGGTGGAGAATTAGGGAAATAAAGGGTGATGGGGGAGTTTAAGGGGATTTTGGAGAATTTAAGAGGGTGATGGTGGGGATAAAAGGAAGAAAAGGGATTTGATAAAGGAAATGGGAGGGTAAAATGGGGGTATTTGCAAGGGTATAAAGGGGCAATAGTGGGCCTTTTGAGAAATGGATCAGCATAGGGGCTATATTTTAGGCACAGCACACAGAGACTTCAAGGAGGATGGGTTTTCAGGGGAAAGGCATTCCTTGAAGGCTCCCAAACAATCTATCCCCCAGCTTGCTTGCCAAGAATTTCATAGGGGGGCTAACAGTGGCTCCACATGGGGATGGCTTCTCCTTGGAGGAGTCAAGAAACCAGATATGATCTTTGGAGTAGGCCAGATGCCTGCTATCATAAGCCATCTTTCTTCGTTGATTTTCAGCTGCCACAAACATGATATATCAGCAAAAACATTTTCCCAACCAAACTACCTACCCAACTGTAGTCCTAACTGTTCCCTTTGGGTGCATTTGAGCTTGCAGACCGTTTACATTTTATTTTGCAAAACAAAAACAAACCTATCCTAAATCTACTCTTATTGCTCCATGAGGCCAGATTAGACTGTTGGCCTCATACAATTCTCTACCTAATCTACTACCTGTTGGGATTAAACTGTCCAACAGGTTTCTTCACCTACATTCTAAGACAGGAAATTTAAACACAGCCAAGCCAGGATTAGACTGTCTGACTTGCTAGACAGAAACTTGTAGAAGACAAAACTGTGAAGGCATGGAATTCTGCAACTTTGAAACATTCTTCTTTCTTTCTTGTGACTCAGGTTTTGAGCATATTTGATTCACCTCTTTTCTTTGCTTCAGCTCTGGTTTTGGGCATATTAGAGTTGGTTCTTCTTTCGCTGTTGATCCATATTTTGAGCTTATTAGGACCAGCTATTCTGCTTCCTTTGGCTCGGATTTTGATCAGGTTTGAGCCATGCTTTTTACTTCAGAGGTTCATGTTTTGAGCATGTACGAACCTCTCTTTTCATTCTTTTTTTTGGAAAATTTTCTCCTTTTCTGAAAATGAAAACTTGCAATGGTATGTACAATGGAGATGAAACTGGAAATGGAAAATCAATAGAATTAATGTTTGAGCATCCTGCCATTGACAGGACCCCCAAACAACTCTGTGCCATCAAGTTCTTGTAGAAAAAATGCATTAGGACCCACAGTGGCTTGTATGATATATGGACCTTGCCACAAACTGTCAAACTTACCATGTTTGCCTTTGTCCTCTCTTCTCGAATCCCATCTCAGAACCTTATCTCCAAACTTGAAATCTAAAGCTTTGGTTCTTTTTTCAAACTGTCTCTTTATGCCTTCCTGTAATCTGACAGCTCTGCTATAAACCTGCTCTCTAGTTTGCTGTAAATGGATAGTTTCATTGATTCTTCTCACCATACTGTTCTCTTATGATTGGATCTCCTGAAAAAGCTTGATTACTGGAACTCCAAGACTAGTAGGAAAAAATGCTTCTGTCCCATAAACCAGCTGAACGGGTGACATGCCAATAGATTTCTTTGTAGTGAGCCTGTCTGCCCACAAGGCATGTATCAACTTTTTATGCCATGACCTTTTGTTCTCTTCCAGCAGCTTCTTAATGATTGTAACCAGGCTTTTATTTGATGATTCAGCTAGGCCATTACCCTGGGGGTAATAGGCAGTTGAATGTCTAAGTGTTATTCCGTACCTGTGACAGAAATCAACCATTCTTTTGGATCCGAAAGCAGCAACATTGTCAGTTATTATTTTCCTAGGACAACCAAAACGAGATAGGATAAAGTCTTCTAGGAAGCTAATGATGACAGAGTCAGTGACATTCCTAGTGGGTATAGCTTCTATCCATTTAGTGAAGTAATATGTGGCAGTCAGGATCCATTTATGCTGTCTAGAGGAGGTAGGATGAATCTCTCCTATAAAGTCTAGGCCCCATTGCATGAAGGGACCTTCTATGGTGATAGGTTGTAAAGGGAGGGGGAGGAGTTTTCTTTTGCCTTCAAAGATCTAACATTTATGACAGGAAAGTATCATTTTATGGACATCACTGAAGAGGGTAGGCCAGTACAAACCAGCCCTGAGTATCTTGTTTGCAGTGGCTTTCCAACTCAGGTTGCCTCCACATTCTCCAGCATGGAATTCCTGTTTGATTCTTTCAGCTTCAGTTTTAGACAAACATTTCAGTAGAAGGCCATTTGGATTTTTCCAATATAGACTCTCATTCATAATGCAGTAATTTCTAGCTTTGAGTTTTATGAATCTGGCCTTTGTTTTGGACAGTTCTGGAGGGTCATTGAGACTAGTGAGCACATAAAGGATGTCAGTATACCAAGGAGAGTTCTGAAACTGCTCCTCCACAGTTGGATGGGGCAATCCTTCCTGCTCATCTAAGGCATTCATCATGTTAATGTCAAGGGCCTATAGATTAGATTCAGCCATTAATTGGGCCAGGCCTTGACCTTTGATTAGTTTGGTGGGTTTTATTTCAATGTCATATTATAAAATTTTAGCAATCCATTTGCCCCTTTTCCCATCTGGGTCTTGGGACAAGATATCTTTGACCACTATATTTGGCACGAAAGCAATGGTGTGAGAATGCAGAATGTACACCCTAAAGTCTTTTAAGGCCTCAATCAAGGCATAGGCCTGCTTTTCCATGATGTTGTACTTCAAGGGTGCATCTCTTAAGGCTTTACTGAAGAAGGCTATAGGCTGTTCATTACCTTCTGAATTTTTCTGCAGCAAAACTGCAACTATTGTGTGTTGGGAAGCAAATGAAAAGATCAGAAAATATTTTGAGAAGTCAGGGCTGATAAGGACAGGGGCCTGAGTGAGTGCAAGTTTTACTGACTCAAAATATTTCTTGGCTTCAATAGTCCACTTAATTCCTGCATCTTTCTTTAGCATTTCAGTCATTTTCCTAAGATGTTCAGTAAGATTGGGGATAAATCTTCTAAGGAAATTGATCTTCCCTATGAAGGACTGCAATTCCTTGATGTTTCTTGGATGTGAGATTTAAAGTATTCCCTCAACTCGATGTGGGTCTATCTTGATCCCTTTCTCAGATATAATGTGGCCAAGAATTTTACCTTCTTGCAACCCAAAAACAGTCTTCTTAGGATTTAGGGACAGACCGTACCTTCTACATTTTTCAAAAAAATTTCTCAGATGTTTAAGATGTTCTTCTTCAGTTTTAGAAAAGACAGTCAAGTCATCCAAGTAGATAACTATAAGGTGTCCAATCTCATCTGAGAAAGCAATATCCATTGCTCTCTAGAAGGTAGCTCCAACATTCATCAATCCAAAGGGCATTTTCACATACATGAAGGTGCCCCATGGAGTGGTAAAAGTTGTTTTGAGTTGATCTTCTGGGAGTACCAGAACTTGATTATATCCTGAAAAACCATCAAGCAGGGAGATTCTCTTAGAGCCTACTACCTTTTGTAGGATATGCTCCATTCTAGGCAAAGGGTAGCTGTCTTTCCAGGAGGCTCTGTTGAGGTTTCTGAAGTCTATGCATAGTCTGATCTCCCCTGTTTTCTTCCTTACAGCCACTAAGTTTGACACCCAATCAGAAAACCTTACAGGGACTATTATGCCTGCTTCATACATATTTTTAATTTCCTTCTCTACTGCAGGCAACTATTTTGGATTAATCTTACGGAGTTTTTGTCTGAAAGGCTTCTGATTTTCCTTTAGTGGTATCTTGTGTTGTATGATGTTGGTGTCATAGGCTTTCAAGTCTTCATAGCTCCATGCAAACACATCAATGAATTCCTTAAACAGGCCTGTGTATTTCTTTTTAATGTCTGCAGGTATAGACTTAGCCAGTTTGATAATTTTGGGTCTGTCTTTAGTGCCTATGTTGCATTCTTCTATATCTGATTCTGCATGTTCTATTGTGGGCTTCTTTGCTACATCATCAAAATCAAAGAGGTCCTCTAAGGGTGCCAGGCCTCTAGGTATATTCTTGTCTTTGGCCTGCAGCACTTCGACCTCTTCATTTTCTGCGTTTTCACTATTTTCATTAAAATTTCCAGTTTGCTCAGAAAAAGAATTTATTTCTATGTTACAGGGTGTTTCTTGTTCATCTAGGGGATCCTCGCTTGGGCAGCTATCATCATAAATTGAGTCTAAATCATAAAATTAAAACTCGTTCCTGCCCACCAGGAAATCTTCGATCTGTTTGTCTCCTTCAAAGACCTGCCAATATTTTTCATTGTCTGGCACTGCAGGCCTGAATTTGGTCTGAATGATAATTTGTTGGTCAAATGGGGCCTTAGGATATGAGCTAGCTAGGCAAGATAATCCATTTGCTATTGCGTTTTTACCCCTAGGAGTGAACACTAACTCGAATTCAACAAACGTTTTCAGCAAATCTAAAGTGTCATTCCTGTATGCCCTAAGCCTGGGGTGTTTTGCTGAATACTCACCATTCACCTGTTTGATCACTAACTCTGAGTCTCCTCTCATAGCTATCCTACGGGCTCCTAATTTTTTCAATAAATTCAGACCCAGGATGAGAGCCTCATACTCTACAATATTGTTTGTGCATTTGAAATGCAGATTCACAGCGTGGCTCTCTGCATGATCATCTTCTATGTTACGTAGCCACACTCTTGCTCCAGTGCTTTGTCTAGTACAGGACCCATCGAAATTCATTTCCCACAGGGGTTCTTTGTTTAATTCGTTTTCATCCCCTCCCCTATAGCTAGGTTCGCCATTATGTTGAGTTGTAAGGTCTGTACTAGGAGAGGGGTTATTTTTTTTTTCATGTAGGGTATCAGTTCGAACAGGGTGACTGATCAGCTGACTGCGTTTTGATTTTGTTTCTGGTTCACTCAGAGTTACGTTTTCTGCATTTTTCCCATGGTCTCCTTCATCGTATTCTTCTAGAGTAGCCATAATGTCGAAATCCATGGGCTCTACATTTGTATCTCCATTTTCTGATCTTGGCTCTTCTAAGGGTTGGTCATTGTAGAGAATGAAAGAGTCTAGATCTGTATGTACAGAGTATAATGGTGAGTTTTCAGGTTTCTCGGGGCTAATGACTAAAAATTTCATCTGAGACTCTTTATACAGTCTTCTAAGCTGGCCGAATATAGCGATGGTGGCATATGAACCATCCATCTGCATTGTCCCTTGTAGTTTGGCTCCCCATGATCTTGATAATAGCATGCCATACTTAGGTGGCACATCTGCCACCACAACATCCATGACCATACATTTAGCAGGAATTTGGATTAAACTCACACATAAGTCTTTGATGAGGCCTAGGCATTTTACTCTGCTAGAGTCAAATGAATATAAGTCTTTGTAGGGTCTGGTGATTTCTAGGCCTAGCCTCTCCATCACTACCTTGGGCATTAAGTTGTGAGACGCTCTAGAATCATGCATTGCATTGTGCAAGATCTTGTCATGAATGTTGAGACTGATATAAAAAGGTGGAACTACCCCTTCCTGAAACTTTCCCTCAATCTTTGGACCAAACAGCAGGGCGGGTTGATCATCACTCAGATTTACAGTGTCACTATTTACACTCAGATTTAATGCTTTCAAAATCTGGCCTTTATATATATTCTGAGTGGCCAACTCATATAATGGTACAGAGATTTTAATTTGCGCAATCTCACTCTCTAAATTGAAAGTGGACTGGGTCTTTGGAATGTTCAACTCTGTCTTATTGGTTACTACCTTAGTAGCTGAATCAGTTTGTGATTTTTCACTATGTACAGGGTTGGGAACTGTTGTATCAGGAGCACTAACTGTGGTGCTAGTACTGCTAGTTGGTTGACCTTGTTTTTTAGTGTTTTGGTTTTCTTTTTCTTTGTCTTTTCCAGAACCTTCAGCTGCTGATTTGGAATTCTCAGCAGTTGCTTTAGAAGTTTTGTCAGGCTTTTTCTTGATTGTAATCTCAGGATTCTTGGCTTTGGGAGTATCTTGGCTTTTCTTGCTCCTAAGTTCATATTGTTCCCTGACTTGCAACGTGGCATTTTCAAATCCTAATCTATAATCCTCAAACTCAAACCACTCCTCATCACAACCAGTGGTGGAGGGCTGGTCTTCTTCTGAATCATAATTTAGGATTGAGTCTTCTGTTTCAAACATGTTTATTGCATTCCCTTCAGACTCTTCTATGATTCCCTCATCCTCATCTAGAAAGTTTTGGAAAGGGGGAATAACTTGTTGATCTAATTCTTTCTGTCTATTGGGAGTGGCATTGTTGTTTCTTCTAAAGTTCTGGTTCTGGTTTTGATTTCTGTTTTGGTTACTAACTGTGACAACCATTTTATGCATCATTTGTTGTAGCTTATCCACATTTTTAGATAATCTATCATAGTTTGGATCAGAGGTGGAAGCTACATTGTCATCCCTATATGTTACCCTCTTCTCAGCTCTCAGTCTTGCTCTCTTTTCAATCAGGTTTTCCTCTATGTTAACTGCTCCTTTTTGCATGTCCTCTAGTGTGGCATATTCTTTATCTCTAAGCTCATAGGCCATGTCAGCATCAAAGCCTTCGGGATATTTTGCTAGGGCCATGCCTTGTGGAGGTTTCATATGTGGGGGGAGAGCATTATAAATGCTATTGAATCTTGTTGTGTAATCATGTACACTCTCTCCTAGATTCCTCTTAAGGCTCAGGTACTCTGCTAGGAGCTGGCAAGGGTTTGCCCTAGTCTCCCATTTGTTTACGAATGTCTGATATAGAGCAAGAAGGTCTTGGATGCTATTAGGAGGCAGATTTTTAAACCATTTCTTTACATCACCCCCCAGGCTCTGAGCAAAGATTCTCATTTTGATTGTTTCATCATCAATTTCCATATAGTCAAAAGAGTCTTCCATTTTATCTACATGTGCCTGAGCTGTGATGGATTCTTTGGCAGTGAAGTGAGGGATTTTTGATTGATAGTCATTTGGCAGGGGGATAAGAGGCCGAGGTAGAACTAGAGGTGCATACCAAGCTACCATTGTGATGTTCTGATGAGGTAAAAGATTAACCTGAGCAGCTGGTATATGGATGACAGGGATATTAAGACCAGCAGAGGCTTGTTGAGCAGATCTAGGGTGAGACAACCCCGAGTTTTGGACAAAGTGTATATCAGGTGGTGTAGATGGAGGGGTTTCTCTGTCCCTAGGGTCTGGCTAGTCTGAAACACTGAATGACCTAGTTCTAGGTAATCTGTTTTGAAGGTATAGGTCGAAGAAAGGGTCTAATAGAGCTGCAAGATCTTCTGGTGCAGAATTAGCTCTATGCATGTTGTTGGAAATAGTTGATCTCCTACTTACAGGTGTTCTCTTGAGGATTTTCTCAGGATTATCAACTATTTCAGGTGGGTTTGGATCAGGGCAAGCTCTCGTATGAATGGTTCTGTGAGCCAGAATGTTGTTCTTGAACTAAGCAGCTTAACCCTACTTGTCACTTCTACTGTGGTTAATGTTGTCTCAGGGGCTGGTCTCCCAGTGGAGTCTATTGTGAAACCAAGACAATCAACAGGCCTACTGATCACCAGTGGAGTCCTTTCGTTTAGGAACAATGGAGTCACCAGGTGGAGGGTTTAAGATGTTTCTAAGGGGTACACTGTCCACCACAGTGCTCAGGAACTATCACCTTTCAATAATCTCCTCTAAAACAACAAGCTCCAACCAGAGATTGACTGGGAGGGCATTTACCAGATATGTCACCTCTGAAAAGAGGATGAGATCTGGAGGCTACCTGGCCCTTTCCAGGCTCTGTCTAAGAGTATGGTGGATATTCAATAATGGATATTGATCCAAGAAAGGGGTGACTTACTGTCAACCTAACCAGAGTTCTAAGTTTCTGAGGTTTTTCCGAATGTTTAAGGTGAAATGTACTCAGAGTCTCCACAGTGGAGTCGCCATTATGTTGGGGTTCCCGTGTTTTGGCCAGGTTGACAAGACCAAAAGATGAGACAACATAGAACCACTTTCAGACCTTAGGATCTAGCCCTCCTAGGTCTAGAGAGGGATCTCTCTATGATGGTCAAAGGATATGTCTTTGAAGCTCGAAGTTATGGATTTAGGCTAGTTATATGGCTCAGGGTTGTTTGTTTGATTGTTTAGGTTTGGTTGGAGGGAATCAGGAAAAGAAGGTCCAATAGAAGACAAGGATGAGCAAAGGGGAAGCTAGGTAGAGACGGATAACTCAAAGAACATCAAATCCATTGGGCTATGGAGTCAAGAAAGGATTTACTTGTAGTCAATGTGCAAGCTTTCAATTGGGCTGGTCATCTAGAGCATTTGGATCTTGAAGGAGATATTTGGAATGGGACATTAAGGACAGAAAAGGAAAGGAGGAGAACCAACCAACTCTGTCTATAGATCAGACCAGAGGTCATTTAACTCCAGGCCTGCTTGGAAAAAATCAAAGGCAATACAAGGGATCTTGGAAAGGGTTAATTGAGATGGACAGATCCTAGAGGGGCAAAGACCAGGTTCTAGACCTCCAGTATTCTCAACACATTCAAGTAATCCCAACAAGAACATCTAAACACAAATTTCATTAATTCATACATCAGAGAGTAGGCAATAACATCCACTACACTGGTTAAACCAATTGAAATCAACATTCAGATACACATATAAGCAGAAAACATCAAAGGCTGGGAGAGCAGCAACATAAGGTACCCATCAAGGGTAAATCTTATGCCAAACTTCTGATGCGAGCCTAAAGAAACATGATGAAATGAAAGCAAGTCAATCACAAATACAGAGAAAGGAAAACATCACCAGCTGCTTTAGATCAGATCCAAAGAAACATGCTTGTAATATTAAAAACAACACCAATCAGGTACATCATAGCCCATAGCTTGAACATTCAGTCTGAATACATCTAGCCTCAGTCTATTTTACAATATTACACAGAGAACTTGTCTCAAGAGGAAAATACTTGCGTTCAACTGATATCTCATCAAAAACCATTACAATAGTTTCCTTCTGTGCTTTATAGCAAAAGAGACACAGGGGATCGACTGAGGGGGCAGGTGAAGATTCAATGCATCATTAAACACAGAGTATAGAAATAGCACCGAGGCCCATTTTGTTTGAATAATTATTAATGAGTCTTTAATGTCAGTCACATTTATATGCAGGGATGATATTCTTCAGATTTTTCTTTATTCCAGACATGACTTAGCTGCATTCTGGTGGCCATACCTAGTTGTACTTGTGGGGAATAAACAAATGGCAAAAAACTGCTGAGAAGTCTGCTGGATCAATGCTCAGATAGCTCGAACTGTGGCTTGGGAAGGCAGTTTCCTCATGGGTACGTTTGTGGAGTAAAGGTGATATGGATGACCCGTACCTCATAAGGAAAAACATGCTGCTGGTGGAAGAAAACCCTGATGGTACGCTCACTGTGCTCTGGATCTTCCGATCGATTCTCGGGGTCTTCGAACTGGGCTTAGCCTTTCAAACTACTGATTTAAGGCCTGAAACCTTCATTTTTGTGCTCTAATCTCTTGTCCTCGTTCTGAAACATTCCTTCTTCTCTAACCTTGCCATACTGCGCTCTAAATGGTGCCGGAAAGTTCCTTATATGGTTTTAAGTGTGCTCATTTAATAGGAATCCCTGTCTCCACCTTCCCTGGTCTTTTTCCATAAATTTAATCCACGGCACAATGGTTCTCTGCAATTTCTCTGACATCGTGACAGAGACTGTGTGCTAAGGTGATCTTTTCTCCTCGAAAACCCTGCAAGAACAACAAACTTCATCAAGAAAACACAGATGGGGAGACAGAAGTGGTGTGAACGGATGAGATGATCGTGCAGTGGATGGAATGGGGGCAAAAAACACGGAAAATGGTGGAAAATCCATGAACAGTGGACCAGAAGACGTTGCATGCGGCGGAGCGAAAGATTACGTGAAAAACATTAAAAATCGCGAATAATGGGGCAATATATGCAACGAAAAGGCATGTGTGCATGGGATGCTGACGTGGCGGGAGTGGGAGACCGTGAAACAGTCAATGGCAAGGAAATAATCTGGACCGTTGATCACTGAGAGGTCAACGGCGGAGGATTACGGATGGAGGGCCAGCGGGTACAATGGGCGGGGTTAAACGGTGCAAAACTTCGTCGAATGAGCGTCGTTGGATGAGGGATCCAAGATCTGACGGCCGTCATTTATTCCGCTACCCGTCTATCACCCGAACAATAGTGCACGAAATGAAAACGATTTTAGGTTCGTACAGAGGACACGCGGCGATTGGCTAGTGGAATCGCTGGCTCTCCGGGGAAAACCACCTATTGCAGATGGGTGGTGCGTAAAAAACCAGTGGGTTTGGGGTATAATGCGCTGCGGGGTCCGCAGGGTGGATGGGCTCTGCTCCGTCGATCTGTCGGGCGAATGGAGGCGGAGATGGACTGCGGGGGGCCACGGTGTATGGGCATGGGAATTTTGGAGTGACCCCCCATAGTGAATAACAACCATTGATTTGAGTCGCCCCATATCCCGCGGATTCAACTACGGGGGATCCATGATTTGACTCTACGGACAGAGAAAAACCCCCGCAGGTAAAAAGCCTTGGTCATGGCGCCAGGCTATATGGAGCGGAAAGGCGCTGGGCTAGTGAAGAAGGGGGCTTAGGCCTATTATAAGATCGGAAGTGGGTTTTTAACCCCTTTCTAATGTATTTTGAGGCCGTGGGAGGTAATGGTAGGGGGGCGATGGAGAGACTGGAGGAAACGAAGGGTGATGGTGGAGTTTTGATAGGATTTAGGGGGGAACTTAAGGGGATAATGGAGGGGTTAAAGGGAGACTCTGACAAAGGGAAGGGGGGAAAGTGATATTTTGCAAAGGTATAAAGGGCAATAATGGGCCTTTTGAGAAATGGATCAGCAGAGGGACTATATTTTAGGCACAGTACACAGAGACTTCAAGGAGGATGGGTTTTTAGGGGAAAGGCATTCCTTGAAGGCTCCAAAACAATCTAGCCCCCAGCTTGCTTGTCAAGAATTTCATAGGGGGGCTAACACTTTCTATCACCACCCGGGCTATGCATCTCTCCATATGCTGAAATATGTCATGTTGAATGCCCTCCCAAATGAACTCCTCTGCCAAGGCAAGATATACATCAAGATGCATGGAAAATAAGTCCTCCTATGCTGCATGTAACAACTTCTCCTTGAGACTAGAATCTCTAGTCAAGAAGACTCTGTCATGTGAATAGATGACCATATCATCTACCATGTATCTGTCATCTCCATCAAGATCATCTAAAATCATGCATGCACCAAGATCCTTGGAGAACTCAACAAAGAGCTGAGATCTCCATTAAGGATCAATCCTCCTCAAAGACAGTGTTGGTGATCTGGCATGTGAAGCTCTCCTCATGCTGCTGCCTGCTACTTTGACATCCCCCATGCCAAATTATTCTTCCAGACTCTTCACCTCTCCAAAATATAAGAGTGGTGAATCCAAAGACAAGATGTCTTCCATCAGCTCCAGATCAGGTGGCCTCCCAGGTGGAATGCCTCCATATAGTGAGACATCAATGTCAAGAGTAGACTACTCATATGGTTGGGCAACCTTGCCCTTGCTTTCATAGCACAATAAAATATACCTCTTTCTTTCACTAGCTCTCTGAAATAGAGAAGGGTGTGTGCCTCTCATCAAATGATGCTGCTCTTCCTCCCTTCCTTCTCCTTCCAGCTGCAATGCTGCACAATCATGATGCTCACTGATTGTGCTTGGACCTCCATGTATGAGATCCTGGGGAACTTCTTACGAAGGAAAAATAATCCCTCCTATTGGAGCATGTGCTCCTCCTTCCTTTGCATGAGGCACTTGATGTGCTCTAGATGTGACAGCGTTGTTTCCCTCTTCTTCATCAATGTGTGTGGGAAACATCTCAAAATTTGGATCCCTTTGTGAAAAAGTGATCCCCATGCCCTCTTGTTAAAGAATATGAACTGGAGGTTTTGCTTCAAGCAATGTGTAATGCAAGATATCAGCTCTTCCCATGGTTTTCTGAAATGAAGTTTCCTCCATCACATGCAAGGGTTTTTTTTTCTCCAGTTTTCCTTGCTCATGTGTCTTAGGAAGTTTTTCACCAAACCTCTCCATCAATGTTTTTATGAATCTGGCATAAGAGAAAGTATTGGCATTCTTTAAGGAATAAGTTTCAAAAATTCACCATGCATGAGCCTTACCTCTGAAATGCAGCGCTGTAACTCTGATGGCTTCCTCTTCGGAAATGTGGTGCAGCTGCAAATAGGAATCTAGCTCATTCACCCAAGCTTCAGCTGAACATGTAGGTGATCCGGAAAAATTAGATAGAAGAAATCTATCTGCATCCTGCTGCTTGCTCTTCTCCACCTGGATCTTTCAAAACTCCTGGAAATTAATATGATCTCTAAAATTCTTAGTTTGAGATTCATACTCCTGCAACAAATCACTAAGAGTTCTCCTCTTAGGCATTTTTCCTCCTCCCATCCATCTCAAGATGGCTATGGGAATTTGACTACGTTGTGCACCATGGAGTGTAGTTGCATGCTCACATTCACCAAGGAAAAATCTAGATTCATCTCTAGATTCAACCTCCTTTAGAGACCCCATCTCCAATCTCATTTTCTTCAACTGTTCTTGAAAGCTCTTCATAGATTTTGGAAGAAGCTTTGTAATATTGTCTTCCTTTATTCCTGCACATACTGAAGATTTCTGGATTTTTTCCATCTCTTTTTCCTCTAATATCTGGATCTCGCAGGCTGAGCCAGATATCATGCTTCAATACCACTGTAATATTCCCTTTTCAGGATTTCCCATAAATCATACATGAAAAACGCATTTCTAGCAACATATACAATAAAATAGTGAAATTATCACTTGGATCCCATAGATACATCCATCTAGCATCTAAATACAAGAGGATATTAGAAAAAAATGAAACTAGGTGGGTTAAACAGATCTCCCACACTAGAGTAGCTGAAAATGACTAAAATCCCCAAACTGCATTTTACCGTAGTTGCTGCATCAATGGACTAAAAATTATAAAGAGGGTTTTAACATAAAAATATGGGAGAAAAATATATATACTCATATATTAATGAAAAATTATGAAGTACAAAGATCTAGTCTCCTCATACAAAATACAAGAGAACCTGACAAGGGTTTCTTGTCAAATACTCTGCATACGAATGTGATATTCAGAAAATTACTGAATAATCACTGAAACACTGAAGAAAAAGAGCATATAAGGTGGGAAAGATATCTGGTCTGATGTAGAACCCTCAAGGGCTTCCTCCCATGAAAGGATGAACCTCTCAATCACAAGGAAACACTGTAACGGAGCCACCAAACCATGCAATGATCACTTCCTCCAAAATAACGCAATCCCTAGAAGAAACAACGTTGGGAGGGTACGATAAATGTGTGGTATGATACCACAGATCTGAAATAATCTCTGGAGCTCTCCAAACATATCTCTCAAGTGAAGGAAATTTTCCTCCCATGAGAAACTAGCTCAGAAGCTGGGATTCCAATCCCTTCCACTGTTTCACCCAGCAACACTACACAATCTACGACAAAGTTGTGCCGATGAATATGGCTAAAGCTTGGCCTGAAAACCTGATGTGGAATGTTGAATACAAACTCTCCCAATTATCTCCTCAAAGGAAAGAGGTGGGATTCCCGCCCGGGAACACCCAGTGCTAAATAGCACTGCAACTTTTCTAAGCAGCAAAGCAACAACAATTCTTGGTAGCCAAGAATAATAATCTACAACATGATGAATAATGCTGCCATCCTTTCCTTACATAAGATGTGATTTTTATTGCCCTTGGCCTGACTACATCTCCCTCCAAAATTGTGTTATTCATCCTAGGATTCCTCCTCCACTAAAACTGCGCTATTGACTTAGTCAAAGTAGCTTCATTTCATCTCTGTTCACACATGGAGGTGTTTTATTAGGCTAGAAAGAATGTCTCCTTTCACATTAGGAGTGTTTTTATCCTCCTTAGGAGAATCATGGGCTTTTCTACCCATTTATTTATTGGTTAGAGCTGCTGCTAACTCTAATGTTCCATTTAGCTTGGAGGCTAAAATTTTGGAACATTATATATTTTCATGTGTGCAACACTAGGTTTTTACCTTGTCCATGCTTCCTTTGGAGTAAAATCCAAAAATAATCTTGTAGGAAACCAATGCAAAGTGTAGATTTTTATATGGAATTCTTCAACTCATAAAACATTACCAAGCTATTTTATTTTCAATATGCTTCTATAAATTTCAACAAGCCTTATTCTTCCATTCTACAATATCATTATATTAAAGATATTATTTTGTAACTATTTCCTTAGACCATTCATCTTACAAAAATGAATAAATTCATTGGATTTTTATTTTCCCCCATTATTTAACTAGAGGGTGAGAATCTTCAATCCACTTTGTTTTTAAACCAATTCCTTAAAAGGTGTTTTCATTTATGACGAAGTATAGTAATTGATGCCAAGTGAACAAGTAAATGCAAGTTCAGGGAGAGTGTGTTGAGAATTTTTTGGTTATTACTATTGAGATGTATCCTATTCTTGATGGAATTTTTTCTACATGTAAGGTGTTCAAAAGAAAATGGAAAGTGGTAAGATATATATCCCTTTGAGAGACCTTTCCATTGGTATATTACACTTGGTAAAACTCCTAAGGGGTTAGTACTTATTCATGTTTGAAGTTTGGAAAGATTCCAAGCTTCGTGGTTATGCAAACTGGAAATTATGGACCCATACCCTCTATTAATTGTTGGAAATAGGGGGGTGGGTTACAACATATATGGACCAATGGATCAAAAAAGGCAGATATTAGCTTTTCATGCACACTAAGAAAGGTATACAGGGTTTAGTCACATATGTGACAAAGTGCGGACCCCCTTGTTAAATAGAAAACATATAGTGGGGGCACAATCCATTGATCAATGAAGACTAAACAGATTAACGGAAAACTATTTTAAAGTTACATGTGTACAACAGAGTGTCGTGAAAGGATTGGATTGACAGAAGGCGTGAACAACTAACAAAATTTCTGGCATGGTAAAATATTTATCAACTAACATATGTCATGATATGAAGGTATTTTTTCTAATATTTTATAAGCCTTGGTGATGGGTTCACAGTTGATAGACCCTGCAACAACAGATTCCATATGACCAGGTGATCAAATTTTAGCTAAAACATGAAAGTGTCTAGAAATTTTTGAAACTAGCCCCAAACCGAATTTCTTTGTTGGAAATATGATGCAATGTGTTGTCCTTGATGGCAACCTACTTGATGAAGTTGTCCTTGATGGAAACTGACTTGATGAGTTGTCTTTGGATAGCAACCTATGTGTTAAAGATGTAAGAATGATGTATCTACAGTGCAGTTCAGATGTGACAGAGAAAAAGAAGTCCAGTATGTGCCGGAGAAATGATAAATATAATATGTCACAATGTATACGCACTTTTGTAAAGACCAAGTCGCGTATACACACGGATAAGTACGTCCCAAGTCGCGTATGCCCTTTTGCGCTCCAAAATTATAATACCAAGTGGCATTACCATGGTTTTGGCATACAGCATTGAGCGTTGTATGGTTTATTTGATTCCGTCCAAGAATACCATCAGAAGTTGTGTGGTTTTGACTCATGGTATTGGTAAAAGCTAAATCTATTTAAGGAGAAGAAGATCATAGTGTAAGGTGTGCATGTGTAAGGGTTGTTGATGAATAAATTTCTCTAAGGAATATCTGCATGGATGAACTCTATTCTTAATTGATAGATCTGAATCTATGATGCTCCCATGGATATACTGATGGTTCAAGATCTGTAGATCTGACGATGATGAATCTCTGGTTTGATCGACTGACGAAATCATGAAGAACCGGCACAAGTCTGCTGAAGAAAATGAATAAATCTGGGTAAGTTTTATAGATCTGGTCTGTTCTACAAAATTTATTTTTTACATATCTATATGATATTTGGTTTCAGAAAAAGAGCGTATATACGCGGGTTCTCTTCATGAAAAGCACGTATGGCAGTTAGGGTTTCTGAAGAATAAAATACACAGAAGTATACACAGGTTGGTATGCAGGAAAGCGCGTATGTACACGTCTTCAGTGAAGAAAATTAGCGTATGTTATTTGAATTAATGAATGTTCAGGGTTGATTTTGTATCTGCATATCTATTCTGAAGTCTGGTTTATCTCTGACATTCTGGTTACAGTGGTCTCACTGTTCTGTTTGAAGTATTGGGCAAAGTATGTTTGTTGATGTTAAGTGAAGGGTTGTGTTGAAGCTGTTGGATCCAGTATGAAAATTGATGAAACGTGGTTAGCAGTAGATCTGGGGGTTGAAGCCTTCAGTATGAAAGAAGAAGCTTTCTGTCAATAGATGTTGGTGATTGATTTCAAGGGGTCGAAGCTCCCTTCCAAGAGAGGCTGGTAAACGAGATCAGGGGGTTGGAGCTCCCTTCCAGTTGTAGCTGGAAAACAAGAGAAGGTTGCAACCTTCTGCAGGTAGAAGCCTGCGTACTGGTATGAATCTGCATTAGTACTATTTTGTAAAATGTTTTCTATATAATAAAGATTGAAAACAAAGACGACAACAGCGGTGGTTTTCTCCCGAATTGGGCTTCCACCTTAAATATTGGTGTTCATGTGTGTGATGCTTTATTATTTTGATTACTACTCATAACCTGATACATAACTGATAAATCTGTTTATAAGATTGCTTCTGAGAATTTTCTCTAAATCTGGAAAGTTAAATCAGTGTATGCTAGTTTCCTTCTGCATTTCCACGTGCATACGCTAGTTCCGTTCATAAAAACCGCGTATGGAAATATGCTTAAAGAAAAATCTGAATTTATATTATAAGCTCTAAATACTGATTCACCCCCCCCTCTCAGTATTTTTTCCCAACAATTGGTATCAGAGCACGTCCTTCTTAAAAGGCTTAGCCGCTAGAAGGAAGATCAATCAAGATGAGCAATCAAGAAGGAACAACATCTATCAGGCCTCCGCTCTTCAATGGAAACAATTTAATCTTCTGGAAAACAAGGATGAGATCCTATCTTCAATCTCTGGGAGCAGATGTATGGGCTATGGTTGAAGGAGGATATCAATATCCAGCCGCAACACCAACAGATCCAACGAAAAGAAAGAATTATGAAACAAATCCAAAGGTGGTCAATGCTCTATTGGGAAGTCTAACTGAATCAGAATTTGTCAAATTCATGCAGCTGGATACAACAAAGGAAATATGGGACAAAATCATTCTAAGTTATGAAGGTGATGCAAAGGTAAAAAGTGCTAAACTCCAAACTCTCAGAATTCAATTGAGAATCTAAAAATGCATAATGAGGAGAGCATTGCCAATTTCTTTTTACGTCTTGATGATATTGTAAATCGTATGAGAAATTTGGGATAAACAATAACCAAATCTACTTTGGTTGAGAAAGTTGTAAGATCACTAACGGCAAAATTTGAGTCAAAATTTTTTGCTCTTGAAGAAAAGCAGGATCTTCAAAATCTTACTGTGGTGCAACTTCATGGCATACTAACTGCATGTGAAATGAGAAGAGGAGGACCATCTGAAGTCAAAGAAGTCGTCTTTAGGGCTTCTACAAAAGGGAAAGAAGTACAAGAGACAGAAGGATCAGGGTATATCTCAGAAGAAGATGAGGTAAATTTTGTAAAGAAACTCCAACTTGGCACAAGACGGTTCAGAGGTAAGCTTCCTTTCAAATGTTTTGCTTATGGAAGAGTTGGTAATTATGCTGCTAAGTGTCCTTACAAAGAAACACATGGAAAAGGGAAGGAAGTAGCAAGAAGGAATAAGAATTAGTTTAGCACTAGAAAAGGTTACTATACTCATGAAGACAGTGATGGGTTATCTGACAGTGAGGAAGAATGTGAACAAGATCTTAGACTTCTCATGGCATTTGAAAAAGAATCTAGACAAGAAAGAGATACTTTTATGGATGCTTTAGAGGACAATTATTTTCTTGATGAATTCAATCAACTCAAAATATGCTTAGAAGAAAGTAAAATATCCATAGAAACTCTGAAAAATCAGCTTGAAGAAAAGGAGAAACACAATGAGAAATTAGAATGTGAAATAGTAAGTCTAAGAAAAGAAATTGAGAAAGTGAAGACTTTGAATCTTAGATTTGCTAAAGGATTTGAAACCTTAGATGAGATTATCAAGGTAAAACGTTATCCTTTTATAAAGACAGGTCTTGGATATATCGAAGAATCTTCTTAGACTTTAGCACCAAATCATCTAGAAGCAGCTACAGCGAGTATCCAACATTCTCCCACTCAGCAAGGGAATAAAGAATCTTCACAGCTCAATTCAAAGAACACTAACAAGAATACCTTTCAAAGAAACACCAACCAACAGGTAAATTCAAGTAGAAGATTTCATAATAGCAGAAATTTCTTCTTCAATGGACATTGTTTCTCATGTCACAATTTTGGTCATAAAGTTGTTCAATGTGTTGCATATAAAACCATCATGACAAGAGAAGAAAGAAAGAAAAGGATGGATATTGGAACAAAGATGAATACCTATAACAAATTTTCTCCTCTTCAAAATGAAGTTGAATGTGCTTATTGCAATAACTTTGGCCATGAAGAATCTGAATGCAGGAGCAAAGTCGAGCCAAAAGAGCATTTTCCTTCAAACACCAAAGTGTGGAAAAAGAAGGAATTATAGGTTGAAAATTGTGGCATAGCTTTATTTGCAGAAGGTGAAGAAAATCAATGGTATATTGATATTGGATGCTCAAAACACATGACAAGTGACAAAAACAAACTTCTTGCATATAGTGCTCTAGAAAAAGAAAAGAATGTTACATTTGGAAATGATACTCCTGCTGTCATTAAGGGAAAAGGGTTTGTTTTTCTAAAAGAAAGGGTGAAAGCTAATAATGTCACATATGTGGATGGATTAAAGCATAACCTGTTAAGTGTAAGTAAAATGTGTGATCAAGGCACTGAAGTTGTCTTTAGTTCAAAAGAATGTGTGGTACGTGATCTTGATAAATTATAAAAGGAAACAGAACTCCAAGAAACCTGTATCTATTGAAGAACTGCAAAGATCAATGTTACTTGAGTAAATATTTATAAAACTGGCTATGGCATAGAAGGTTGGGGCATCTGAGCTTCTCTCAAATCAACAAATCAAGCAGACTTAAAGTTGTTCGTGATCTTCCCAATATTACTCTACCTGAAAGTATCATATGCAAATCTTGCCAATTCGGTAAGTAAACCAGAGTGCAATTTAATGCCAAGGAAGGATCATCAAGTAAGCCTCTTGAACTCATTCATATTGACATATGTGGGCCTGTGAGGAAAAAGTCACCACGTGGTGAACAATACTATATCTTATTTATTGATGATTTCTCTAGAATGTGTTGGATTGGGTTGATTAAACACAAATATGAAGCATTTGAGAAATTTCAGATCTTCAAAGCACTGGTTGAAAATGAATTAGATCTAAAAATCAAGTGTCTTAGATCTGATCGAGGAGGAGAATATACATCAGATGAATTCCTTGAATTTTGTGAACAACATGGAATAAAAAGACAGTTTTGTGTAGATGACACTCCACAACAAAATGGCATAGCAGAAAGAATGAATAGAACAATTCAACAAATGGCTAGAGCTATGCTTGATGATTCTGGAACACCTGACACATTCTGGGGAGAAGCAGCACATACAGCAGTAAATACTCTTAACAAGGCACATGTTGGTGTAAATAGTGATAAAACTCGATATGAACTCTGGTATGGTAATCCTCCCACTGTGAATCATTTTAGAGTTTTTGGAAGCAAATGTTTTATCAAAAATAATGATGAAAAACTTGGCAAGTTTGAACCTAGAGCAGATGAAGGAATAATTCTTGGTTACTCCTCTAGGAGTAGAGAATATAATTGTTACAATAAAAGACTTCGGAAGATTGTTGAATGTATTGATGTTGTTATTTATGAGTCTCCTGCAGCTCCAAAAGAAGAAAAACAAACAACAGATGAAGACGATGATGACATATATCCTTCTACATCAAATAGAAACGATATAGATAGTGAACCCATTGAAGAACCCGAAGATGATTTATCTGAAAAAGCTCCATCCAGATATGTTCAAAAGAATCATCCAGAATCTCAAATTTTGGGAGAAAAGGGATCAGGTGTACAAACAAGGGCTCTTGTGGGATATTCTAGCGATCTGGCATTTCTATCCACTATTGAACCACACAATGTCAATCAAGCTAGCAAAGATGAATGTTGGATTCAAGCCATGAATGAAGAGCTTGATCAAATTGAAAAGAATCACACTTGGGAATTAGTACCAAGACCTCATGACAAAAATGTCATTGGAACTAAATGGATATTCAAAAAAAAGTTAAATGAGAATGGGGATGTTATAAGAAATAAAGCTAGACTTGTTTGCAAGGGGTATTCTCAACAAGAAGGTATAGACTTTGAAGAAAATTTTTCTCCTGTAGCTAGACTTGAAGCCATAAGAATGTTTCTTGCCTTTTCAAGCTTTCAACAAATCAAAGTTTATCAAATGGATGTTAAATCTGCATTTCTCAATGGTGATCTAGAAGAAGAAGTTTATATAGAACAACCAGAAGGATTCATTTTGGGAAATGATGAAAAACTTGTTTGCAGACTTAAAAAGGCTCTATATGGTCTCAAACAAGCTCCAAGGGCATGGTATTATCGTCTTGACAAATATCTTCATCAACAAGGATTTTCAAAGGGGTCTGCTGATAGCAATTTATACACAAAAATTGAAAATGATAAACTATTGATTGTGGTTGTATATGTTGATGATATCATTTTTGGAAGTAATGAAGAATCTATGAGTCATAAATTTGCTTCTGTTATGCAGCAAGAATTTGAAATGTCTTTACTTGGGGAACTAACATTCTTTCTTGGCTTGCAAGTGCAACAAGCAACAGATGGCATATTCTTATCACAAACAAAATATCTTAAGCAAATTCTGAAGAAGTATGGCATGGAAGAGTGCAAACCTGTAAGTACACCAATGGTAACCGGATGTAATCTCAGTTCTCATGATGATTCTCCCACAGTGAATCAACCAGAATATAGATCTATGATAGGAAGTCTACTTTATCTCACTGGGACTAGACCAGACATTATGCATGCAGTTGGGATTTTTGGACGATTCCAAGCTAATCCAAAAGAGTCTCACCTTCAGGCTGTCAAAAGAATATTCAAATATCTACAAGGAACTCAAGACTTTGGACTATGGTATCCAAAGAATGCTGATCTTACTCTTCATGCTTACACGGATGCAGATTGGGCTGGAAATGTTGATGATCGGAAAAGCACTAGTGGTGGTGCATTCTATATGGGGCCCCGGTTAGTATCTTGGTTCAGCAAGAAGCAAAGCTCTATTGCCTTATCTACAGCAGAAGTAGAATATGTGGCTGCCGCATCATGTTGCACTCAACTTCTTTGGATGATGCAAACCTTACAAGACATTCAAATCAAATGTTCACCTCCTATCTCCATTATGTGGGATAATACAAGTGCCATTAGTATCTCAAAGAATCCTATTATGCATTCCAAGACCAAGCACATTCCCATCAAGTATCAATTCTTACGTGAACAAGTGCTTGAACAAAAGCTGAAGTTGGAGTATGTTCCCTCCAAAGAATAAGTTGTTGATATATTTACCAAACCTTTACCCAGGGAAGCGTTCGAATATCTTAGACAGAAGCTGGGAGTAGTCTCTGCCACACAGAAGATCAGATCTACTTGAATTCAGAAGATTAAATTGGATACGTGGATTTCCTGAAGGACAGTCGCGTATATATGCGAGTTTATACACAGAAAACCGCGTATGAGTGTTTGCTATCAAATTTTTTTTTCTGGGTCAGCATTCTTCAGCACAACTGCAGTGCTTTTGGGTCTCTCTAGTGATTTTCCAGCTCTCATATTTCTGTTTCATTCTCTAATACTTCTGATGAAGATGCCTTGATGATTTGTTGTTTAAAGTGTTCAGGATGCACAGGCTAAGGGGGAGCACTGGTCATGTGGAAAGGTTGCATTTTTGGCATTCTAATTATTTGTTGTAGTCTGATCTTATGCTTGAGAATATTTGATCTTGAGTGTATAAGTCATTTCTGTAATTTGATGAAAAAAAGTCATGTTGAGGCCCATGATGTAAAAATTTTAATATTCAGTCATGCAAAGACTTATTCCGTTTTGTAAACCCACTTGGTTGGGTAATTGAGTCAAACTTGTAAATCCACTTGGTTGGATCATTGATGTACGTATGAGTCCTTGGTGATAGGAAAGGTCAAACTCATTTGAGTTATAGAGTCATGTACTTCATTAAATATTATGTTTGAAGATGCAACATGATCTCAGGGGAAGCATGGTATTGTCGGTACAAAGGATCTTGATCTACCCTTTGCCCTTGATGTCAAAGGGGGAGAATGTTGTTGCTAAATGTATTTCTAGTCATGGTTGCCATTAATTACAAAGGGGGAGATTGTTGGAAATATGATGCAATGTGTTGTCCTTGATGGCAACCTACTTGATGAAGTTTTCCTTGATGGAAACCGACTTGATGAGTTGTCTTTGGATAGCAACCTATGTGTTAAAGATGTAAGAATGATGTATCTACAGTGCAGTTCAGATGTGATAGAGAAAAATAAGTCCAGTATGTGCCGTAGAAATGATAAATATAATATGTCACAATGTATACGCGCTTTTGTAAAGGCCAAGTTGCATATACATGCGGATAAGTACGTCCCAAGTCGTGTATGCCCTTTTGTGCTCCAAAATTATAATACCAAGGGGCATTACCATGGTTTTGGCACACAGTATTGAGCACTGTATGTTTTATTTTATTTTTTCCAAGAATACCATCGGAAGTTGTGTGGTTTTGACTCATGGTATTGGTAAAAGCTAAATCTATTTAAGGAGAAGAAGATCATAGTGCAAGGTGTGCATGTGTAAGGGTTGTTGATGAATAAATTTCTCTAAGGAATATCTGCATGGATGAACTCTGTTCTTAATTTATAGATCTGAATCTATGATGCACCCATGGACATAATGATGGTTCAAGATCTCTAGATCTGACGATGATGAATCTTTGGTTTGATCGACTGACGAAATCATGAAGAACTGGCGCAAGTCTGCTGAAGAAAATGAATAAATCTGGGTAAGTTTTATAGATATGGTCTGTTCTACAAAATTTATTTTTACAGATCTATATAATAGTTGGTTTCAGAAAAAGCGTGTATATACACGGGTTCTCTTCATGAAAAGAGCATATGACAGTCAGGTTTTCTGAAGAATAAAATACACAGAAGTATACGCGGGTTGGTATGCGGGAAAGCGCGTATGTACACAGCTTCAGTGAAGAAAATTAGCGTATGCTCTTTGAATTAATGAATGTTCAGGGTTGAGTTTGTATTTGCATATCTTTTCTGAAGTCTGGTTTATTTCTGACATTCTGGTTAGAATGGTCTCACTGTTCTGTTTGAAGTATTGGGAAAAGTATGTTTATTGATGTTAAGTGAAGGGTTGTGTTGAGCTGTTGGATCGAGTATGAAAATTGATGAAACGTCGTCAGCAGTAGATCTGGGGGTTGAAGCCTTTAGTATGAAAGAAGAATATTTCTGTCAATAGATGCTGGTGATTGATTTCAGGGGGTCGAAGCTCCCTTCCAAGAGAGGCTGGTAAATGAGATCAGGGAGTTGGAGCTCCCTTCCAGTTGTAGCTGGAAAACAAGAGAAGGTTGCAGCCTTCTGCAAGTAGAAGCCTGCGTACTGGTATGAGTCTGCATCAATATTATGATGTAAAAGGTTTTCTATATAATAAATATTGAAAACAGAGACGACAACAGCAGTGTTTTTCTCCCGAATTGGGTTTCCACCTTAAATATTGGTGTTCATGTGTGTGATGCTTTATTCTGTTGAGTACTTCTCATAACCTAATACATAACTGATAAATCTGTTTATAATATTTCTTCTGAGAATTTTCTCTAAATCTGGAAAGTTAAATCAGTATACGCTAGTTTCCCTCTACATTTCCACGTGCATACGCTAGTTCCGTTCATAAAAACCACGTATGGAAATCTGCTCAAAGAAAAAGTTGAATTTATATTATAAGCTCTAAATACTGATTCACCCCCCCTCTCAGTATTTTTCGCAACAATTGGTATCAGAGCAGGTCCTTCTGAAAAATCTTAGCCGCTAGAAGGAAGATCAATCAAGATGAGAAATCAAGAAGGAACAACATCTATCAGGCCTCCGCTCTACAACGGAAACAATTTAATCTTCTAGAAAACAAGGATGAGATCCTATCTTCAGTCTCTGGGAGCAGATTTATGGGCTATGGTTGAAGGAGGATATCAATATCCAGCCGCAACACCAACAGATCCAACGGAAAGAAAGAATTATGAAACAAATGCAAAGGCGGTCAATTCTCTATTGGGAAGTCTAACTGAATCAGAATTTGTCGAAGTCATGCAGCTAGATACAATAAAGGAAATATGGGACAAAATCATTCTAAGTTATGAAGGTGATGCAAAGGTAAAAGTACTAAACTCCAAACTCTCGGGAATTGATATACGACGGGAAGTCTAACTGAATCAGAATTTGTCAAATTCATGCAGCTGGATATAGCAAAGGAAATATGGGACAAAATCATTCTAAGTTATGAAGGTGATGCAAAGGTAAAAAGTGCTAAACTCCAAACTCTCAAAATTCAATATGAGAATCTAAAAATGCATAATGAGGACAGCATTGCCAATTTATTTTTACGTCTTGATGATATTGTAAATTGTATGAGAAATCTAGGAGAAAAAATAACCAAATCTACTTTGGTTGAGAAAGCTTTAAGATCACTAACGACAAAATTTGAGTCAAAATTTTCTGCTCTTGAAGAAAAGCAGGATCTTCAAAATCTTACTGTGGTGCAACTTCATGGCATACTAACTGCATGTGAAATGAGAAGAGGAGGATAATCTAAAGTCAAATAAGCCATCTTTAGAGCTTCGACAAAATGAAAAGAAGTACAAGAGACGGGGAAGGATCGGGGTATATCTCGGAAGAAGATGAGGTAAATTTTGTAAAGAAACTCCAACTTGGCACAGGACAGTTCAGAGGTAAGCTTCCTTTCAAATGTTTTTCTTGTGGAAGAGTTGGTCATTATGCTGCTAAGTGTCCTTACAAAGAAACACATGGAAAAGGGAAGGAAGTAGCAAGAAGGAATAAGAATCAATTTAGCACTAGAAAAGGTTACTATACTCATGAAGACAGTGATGGGTTATCTGACAGTGAGGAAGAATGTGAACAAGATCTTATACTTCTCATGGCATTTGAAAAAGAATCTAGAGAAGAAAAAGATACTTTTATGGATGCTTTAGAGGACAATGATTTTCTTGATGAATTCAATCAACTCAAAATATGCTTAGGAGAAAGTAAAATATGCTTAGAAGAAAGTAAAATATCCATAGAAACTCTGAAAAATTAGCTTGAAGAAAAGGAGAAACATAATGAGAAATCATAATGTGAAATAGTCAGTCTAAGAAAAGAAATTGAGAAAGTGAAGACTTTGAATCTTAGATTTGCTAAAGGATCTGAAGCCTTAGATGAGATTATCAAGGTACAACGTTCTCCTTTTATAGAGATAGGTCTTGTATATATCGGAGAATATTCTCAGACTTCAGCACCAAATTATCTAAAAGCAGCTACAGCCAGTATCCAACATTCTGCCACTCAGCAAGGGAATAAAGAATCTTCACAGGTAAAGCATGACTAGCTCAATTCAAAGAACACTAACAAGAATACATTTCAAAGAAACACCAACCAATAGGTAAATTCAAGCAGAAGATTTCATGATCGCAGAAATTTCTTCTTCAATGGACAATGTTTCTCATGTCACAATTTTGGTCATAAAGTTGTTCAATGTGTTGCATATAAAACCATCATGACAAGAGAAGCAAGAAAGAAAAGGATGGATATTGGAACAAAGAAGAATACCTATAACAACTTTTCTCCTCTTCAAAATGAAGTTGAATGTGCTTATTGCAATAACTTTGGCCATGAAGAATCTGAATGCAGGAGCAAAGTCCAGCCAAAAGAGCATTTTCCTTCAAACACCAAAGTGTGGAAAAAGAAGGAATTACAGGTTGAAAATTGTGGCATAGATTTATTTGTAGAAGGTGAAGAAAATCAATGGTATATTGATAGTGGATGCTCAAAACACATGATAGGTGACAAAAACAAACTTCTTTCATATAGTTCTCTAGAAAAAGAAAAGAATGTTACATTTGGAAATGATACTCCTCCTGTCATTAAGGGAAAAGGGTCTGTTTTTCTAAAAGAAAAGGTGAAAGCTAATAATGTCATGTATGTGGATGGATTAAAGCATAACATGTTAAGTGTAAGTCAAATGTGTGATCAATGAACTGAAGTTTTCTTTAGTTTAAAAGAATGTGTGGTACATGATCTTGATAAATTATAAAAGGAAACAGAATTCCAAGCAACCTGTATCTATTGAAGAAATGCAAAGATCAATGTTACTTGAGTAAATCTTCAGAAAACTAGCTATGGCATAGAAGGTTGGGGCATATGAGCTTCTCTCAAATCAAAAAATCAAGCAGACTTAAAGTTGTTCGTGATCTTCCCAATATTACTCTACCTGAAAGTATCATATGCAAATCTTGCCAATTCGGTAAGCAAACAAGAGTGCAATTTAATGCCAAGGAAGGATCATCAAGTAAGCCTCTTGAACTCATTCATACTAACATATGTAGGCCTGTGAGGAAAAAGTCACCATGTGGTGAACAATACGATATCTTATTTATTGATGATTTCTCTAGAATGTGTTGGATTGGGTTGATTAAACACAAAGATGAAGCATTTGAGAAATTTCAGATCCTCAAAGCACTAGTTGAAAATGAATTAGATCTAAAAATCATGTGTCTTAGATCTGATCGAGGAGGAGAATATACATCAGATGAATTTCTTGAATTTTGTGAACAACATGGCATAAAAAGACAGTTTTCTGTAGCTGGAACTCCACAACAAAATGGTGTAGCAGAAAGAATGAATAGAACAGTTCAACAAATGGCTAAAGCAATGCTTGATGATTCCAAAACACCTGACACATTCTGGGGAGAAGCAACACATACAACGGTAAATATTCTTAACAAGGCACATGTTGGTGTAAATAGTGATAAAACTCCATATGAACTCTGGTATGGTAATGCTCCCTCTGTGAAGCATTTTAGAGTTTTTGGAAGCAAATGTTTTATCAAAAATAATGATGAAAAACTTGGCAAGTTTGAACCCAGAGCAGATGAAGGAATACTTCTTGGTTACTCCTCTATGAATAGAGCATATAAATGTTACAATCAAAGACTTTGGAAGATTTTTGAATGTATTGATGTTGTTATTTATGAGTCTCTTCCAGCTCCAAGAGAAGAAAAACAAACAACAGATGAAGACGATGATGACATATATCCTTCTACATCAAGTAGAAATGATATAGACAGTGAACCCATTGAAGAACCCGAAGATGATTTCTCTAAAAAAGCTCCATCCAGATATGTTCAAAAGAATCATTCAGAATCTCAAATTTTGGGAGAAAAGGGATCAGGTGTACAAACAAGAAGGACTCTTGTGGGATCTTCTAGCTATCTGGAATTTCTATCCACTATTGAACCACACAATTTCAATCAAGCTAGCAAAGATGAATGTTGGATTCAAGCCATGAATGAAGAGCTTGATCAAATTGAAAAGAATCACACTTGGGAATTAGTACCAAGACCTCATGACAAAAATGTCATTGGAACCAAATGGATATTCAAAAACAAGTTAAATGAGAATGGGGAGGTTATAAGAAATAAATCTAGACTTGTCTGCAAGGGGTATGCTCAACAAGAAGGTATAGACTTTGAAGAAACTTTTGCTCCTGTAGCTAGACTTGAAGCCATAAGAATGTTTCTTGCTTTTTCAAGCTTCCAACAAATCAAAGTTTATCAAATGGATGTTAAATCCGCTTTTCTCAATGGTGATCTAGAAGAAGAAGTTTATATAGAACAACCAGAAGGATTCATTTTGGGAAATGATGAAAAACTTGTTTGTAGATTTAAAAAGGCTCTATATGGTCTCAAACAAGCTCCAAGGGCATGGTACTATCGTCTTGACAAATATCTTCATCAACAAGGATTTTCAAAAGGGTCTGCTGATAGCAACTTATACACAAAAACTAAAAATGACAAACTATTGATTGTGGTTGTATATGTTGATGATATCATTTTTGGAAGTAATGAAGAGTCTATGAGTCAGAAATTTGCTTCTGATATGCAGCAAAAATTTGAAATGTCTTTACTTGGGGAACTGGCATTCTTTCTTGGCTTGCAAGTACAACAAGCAACAGATGGCATATTCTTATCACAAGCAAAATATCTTAAGAAAATCTTGAATAATTATGGCATGGAAGATTGCAAACATGTAAGGAAACCAATGATAACCGGATGTAATCTCAGTTATAATGATGATTCCCCCACGGTGAATCAACCAGAATACAGATCTATGATAGGAAGTCTACTTTATCTCACTGGGACAAGACCAGACATTATGCATGTAGTTGGGATTGTTGGATGATTCCAAGCCAATCCAAAAGAGTCTCATCTTCAGGCTGTGAAAATAATATTCAAATATCTACAAGGAACTCAAGACTTTGGACTATGGTATCCAAAGAATGTTGATCTTACTCTTCATGCATACACTGATGCAGATTGGGCTGGAAGTGTTGATGATCGGAAAAACACTAGTGGTGGTGCATTCTATATGGGGCCCCGGTTAGTATCTTGGTTCAGCAAGAAGCAAAGCTCTATTGCCTTATCTACAGCAGAAGCAGAATATGTGGCTACCGCATCATGTTGCACTCAACTTATTTGGATGATGCAAACCTTACAAGACATTCAAATCAAATGTTCACCTCCTATCTCCATTATGTGTGATAATACAAGTGCCATCAGTATCTCAAAGAATCCTATTATGCATTCTAAGACCAAGCACATTCCCATCAAGTATCACTTCTTACGTGAACAAGTGCTTGAACAAAAGGTGAAGTTGGAGTATGTTCCCTCCAAAGAACAAGTTGCTGATATATTTACCAAACCTTTACCCAGGGAATCGTTCGAATATCTCAGACAGAAGCTGGGAGTAGTCTCTGCCATGCAAAAGATCAGATCTACTTAAATATAGAAGATTAAATTGGATACGTGGATTTCCTGAATGACAGTCGCATATATACGTGAGTTTATACATAGAAAACTGCGTATGGGTGTTTGCTGACAAAATTTTTCTGGGTCAGCATTCTTCAGCACAGCTATGGTGCTATTGGCTATCTCTGGTGATGTTCCAGCTCTCATATTTCTGTTTCATTCTCTAATGCTTCTGATTAAGATGCCTTGATGATTTGCTGTTGAAAGTATTCAGGATGCATAGGCTAAGGGGGAGCATTGGTCATGTGGAAAGGATGCATTGTTGGCATTCTAATTATTTTTTGTAGTCTGATCTCATGCTTGAGAATTTTTTATCTTGATTTTATAAGTCATTTCTGTAATTTGATGAAAAAGGTCATGTTGAGACCCATGATGTAAACACTAGACTTATTCCATTTTGTAAACCCACTTGGTTGAGTAGTTGAGTCAAAATATGTAAATCCACTTGGTTGGATCATTGATGTAAGTATGAGTCCTTGGTGATAGGAAAGGTCATAGAGTCATGTACTTCATTGAAAAAAAATTATGTTTGAAGATGCAGCATGATCTCAGGGGGAGCATGGTATTGTTGGTACAAAGGATCTTGATCTACCCTTTGCCCTTGATGTCAAAGGGGGAGAATGTTGTTGCTGAATGTATTTCTGGTCATGGTTGCCATCAAGTCCAAAGGGGGAGATTGTTGGCAATATGATGCAATGTGTTGTCCTTGATGGCAACCTACTTGATGAAGTTGTCCTTGATGGAAACTGACTTGATGAGTTGTCTTTGGATAGCAACCTATGTGTTAAAGATGTAAGAATGATGTATCTACAGTGCAGTTTAGATGTGACAGAGAAAAAGAAGTCCAGTATGTGCCGGAGAAATGATAAATATAATATGTCACAATGTATATGCACTTTTGTAAAGGCCAAGTCGTGTATACACGCAGATAAGTACGTCCCAAGTCGCGTAGGCCCTTTTGCGCTCCAAAATTATAATACCAAGCGGCATTACCATGGTTTTGGCACACAGTATTGAGCGTTGTATGGTTTATTTGATTCCGTCCAAGAATACCATCGGAAGTTGTGTGGTTTTGACTCATGGTATTGGTAAAAGCTAAATCTATTTAAGGAGAAGAATATCATAGTGCAAGGTGTGCATGTGTAAGGGTTGTTGAGGAATAAATTTCTCTAAGGAATATCTACATGGATGAACTTTGTTATTAATTGATAGATCTGATTCTATGATGCAACCATGGATATAATGATGGTTCAAGATCTCTAGATCTGACGATGATGAATCTCTGGTTTGATCGACTGACGAAATCATGAAAAACTGGTGCAAGTCTGCTGAAGAAAATGAATAAATCTGGGTAAGTTTTATAGATCTGGTCTGTTCTACAAAATTTATTTTTACAGATCTATACGCTAGTTGGTTTCAGAAAAAGCATGTATATACGCGGGTTCTCTTCATGAAAATAACGTATGGCAGTTAGGGTTTCTGAAGAATAAAATACACAAAAGTATACGCGGGTTGGTATGCAGGAAAGCGCGTATGTACGCGGCTTCAGTGAAGAAAAGTAGCGTATGCTATTTGAATTAATGAATGTTCAGGGTTGAGTTTGTATCTACATATCTATTCTGAATTCTGGTTTATCTCTGACACTCTGGTTACAGTGGTCTCACTGTTCTGTTTGAAGTATTGGGCAAAGTATGTTTGTTGATGTTAAGTGAAGGGTTGTGTTGAAGCTGTTGGATCCAGTATGAAAATTGATGAAACGTGGTCAGCAGTAGATCTGGGGGTTGAAGCCTTCAGTATGAAAGAAGAAGCTTTCTGTCAATAGATGCTGGTGATTGATTTCAGGGGGTCGAAGCTCCCTTCCAAGAGAGGCTGGTAAACGAGATCAGGGGGTTGGAGCTCCCTTCAAGTTGTAGTTGGAAAACAAGAGAAGGTTGCAGCCTTCTGCAGGTAGAATCCTGTGTACTAGTATGAATCTGCATCAGTACTATGTTGTAAAAGGTTTTCTATATAATAAAGATTGAAAGCAGAGATGACAGCAGCGGTGGTTTTCTCCCGAATTGGGTTTCCACCTTAAATATTGGTGTTCATGTGTGTGAATCTTTATTCTATTGATTACTTCTCATAACCTGATACATAACTGATGAATCTGTTTATAAGATTGCTTCTAAGAATTTTCTCTAAATCTTGAAAGTTAAATCAGTATACACTAGTTTCCTTCTGCTTTTCCGTGTGCCTATGCTAGTTCCGTTCATAAAAACCGTGTATGGAAATATTCTCAAAGAACAAGTTTAATTTATATTATAAGCTCTAAATATTGATTCACCCCCCCTCTCAGTATTTTTTCCCAACAATTGGTAGCAGAGCAGGTCCTTCTGAAAAGGCTTAGCCGCTAGAAGGAAGATCAATCAAGATGAGCAATCAAGAACGAACAACATCTATCAGGCCTCCGCTCTTCAACGGAAAAAATTTAATCTTCTGGAAAACAAGGATGAGATCCTATCTTCGATCTCTGGGAGCAGATGTATGGGCTATGGTTTAAGGAGGATATCAATATCCAGCCGCAACACCAACAGATCCAACGGAAAGAAAGAATTATGAAACAAATGCCAACGGCATTCAATGCTCTATTTGAAGTCTACTTCAGATCATAATTTTTTTCAAAGTCATGTGATTTCAGATACAAAAAAATAATATGGGAAAAAATCATTCTAAGTTATGAAGGTGATGCAAAGGTAAAAAGTGCTAAACTCCAAACTCTCAGAATTCAATATGAGAATCTAAAAATGCATAATGAGGAGAGCATTGCCAATTTCTTTTACGTCTTGATGATATTTCAACGTATGAAATATGGGAGAAAAAATAACGAATCTACAGGTTGACAAAGTTTCTGAATCCACTAACGGAAGAATTTTAGTCAGTTTACTCTTGAAGAAAAGCGGGGTCTTTAAAAAATCTTGCGTGATTGGAACTTCATATACTAAGCGCATACTGAGAAATGAGAAGGACCATCCCCGAAGTCAAAAAGGCGTCAGAAGCTACAAAAAGGAAAAAAATCTGAGAAATGAAGGATCAGGGTATATCTCAGAAGAAGATGAGGTAAATTTTGTAAAGAAACTCCAACTTGGCACAGGACAGTTCAGAGGTAAGCTTCCTTTCAAATGTTTTTCTTGTGGAAGAGTTGGTCATTATGCTGCTAAGTGTCCTTACAAAGAAACACATGGAAAAGGGAAGGAAGTAGCAAGAAGGAATAAGAATCGGTTTAGCACTAGAAAAAGTTACTATACTCATGAAGACAGTGATGGGTTATCTGACAGTGAGGAAGAATGTGAACAAGATCTTAGAATTCTCATGGCATTTGAAAAAGAATCTAGAGAAGAAAAAGATGCTTTTATGGATGCTTTAGAGGACAGTGATTTTCTTGATGAATTCAATCAACTCAAAATATGCTTAGAAGAAAGTAAAATATCCATAGAAACTCTGAAAAATCAGCTTGAAGAAAAGGAGAAACACAATGAGAAATTAGAATGTGAAATAGTAAGTCTAAGAAAAGAAATTGAGAAAGTGAAGACTTTGAATCTTAGATTTTCTAAAGGATCTGAAACCTTAGATGAGATTATCAAGGTACAACTTTCTCCTTTTATAAAGATAGGTCTTGGATATATCGGAGAATATTTTCAGACTTTAGCACCAAATTATCTAAAAGCAGCTACAGCCAGTATCCAACATCCTGCCACTCAGCAAGGGAATAAAGAATCTTCACAGGTAAAGCATGACCAGCTCAATTCAAAGAACACTAACAAGAATACCTTTCAAAGAAACACCAACCAACAGGTAAATTCAAGTAGAAGATTTCATAATAGCAGAAATTTCTTCTTCAGTGGACATTGTTTCTCATGTCACAATTTTGGTCATAAAGCTGTTCAATGTGTTGCATATAAAACCATCATGACAAGAGAACCAAGAAACAAAAGGATGGATATTGGAACAAAGAATAATACCTATAAAAAAATTTCTCCTATTCAAAATGAAGTTGAATGTGCTTATTTCAATAACTTTGGCCATGAAGAATCTGAATGCAGGAGAAAAGTCTAGCCAAAAGAGCATTTTCCTTCAAACACCAAAGTGTGGAAAAAGAAGGAATTATAGGTTGAAAATTGTGGCATAGCTTTATTTGCAGAAGGTGAAGAAAATCAATGGTATATTGATAATGGATGCTCAAAACACATGACAGGTGACAAAAACAAACTTCTTGCATATAGTGCTCTAGAAAAAGAAAAGAATGTTACATTTGCAAATGATACTCCTGTTGTCATTAAGGGAAAATGGTTTGTTTTTCTAAAAGAAAAGGTGAAAGCTAATAATTTCATGTATGTGGATGGATTAAAGCATAACCTGTTAAGTGTAAGTCAAATGTTTGATCAAGGAACTGAAGTTGTCTTTAGTTCAAAAGAATGTGTGGTACGTGATCTTGATACAGGTAAAACAATTATAAAAGGAAACAGAACTCCAAGCAACCTGTATGTATTGAAGAACTGCAAAGATCAATGTTACTTGAGTAAATCTTCAGGACACTGGCTATGGCATAGAAGGTTGGGGCATATGAGCTTCTCTCAAATCAACAAATCAAGCAGACTTAAAGCTGTTCGTGATCGTTCCAATATTACTCTACCTGAAAGTATCATATGCAAATCTTGCCAATTCGGTAAGCAAACAAGAGTGCAATTTAATGCCAAGGAGGGATCATCAAGTAAGCCTCTTGAACTCATTCATACTGACATATGTGGGCCCGTGAGGAAAAATTCACCACGTGGTGAACAATACTATATCTTATTTATTGATGATTTCTCTAGAATGTGTTGGATTGGGTTGATTAAACAAAAAGATGAAGCATTTGAGAAATTTCAAATCTTCAAAGCACTGGTTGAAAATGAATTAGATCTAAAAATCAAGTGTCTTATATTTGATCGAGGAGGAGAATATACATTAGATGAATTCCTTGAATTTTGTGAACAACATCGCATAAAAACACAGTTTTGTGTAGCTGGCACTCCACGACAAAATGGCGTAGCAGAAAGAATGAATAGAACAGTTCAACAAATGGCTAGAGCTATGCTTGATGATTTCGGAACACCTGACACATTCTGGGGAGAATCAACACATACAACGGTAAATATGCTTAACAAGGCACATGTTCATGTAAATAGTGATAAAACTCCATATGAACTCTGGTATGGTAATCCTCCCACCGCAAAGCATTTTAGAGTTTTTGGAAGCAAATGTTTTATCAAAAATAATGATGAAAAACTTGGCAAGTTTGAACCCAGAGCAGATGAAGGAATACTTATTGGTTACTCCTCTAGGAGTAGAGCATATAAATGGTACAATAAAAGACTTCGGAAGATTGTTGAATGTATTGATGTTGTTATTGATGAGTCTCCTGCAGCTCCAAAAGAAGAAAAACAAACAACAAATGAAGACGATGATTACATATATCCTTCTACATCAAATAGAAATGATATAGACAATGAACCCATTGAAGAATCCGAAGATGATTTATCTGAAAAAGCTCCATCCAGATATGTTCAAAAGAATCATCCAGAATCTCAAATTTTGGGAGAAAAGGGATCAGGTGTACAAAAAAGAAGGACTCTTGTGGGATCTTCTAGCTATCTGGCATTTCTATCCACTATTGAACCACACAATGTCAATCAAGCTAGCAAAGATGAATTTTGGATTCAAGCCATGAATGAAGAGCTTGATCAAATTGAAAAGAATCACACTTGGGAATTAGTACCAAGACCTCATGACAAAAATGTCATTGGAACCAAATGGATATTCAAAAACAAGTTAAATGAGAATGGGAATGTTATCAGAAATAAAGCTAGACTTGTTTGCAAGGGGTATGCTCAACAAGAAGGTATATACTTTGAAGAAAATTTTTCTCCATTAGCTAGACTTGAAGCCATAAGAATGTTTCTTGCTTTTTCAAGCTTCCAGAAAATCAAAGTTTATCAAATGGATGTTAAATCTGCTTTTCTCAATGGTGATCTAGAAGAAGAAGTTTATATAGAAGAACTAGAAGGATTCATTTTGGGAAATGATGAAAAACTTGTTTGTAGACTTAAAAAGGATCTATATGGTCTCAAACAAGCTCCAAGGGAATGGTATTATCGTCTTCACAAATATCTTCATCAACAGGGATTTTCAAAGGGGTCCGCTGATAGAAATTTATACACAAAAACTGAAAAATGATAAACTATTGATTGTGGTTGTATATGTTGATGATATCATTTTTGGAAGTAATGAAGAATCTATGAGTTAGAAATTTTCTTCTGTGATGCAGCAATAATTTGAAATTTCTTTACTTGGGGAACTAACATTTTTCTTGGCTTTCAAGTACAACAAGCAACAGATGGCATATTCTTATCACAAGCAAAATATCTTAAGCAAATTCTGAAAAATTATGGCATGGAAGAATGCAAACCTATAAGTACACCAATGATAACCGGATGTAATCTCAATTCACATGATGATTCTCCCATGGTGAATCAACCAGAATACATATCTATGATAGGAAGTCTACTTTGTCTCACTGGGACTAGACCAGACATTATGCATGCAGTTGGGATTGTTGGACAATTCCAAGCTAATCCAAAAGAGTCTCACCTTCAGGCTGTCAAAAGAATATTCAAATATCTACAAGGAACTCAAGACTTTGGATTATGGTATCCAAAGAATGTTGATCTCACTTTTCATGCTTACATTGATGTAGATTGGGTTGGAAATGTTGATGATCGAAAAAGCACTAGTGGTGGTGCATTCTATATGGGGCCCTGGTTAGTATCTTGGTTCAGCAAGAAGCAAAGCTCTATTGCCTTATCTACAGCAAAAGTAGAATATGTGGCTACCGCATCATGTTGCACTCAACTTCTTTGGATGATGCAAACCTTACAAGACATTCAAATCAAATGTTCACCTCCTATCTCCATTATGTGTGATAATACAAGTGCCATCAGTATCTCAAAGAATCCTGTTATGCATTCCAAGACCCAGCACATTCCCATCAAATATCACTTCTTACGTGAACAAGTGCTTGAACAAAAGGTGAAGTTGGAGTATGGTCCCTCCAAAGAACAAGTTGCTAATATATTTACCAAACCTTTACCCAGGGAAGCGTTCGAATATCTCAGACAGAAGCTGGGAGTAGTCTCTGCCATGCAGAAGATCAGATCTACTTGAATTCAGAAGATTAAATTGGATACGCGGATTTCTTGAAGGACAGTTGCATATATACGCGAGTTTATTCACAGAAAACCGCGTATGAGTGTTTGCTGACAAATTTTTTCTAGGTCAGCATTCTTCAGCACAGCTGCAGTGCTGTTGGGTCTCTCTGGTGATGTTCCAGCTCTCATATTTCTATTTCATTCTCTAATACTTTTGATGAAGATGCCTTTATGATTTGTTGTTGAAAGTGTTCAAGATGCACAGGCTAAGGGGGAGCACTGGTCATGTGGAAAGGATGCATTGTTGGAATTCTAATTATTGGTTGTAGTCTGATCTCATGCTTGAGAATCTTTGATCTTGATTGTATAAGTCATTTATGTAATTTGATGAAAAAAGGTCATGTTGAGACCCATGATGTAAAAATTATAATATTCAGTCATGCAAAGACTTATTCCATTTTGTAAACCCACTTGGTTGGGTAATTGAGTCAAACTTTTAAATCCACTTGGTTGGATCATTGATGTAAGTATGAGTCCTTGGTGATAGGAAAGTTCAAACTAAGTTGAGTTATAGAGCCATGTACTTCATTAAATATTATGTTTGAAGATGCAACATGATCTCAGGGGGAGCATGGTAATGTCGGTACAAATGATCTTGATCTACCCTTTGCCCTTGATGTCAAAGGGGGAGAATGTTGTTGCTGAATGTATTTCTAGTCATGGTTGCCATCAAGTCCAAAGGGGGAGATTGTTGGCAATATGATGCAATGTGTTGTCCTTGATGGCAACCTACTTGATGAAGTTTTCCTTGATGGAAACTGACTTGATGAGTTGTCTTTGGATAGCAACCTATGTCTTAAAGATGTAAGAATGATGTATCTACAGTGAAGTTCAGATGTGACAGAGAAAAAGAAGTCCAGTATGTGCTGGAGAAATGATAAATATAATATGTCACAATGTATATGCGCTTTTGTAAAGGCCAAGTCACGTATACACGCGGATAAGTACATCCCAAGTCGTGTATGCTATTTTGCGCTCCAAAATTATAATACCAAGGGGCATTACCATGGTTTTGGCACACAGTATTGAGTGTTGTATGGTTTATTTGATTCCGTCCAAGAATACCATCGGAAGTTGTGTGGTTTTGACTCATGGTATTGGTAAAAGCTAAATCTATTTAAGGAGAAGAAGATCATAGTGCAAGGTGTGCATGTGTAAGGGTTGTTGATGAATAAATTTCTCTAAGGAATATCTGCATGGATGAACTCTGTTCTTAATTGATAGATCTGAATCTATGATGCACCCATGGATATACTGATGGTTGAAGATCTCTAGATCTGACGATGATGAATCTCTGGTTTGATTGACTAACAAAATCATGAAGAACTGGCGCAAGTCTGTTGAAGAAAATGAATAAATCTGGGTAAGTTTTATAGATCTGGTCTGTTCTAAAAAAATTATTTTTATAGATCTATACGCTAGTTGGTTTCAGAAAAAGCACGTATATACGCGGGTTCTCTTCATGAAAAGCGCATATGGCAGTTAGGGTTTCTGAAGAATAAAATACATAGAATTATACGCGGGTTGGTATGCAGGAAAGCGCGTATGTACGTGGATTCAGTGAAGAAAAGTAGCGTATGCTATTTGAATTAATGAATGTTCAGGGTTGATTTTGTATCTGCATATCTATTCTGAAGTTTTGTTTATATTTGACATTCTGGTTACAGTGGTCTCACTGTTCTGTTTGAAGTATTGGGCAAAGTATGTTTGTTGATGTTAAGTGAAGGGTTGTGTTGAAGCTATTGGATCCAGTATGAAAATTGATGAAACATGGTCAGCAGTAGATCTGGGGGTTGAAGCCTTTAGTATGAAAGAAGAAGCTTTCTGTCAATAGATGATGGTGATTGATTTCAGGGGGTTGAAGCTCCCTTCCAAGAGAGGCTGGTAAACGAGATCAGGGGGTTGGAGCTCCCTTCCAGTTGTAGTTGGAAAACGAGAGAAGGTTGCAGCCTTCTGCAGGTAGAAGCCTGCGTAATAGTATGAGTCTGCATCAGTACTATGTTGTAAAAGGTTTTATATATAATAAAGATTGAAAAAAGAGATGACAGCAGCGGTGGTTTTCTCCCGAATTGGGTTTCCACCTTAAATGTTGGTGTTCATGTGTGTGACTCTTTATTCTGTTGATTACTTCTCATAACCTGATACATAACTGATAAATATGTTTATAAGATTGCTTCTAAGAATTTTCTCTAAATCTGGAAAGTTAAATCAGTATACGCTAGTTTCCTTCTGCATTTCAGCGTGCATACGCTAGTTCCATTCATAAAAACCGCGTATGGAAATTTTCTCAAAGAAAAAGTTGAATTTATATTATAAGCTCCCTTCCAGGAGAGGCTGGTAAACGAGATCAGGGGGTTGGAGCTCCCTTCCAATTGTAGCTGGAAAACGAGAGAAGGTTGCAGACTTCTGTAGGTAGAAGCCTGCGTATTGGTATGAGTCTGCATTAGTACTATGTTGTCAAAGGTTTTATATTTAATAAAGATTGAAAACAGAGACGACAATAGTGGTGGTTTTCTCCTGAATTGGGTTTCCACCTTAAATATTGGTGTTCATGTGTGTGATGCTTTATTCTGTTGATTACTTCTCATAACCTGATACATAACTGATAAATCTGTTTATAAGATTGCTTCTGAGAGTTTTCTCTAAATCTGGAAAGTTAAATCAGTATACGCTAGTTTCCTTCTGCATTTCAGCGTGCATACGCTAGTTCCGTTCATAAAAACCGCGTATGGAAATTTGCTCAAAGAAAAAGTTGAATTTATATTATAAGCTCTAAATACTGATTCACCCCCCCTCTCAGTATTTTTTCCCAACATTCTTGTCATACTAAATCCAACAACGTTCATTTCACCTCAATATGACACTTTATGCTCAAGTTATTGAGTCCTGCTCGTTTGGCCCAACAATTAAAAATTTTCTTTCAGATTTCAAACTTCTGCGATTAATAATTTGTTTTAGTGTGTCTTCTGGATCCATCGCATCAAGTTATTTGTTATATCAGTGATTCAAACCTCTACTGAGGTTCATTATCAAGATAGAAATGTGAGAAAGAAAGATGTCATAAATGAGGAATAAATAAGAGGTGGTGAGGAAGAGAAATAAAGGAACCGACAAGTTTAAATTGTTTTGGTATTTATTATCAGTAAATTCAACTATATTTCTAAATTTTTATAAGGATATGTTTTATAAGGAAGGGTTTTATAATATATAAAAATGTGATATGTTAATGTGTTTCTTTAAATGTATATAAAATTATAATATTGTTAGATTATAATGAAAATAATTGTCATATTTAATTATATGTATATTTTAATGTGTATAAAATATAATGTTGTTAAATTATAATGAAAATGATTGTAATATTTAATTAAATTTTGATATTATATTAATTTATAATATTTTAAATTATAATTAATTACATAAATATGAGAATTTGTGATAAAATTTTTATAAGGATGGGATTTATAAGGTTGGGTTTTATAATATATAAAAATGTGATATGTTAAAGTGTTTCTTCAAATGTATTTAGAAATATATTTGAATTTACTAATAATAAATACCTAAATAATTTAAACTTGTAGGTTCTTTTATTTCTCTTCCTCGCCACCTCTTATTTATTCCTCATTTATGAGATATTTCTTTCTCACATTTCTATCTTGATAATGAACCCCAGTAGAAGGTTTGAAACATCAATATATCAAATAACCTGATGCTATGGATCCAAAAGATACACTAAAACAAATTAAAATTCTAACAGGTATGTTGACTAGGAAACTGACTAGGCAAACGTACAATTGAGTCAGTGGAGTGACTGTGCAAGTATAAACCAACTGGGTACTAACACTTGACATGTTCTAGTTCGTTGATTTTTGGTCTTTTTTTATTGGCTTATTAGTTGTTCCTATGGACCAATGAAATTGTGCCACGTGGGCCAGTCATGGGTTACCACGTGGCACCCCTAAAGCATATTAAAATTTTGGCAATGATCTAAAAGTGGCTGGAGCAGATTGAACCCCTCACCTCCCGGTTAACATCATAGTTATTTACCATTAGGACTCATGGTGTGTCTTATTATACATAGGGTAGAACTTCTATATAAGGTTTACATGGCACAAGTTTGGGAGGATTGGTCGAGCTGCCAACCCTGGTCCCTGGTCATCGCTATACCAAAATACCCATAGCGTAATAATGGAGGGGGATTTGGGCCTTATCCCAAACCCTGATCACACACCACCTCGCAGAACTTCAACTTTAATGTGGAAAGCACTAATTAAGAAGGCGCTTGGTAGTGGCCCTAGGTCCAGGGCATATGCCATTGCACAGGACCATGGTTAAGCGCTTGGCCCAGAATGCTTATGAAGGGGGGCAACCCCAGGCCCTATGGGCAGCCAAATGACCATGACGTGGAAGATAAGGGGCCTGGTGGGAAGGGTGGCTCGTTGGCCCGACACTCAGTTCCGTGACCTAATGTGACCATAGCCCAAAATTTAAGGGGCTAGGCCAGCAGGGGCAAGTGTTAAGGCCGAGGTTGCAGCCATATGACCATGTGGCCTCATTTTTTTCTCTTAAGGGTTTATTGGGATAATTAAATTTCCAATAAATTGCACTGTTGGAGGGTGAAATTATCACATCGTTAGTGAAATATAGGGTGGATTTTTAGGACGGTTAGTTTGTTGCTCCGATTTGTAGGATAGGTAACAAAAAAACTACATGGAGAGCTTGCAAATCCATATATTTGTGATTTTTTGGCCAAATTGAGCTCAAGAAGAGTCTATATAGGGGTTTTTGGACATTATAAATTCAATGGTTACCTCTGTTTTCTAATTTGAGCACATATTAGGAGGAATTTTTCATGTTCAATTCCAAGGGTGTATGGATCAATCAATGTTTTGGAGAAGTTCTTAAAGGTGTTTGAGCATGGAGAAGGCCTTTTAGGGGTTACCTTCAAAGTTTTACTGCAGTAGTTGTTACTTGAAGAGTTCAACTAATCTTTACTTTTCTCACTATGTCATGTTTAGGAAAAAAAAAATTATGTCTGTTATAGCATCATTTATCACCTCTATATACTTGATGACTTATGCATTGGCCTTAGGTAGATCTTCCATTCAAAATTGATTACACTTCTTAAAAAACAATATTTTAAAATCCATATGCAACTCTGCCCAGATTTTTCCATGTGTAGACACAGGTCCCTTAATAGATGACCCACGTATGCTATTTAAAATATTAAAAAATATATAAATTCCCTATTAATGAGGAAGGGTTTACGGGTTTTTCCTGTAACTTAACTACCCCGTCCCATGGCCTAACCCTTCCCCAAATGAAAAAACTAATTTGAGGAAGTATAAATACACCTCAAGGGAATGGCCTAAGGGAGGAAATAGGTAATGCTATTGATAGTTTGTTATAGCCCTGATCAAGTCTAATATTTCCTTGTGCCTCCTGCACTTCCCAGGTTCAAGAACCCCTTTTTTCCTTGTGATGATCTCCCCCACTTTATGTGACAATTTTTGTGCACCACTCATGGAAGAAGCTTTGTGAGGCTAGGGTTGGACGGATCCGGAGGACAGTTTCGCTTGGAGTCATGTCATATCTAAGGTGATTTCTCCACTTTATCTTTACATATCATCAATAAAAGAAGTATTGCCCTATTCCTGATGTCTTTGTGTTATATGTATCCTATACATGTTGAATGATCTTATAATGATTTATTTCATTTTATTTTTATGAGATTATATATGCTAACATGATGACATCTAGGACATATATGCTATAAAACTAGTTTTTTTTCTTTGTCTTGATTGATTTGCAGGTTCTGGAGCACGAGGAGAAGCAGAGGGTTTGAAACTTGTGGGATAGACCCTAAACATAGGATAAACGGGTAAGGTCTTCTACCCTCAATTTTCTAGTTCAAGTATAAAAAATGATAATTAGAGTGCTTCTTGTGATGATATTCCATCCGCTTTGTTAGGTCCCTAAACCCAGACCTTAGGGTAGCTTTTCTTGTAAAAATGTCCTTCAACGTGGAATTGACATGTTTTTATGCTCATGTATGCGCAATTTCAGTTGGATTATAGGGTCTTTGTAGGAGACACCTTGTGTTACTGAATTTTTCATGATGATTTTAGGTTGTTATGATGTTTATTTGAGAGTTATTTGTAGGAGAACATTTCCTTGAAGGGTAAATAGCCACATGTTTTCATCAGCAAACTTTTATGTACTCCTTTTACACTAAATATATGGAGCGATCTAGCTATGTTGGCAGGCCCTGAGATGTAGCCCAAGAGGGGTGAACTCAGTCACAAAATCCTTTGTTTTTCTCTTCATGTATGCATGTATGAGTTATATGATGGTGTTTTGCTTACTTTTAAGTTTACATGTAAAAACTAACTCATATCTTGGAGAGACATTTTGAAAAATGATTTTTGAGTTAAGACCCATTTTCCCTTGATAAGCGCTAGTGAACGATCATTTTTAGGAAGGAGAAATTCTCCTCCAATTTCAGATCAGGTGGTATCAGAGCAAGGTCTCACCAAGTTGCAAGAATGGGAAATAAGAGTATCCAAGAGTTAGAGGAGCTTAATTTGGCTCTTCATATGGAGAACATTGAATTGAGAAGAATGCTAGAAATGACTCAAGAGGAGAAGAGGCATATGCGCCTTCAGTTGCAACATGTGCTTGAGGAACAAATTGAAAGTTCCACTCCTGTGACAGCAAAAGACACCTCCAAAATGAAACCAATATGTGTTCATGGTTCAAACAGTGGTTATGGACCATATGAGGAAAATGATGCATGTGTATTTTGCAAGAATCTTCAAGAAATATCTAACAACGGGATACAGTCTAATCTTATAATGTACTAAAACAAGATACTAAATCCTTCTACAATTTACGGAAACAAAACATGATCACACAATCACATAACAAGTAAGAGAAATAAATAATAAATCACACTACACAATATGTATCTGGGGAAATCACACTTCCTAAAGCCCCGCTATCTGTATATTGTATAAATTCAAGGATTATGAAACAATACAATGATTTCTATCTCAAGAGAAACTCTTTTACTCTGCAAACTGTCCCACCCTAAACTAGGAAAAATCAGACAAATAATTAGCCAATTATCTGCCTTTTCTCAACTTTCCTTTATCACACACTCCTTGAAAAATTAAATCCTTATTAAATAGGAAAATCTCTCCAATTGATTGTGCGATCCTTCCTTGGCCTCCAACTGACTCTATAATTGATATGTACAATTTTCTAACTATACAACTGATGGTTATCATCCCTTTAACCTCGGTCTCAACTAGGCCTTCCTTAGAATTGACACACAACAACTATTTATAGAAAATTTATCAGTTAACTGGTTAATCACTACTTGTGAATTAAATCATATTTATTTCACTTGACCTCTCACTAGCTCATCACTCAATTAGAACTAGTTAAACTAATTTTAACTCAATTTCTCGAGTTAACTAATTACAACTTACAAATAACTGTAATTGGACCACCTTAAATCATGTAAATTCCTTTACATGCCTCCTCTTTGACCTCTAATTCGAATTTCTTAAGCTAACTAAGCTTTCTTGACTTAGTTAACTAATGCAAATTTTCATGATATGAAATTACAATTTTTCTTCCAATTTAATTAAGGGAAAACTAAATCAGAAGCCTCATATGGTGCCATTTGTGGGTGCCATTTTCTAGATTCCATTTCTGGTTTCCATTTCAATATTTATTTTTTTCAATTTCAATGCTCCTTCTCACCAAGAAAGGAATTAAATCTGTCTTGATCCGTTACCTTTGGAATGTTCTGCATGTAACACTTCTTTAGTGTTGTTTTCTCTTGCAACTCCCAAAACTGAATAGCCTCCAAAAAAAATTGAATCAATATGATGCATATGTAATCAGAGTCTTTGACTGCTGCTAGGTACCACATTATCTACTGGAAACTTTGCATTGTTGATGAATCTACAATTGTTCTCTCTGCACTACTACCAACTGTGATCTGTGCTCCATTTTATGACATCTGTCACTTTGATTTCTGTCTTCCTGACATTTGACTGTATCAATCCTACTGATATTTCCTACTACTATGTACTATGGGCTCCTCGTAGCCAGGTCTGATCCATGAGACAAGCCATCTCAGTGGATCCTGCCCAAATTTCTTCTCTTGGGATTCGATCTACACATCACCCCACATCTCACATGGAGGTATGGCTTCATGTGCTTCCTCTGCCCATCTGGCTTGAAATTTCCTCCTTCTGGAGGTATCTACTTGAGTGGATTCCTCCACTCGATATCCTCTCTGGTTCTCCAATTGTGGCTATTCCACAACCTTCTGAGACTACTTCTGAGGCTGCAAGTTGAGAGTTAATTTAGGCTCCCTCTCAACCACCAAGTCACTAACCTCTGCTTTTCTCCTCAAAGATTTATAGGTTCTTGACTCTTGCACCTATTTTTTTCACTCGTCTTGTGGCAATGTGTCTAAGGAACACCTTTCCTTTGCTAAATATGAAATCACAACCATGGTCTTCCAATACTGCTACAAAGACAAGATTATTCTTTAGTCCTGAAACATCCAAAACATCTATCAGTCTGAGAGGGGATCCATACTCCCTCTAAAAGGTAACTATGCCTCTGTCAATCGTGTTATACCTCCCGTCATCTCCAAACTCTATGTTCTATTGTAGGTCCTTCTCCTCCAAGTCACTGAAGATATCCCTATTCCTCGTCATATGGAACTAAGCACCACTGTCTAGATACCACATGCATCCCAATACAGTGCTAGTCATGCATGAAATGATAGTAAAATCAAGCTCAAACTACGAAGATAGCGCTTCACCCGCTGCAACTGCAGGCTCCTTCTTGCTTGGATTCTTCTGTGGAAAATTTGAGGCATAGTTCTTGTGCTCGTGACAGTGAAAGCACTTGATCTTGGACAAGTCTCTCTTACCCTTTTCACCTTAGGACTTATTTTCCTTGGATTTATTTCCTTTTCAAACCAATGCAAAATCTTCTTCTTTTTATGTGTTGAAGGCCCCATCTCTAGTGATCTGCCTTATCTCTTCTATTACCAAGTCGAACCACGAACTCTCATAGTCTGGTAGCTTCTCCCTTCCATTCACAGAGTCCTAGTAACTATTCCAGTTCTTGGGATGGCCTAGAAGAGAGAGGCTCACCAAATAATCCTGGGCTATTGTCACACCAACAATTCCAAGCTCATATTGACATTGAGTGAACTTCGTCAAGTATTTCGGTATCGTCTCGCCCTCCTCCATCTTGATATTTCTCAACTTTTCCTTCAGCGCCAACTTCCCATGGTCGCTGCTATTCCGAAAAATATTTGTCAAGGCCTTCCAAATAACATATGGATTCTCCTTCTCATGGATACTCGAGACAATATGATCTTGACCTCCTTATAACAAGATCCTTCTTGCTTTTTCTACCTTCTCCTTTCATGCATCAATAAGTTGAGAATATGCTGCTGCAGGCTCAGGAATATCACTATCTATGAATTCCTTCAGTCTATTTTCCTTGAGCATTTTATACATATTTTCCTTCCATGCTATGTAATTTTAATTTCCATCAAGGACATATTATAGTCTCAAGCCATTGAAAGACATCTTGATCTGCTGCTGGATCTTGAAGAATAAATTTGCAAATTCAAACCTGTTCAAGAAAAAACTCTATTCTTATCTCCTATTGTGATTCCTGTCACTCTAATATCATGTATAAAATATCTAATAATGGGATTCAATATGATCCTATAATTTATCGAAAAAATATACTGAATCCTTCTACAATTTGCGGAAACAAAACACGATCGCACAATTACATAACAAGTAAGAGAAATAAATAATAAATCACACAAAATAAGTTGTATCTAGGGAAAGACAACTGCCTAAAAACCCATTATCTGTATACTGTATAAATTCAAGGGTCATAAGAAAATAAAAATATTTCTCTCTCAAGATAAACTCCTTCACTCTGCCAACTGTCTCACCCTAATCTAGGAAAAATCAAATTAATACTTAGCCAATTCTCTAACTCTACTCAACCTGCCCTGCTCACACATTCCTTGAGGAATTAAATCCCTATTAAATAGTGAAATACATCCAATTTATTGTGAAATCCTTCCTTGGCCTCCAAATGACCCTATAAATGATTAGTACAATTTTCTAATTATACAACTGATAGTTATCATCCATTTAACCTCAGTCTCAACCGAGCCTTCATTTGAACTGACATGCAACAACTATTTATAATGGATTATCAGTTAATTTATTGATCACTACTTGTGAATTAAATCATATCTAATTCAGTTTACCTCTCACTATATCATCACTCAGTTAGAACTACTTAAACTTATTTTGAATCAATTTCTTGAGTTAACTAATTACAACTCACAAATAACTGTAACTAGACTCCCTTAAATCATGGAAAGTCCTCTACGAGCCTCCGCTTTGACCTCTAACTCGAATTTCCCAAGCTAAATAAGTCTTCCTGACTCAATTAACTAATAAAATATGTCATGAGATGAAATTACAAGTTAATTAAGGGAAAATTAAATCATAAGCCTCATATGGTGCCGTTTCTGGGTTCCATTTTCTAGATTCCATTACTAGTTTCCATTTTCAATATTTATTGTTTCCAATTTCAACAATTCTCACCATATTCCAGTTGGTAAGAGTGGGTGGATAGAGTCATCTACAATGTATTCATCATCATCATCAGAAGTTGAAAATATGAATGGAAATTTTAAGTAGGTAATAATCATTTCAAATAAAATTCCTTCTGTTTATGTTCATAACACCTCTTTTGCAACATTTGATCAACATACCAAAGGCATTAGTATGAAGATGCTTTCTAAAATGGGTTATGAAGGATGAGGACTCAACATCAATGGCAAAGGGATCACCAATATAGTCATGGTACAAGAGAGGCCAAAGTATCAAGGGTTGGTGTTGTGAAACTCGCTCCAAAAATAGAAAAAAAGAGAGATATCAACGCCTTATAAATAAGCCACTTCGAGGGGGAAACCTCCAATAAATTACATGAATGAAAAATTCCTGGATGATACAAATTACAAAACCTCCTTTCTATATATAGGAGTCCATGGGCCACAATGTAATCCTAGCCGACTTAACAATAATAATTTAAGGGCACAATAATAACAATATGGGGGTCACAGGGGTACAATAATAACAATAAGGGGGTTACACTAACAACAACAAGGGACTATACTAGTAATATAGGGACCTAACATGTCCCTCTCCTTCAAAAAAGTGTTGTCCTCAATGCTTGAGTAGCTCTGGGTGCTTCTATATAAATTCTCATCCTCCCATGTAGAATCTTCAGTGGGTAACTTCTTCCACTTGATGAGATACTCTGAAATTGATCAATTTTGTAGCTGTCGAGTTCTTGTTTCCATGACTGCATCAGGTTCCAATATGATTTTTCCTTCCCCATCAAGTTCTGGAAATATTGTTTGAATTGGAATATTTTCACCTATAACCTTCTTTAAGCATGAAACATGTAAAACTGGATGCACTCATGAAGAAGCAGGAAGCTCCAAATTGTATGCCTTAGTACCAATATTTTGCAACACCTTGTAAGGACCATAGTACTTTGGTGATAATTTATTATCCTTCTTAGCTTGCTTGAGGGACATTTGTTTGTATGGTTGTAGCCGTAAAAATACCCAATCTCCTACATCAAAACTTCTCTCGCTACGATGTTGATCTGTCTGTTGTTTCATTCGATTTTGTGCCAAATTCAGGTTATCCTTTAAGAGTTGGAGAACTTCTTGCTGATGCTCGATGTGATCTTCCACTGCTTGAACCTTCAAATTTTCTCTTAAAGATGATGTGATGGATGGTGTATGATATCCATAAAGTGCCATAAATGGGGTCATTTTTGCTGCAATATGGAAGGAAGTGTTATACCACCATTTAGTGAGAGGTAACCACTTGACCCATTGTGTTTGTTTATCAGATACAAAAAAACGAAGATATCCTTCCAAACATTTATTTACTATCTCAGTTTGACCATCAGATTGAGGATGATAAGATGAGCTATGAGCTAATTGAGTAACCAAACAAGAAAATAACTTTGTCCAAAAATTTCCAGTAAAAATGGGATCTCTGTCACTCACAATAACCCTTGGGCTTCCATGTAGCTTTTGAATTCTATCCATAAATGTAGTAGCAACCGTACTTGCTTTAAATGGATAAGATAATGCACAAAAGTGTGCATACTTGGTAAGTCTATCAACTACCACCATGATGACACTCTTTCCTTCGGACTTAGGTAAACCTGTGATAAAATCCATTGAAATCTCCTCCCAACGTTGACTTGGAATGGATAAAGGTTGTAAAAGTCCTGGGGTCTTAATTGTTTCCACTTTATTCTGCTGGCAAACCAAACATTCCGCCACAAACTTTCGAATATCAGATTTAAGGCCATCCCAAAAAAATTCTTTCTTCACCCTGTGGTAAGCTTTTAAAAATCCTGAGTGTCCTCCTAAAGGAGAAGTGTGCAATTCCAGAAGAATATTTTGTTTTAGTTGGGAATTCTTACAAAGATATAAGCGATCTTTGTACCATAAGGAATCATTTTTCCAACTAAATGTATCGGATGTACTAGGATCTTGCTGCAACTTTTGAATGAGTGTCCACACTTCTTCGTCCTTCTTCCATTCATCCCTTGCTTCGGTTATCCAATCTGGTTGGATAATAGATATGGCACAAAGCAATGCTTCCACCTCTTCATTCTTTCTTGAGAGTGCATCTACAACAACATTTAGCTTCCCTTTTTTGTATATTATCTCAAAGTCATAACCCAACATCTTTGTGACCCATTTTTTCTGCTCTTCTGAAGATAGTCTTTGTTCCAAAAAATGTTAAGAATATCACGATCAGTTTTTACCTTGAAGTGTCTTCCCATCAGGTAAGTTCGCCATTTCTTTAGTACATGCAGTATTGCTAACATTTCCTTCTCGTAAATAGATTTATGTAAATACTTTCCTTTGATTGGACGACTTTCAAAAGCAATGGGTCTTCCTTCTTGCATTAAAACAACACCAATTCCATTTCCTGAGGCATCACATTCCACAATAAAGGTTTTTGTGAAATCTGGCGTAGCTAAGACCAGTGCTATGCACATTGCTTCTTTAAGATGTTCAAAGGCCTTAGTTGCTTCAGGAGTCCATGAAAATGCATTTTTCTTCAATAATGTTGTTAGAGGTGTTGCTATTCTCTCATAACTCTTAACAAACTTGCGATAATACCTTGTTAACCCTAGAAATCCTCACAGCTGCTTTATGGTTGTGGGGACTTTCCATTCCTTAATAGCCTTAATTTTGTTAGGGTCTACCTTAACACCCTCATGAGATACAATATGACCCAGATATTCGACCTCTTGTACTCCAAAGAAAAATTTGGATGTTTTTTCATATAATTGTTTCTCCTACAATAGTTTGAGCACCCTGTCAACATGTTGAACATGATCCTTCCAAGACCTGCTGTAGATTAGTATATCATCAAAAAATACTAGCACAAATTTTCTAAGGGTGGGTTTGAAAATGGAATTCATCAACTCTTGAAATGTAGAAGGTGCATTGGTAAGGCCAAAAGGCATGACCAAAAATTCATTATGACCGTCATGAGTTTGAAATGTTATTTTTGGAATATCTTCAGTCTTCATTCTAATTTGATGATATCCTGAACGAAGATCCAACTTGGTAAAATAAATTTCTCCATCTAATTCATAAATCACAGGAATGGGAAATTTATATTTAATGGTGATTTTATTGAGCTCCCTATAATCTGAACACATGCACTTGATCCATCCTTCTTATGTACCAATACTACAGGAGCAGAGAAAGAACTTTGACTTGGTTGAATTAGACCAACCTCTAACATTTCTGCAATCATATGTTCAATTTCTCTCTTTTGGACATAAGGATATCTATAAGGCCTGATGTTTGGAGGAACACTTCTTGGAATAAAATGAATAACATGATCATGATCACGAATAGGTGGGAGTCCTTTGGGAGTTTCAAACACCTTGGAATGATTATCCAAGACTTTTTGGAGATCTGAAGAAATAGATGATTTTGATGTTGGAACTTCTAGTGAGCATAATTGTGCAATTATGCCTCGTTTTTCTTTATTTAGAAGCTTTTTCATGACATTAGAGCTTATTATCTTTCACGGATTCCCTGCAATACCCCATAATTCGATTTCCTTTCCTTCTGAAAAAAAATTCAATAAAATTTCTTGAAAATTAAAAGCTAACATCCCCAAAGATTGTAACCATTGTACTCCTAGTACAACATCAACACCTCCCATACGAATGGAAAGCATTGGAATATTCAATACATATTCCCCCCATGGTTAGCTTCATATTATGGCATTTTCCAGAGAAATTTATAGTTCCTCCATTTGCAACCATCACTTGACATTTTGGTGCTAGGTATGGGAAACAATTCAATTCCTTGGCTACCTTACAATGAATAAAATTATGGGTACTACTTGAATCAATCAACATTATTACCTTTTTCTTCTTGATATGTCCTTCTATATTGAGAGTTTGAGGAGTGGTAATTCCTACCAATGCATTACACGATATACTCAGACTCATTTATTCCTCTTCTAGGGTTGCTTCGTGGTGTATACCCTCTTCTTTTGAAGGTTCTTGTTCATTTTCTTCTTCCTCTTCACAATCTATGTGAAATAATTTCTTCTCATCACACTTATGACCTTTAGTGTATTTTCTATCACAACTGTAGCAAAGCCCTTTTGCTCTTTTTTATTCCAATTGTTGTGGTGTCAACCTTGTAGGTTGTGGAAATCTAGGCGTAGCAACACTTCCTTCTTTATAGAAGTGAGTGGTAGGCTTCCTTGTCGCCATAATTTTACATTAATTTTTTCTTGCCAACCTGAATGCCTTCTCCAATGAATCAGGTTCCAAAACACGAACTTCATGTTGGATGTTATCCTTTAAAGTACCTATGAAGAGATCAATCCTGTGTTCCTCTGAAATATCAGTTACCCTTATATTCAATTTTTGGAAGTCCTCAATGTGCTCCCCCACTAAACACTTTTGTTTGAGATTTATCAATTGGCTAAAGAAAGTGTTGCTCTTTGTATCCTCATAATGTGCTATCATTTCCTCCGTAAAAATTGACCAAGTGACAATTTTTTTATGGGAGCAAAGCCATCGATACCATACAAATGTATTTTGTTCTAAATGTAAAGTTGAAATACGTACCTTTTGTGTGTTTTGCACATTATTGAGATCAAAATATTTCTCCATCTGTAGTATCCATGTTACAGGATCCTTTCCATCAAACTTCCTCATATCCATTTTTGGAATATGGTGGTTCTTCCCTCCAACATTAGAGTTTATGAAATCATGATTAACATTTATTTTGTTCTCATCATGAGTTGAACCTCTACTATATTTTCACCATTAGGAAAATTTTCTTGTATCAAATTTGCCAAACCTTCTATGTCTACTTTTAGATCATTATTCATGTTTTCCATGTTGTCTTTCATTTTTTTATCGATCTTAGCTTGGACCATGTCATCCATGTTAGCTTCCAACCCCACTTCTATGCCATCCATCTTAGCTTACAAACCATTCATCTTAGCTTCCACGCCTTTCTTCAAAACATCCATCTTAGTTTCCACACCATTCTTCAAAACTTCCATTTCATTTTATGTTGCTTTTTGTGAGAGAAAAATTTGTTGCACTTCCTCTTGTAATTTTGATATGTCATGTTGCCATTCTTCATCTTCATGATTCATAGTAGAGCCTTATAAAGGCTTAATGGGTGTTGAATTCTTTTTAGGGGCAATTTTAGAATCCAATATTGATATCTCTTCTACAATATGCCCTTGGAATCAATTCAACTTGATTCTTCAAACAAGACTTATGCAATTCGGAAAAAAAAAAATACACACCTTTTACTTTCTTTTGAGGAGCTCAATATTTAAATTGAATTATCTCTATAATTGCAGATCCTCAATATCTAAAATTCAGCCCTATAGTATCCCTCTGAATCTTCTTTCAAATTCCACAGGTTTGATCTAATTTTGATTCTTCAAGGCAAAGTTATGTCTAATCTCCCACAATGACCCAATTATGGAATAGTTCAGTAGAGCGAAATTGTACGACTTGCCACAAGTCACTGTTTCCTCCTTTGGCTCTGAAATTGATAGATAGGAAACTAAAGTCTGTGTACTTGCAGCCAATTTTTATAGAATTCCAATCCGATTCTCAGAGAGAGAGCTATGAATATTTTTCACGGTCACCTCTTTGAGATGAAATTCAGAAACCTAAAAAAGACCTAATTTCCACTCATCCTATCTCAGAAACTGTTGCGAACCAAGATCTTAAATTTTGCAAAGATTTTTCTTAGTATTTCGACTTTGCACTCTAAACATTTCAGCTTCTGAACCTTCATAGAAAAAAATTTATAGCAAAAATTCCACGATGAAATATTTAGGTTAAATTGAGGAGCCTGCAAAATGACCTAAATTCCACAGATTATATCTCCAAAAATGTTGCGAACCAAGCTCTAAAATTTTGCGAAGATGTTCCTCGGGATTTTTTCTTTGCACACTAAACATTTCAGCTTCTAAACCTTTTTAGAAAAAAAAATATAGCGAAAATTCCACGATGACCTGTTTCGAGCATGGAAACCCTAGAATCCAAATCTCTAATACCAAATGTTGTGAAACCAGCTCCAAAAATAGAAAAAAAGAGATATCAATGCCTTATAAATAAGCCACTTCAAGGGGGAAACCTCCAATACATTACATGAATGAAAAATTCTTGGATCATACAAATTACAAAACCTCCTTTCTATATATAGGAGTCCATGGGCCACAATGTAATCCTAGTGGGGCCACAATGTAATCCTAGCCGACCTAACAATAATAATTTAAGGGCACAATAATAACAATATGGGGGTTACAGGGGTACAATAATAACAATAAGGGGGTTACACTAACAACAATAAGGGACTATACTAGTAATATAGGGACCTAACAGTTGGGATATGTTCAAAGGGAGTTTGGATAATACTCTAAACGATTTGAGGCACATCAATCATTAGAGGATGAGATATCACACCAAGATGGTGGTGACAATGTTCATTTGTCTCCCAAGGGAGATGAGTGCTTGAAAGGACCTTTATATCATCATCCACTCCACATCATGAAAGCTGCAACTCTGGGGAAAGGTATAAATCTCAAGGATGTTTTCCTAATGATGGTAATTTTGACTGTTTGTGGAATAAGTATCCTTGTACTTTTTTGTGATGCATTTGACCATTGTGTGTTTATCTGTTTTAAAAAATAATAAAGGAAGAAATATTTTCTTCTATTGATAATTTCTTGTGATGTTTATTTTTATTATGATTCTTTACATCTTCTTTCTTTTAGTTCATCAAGCAATTACCAAAGAAGAAACACATAAAACAATAGACACCAAATGTAGGCACTATTCCAAGGAAAAACCCCCCTCAAGGGGAAAAACCGGTCAAGATAATTATTTATTTCAGTAGTATTCTTTGAGAGTCTTCACCCTAGATATATACCAGACCTTCCCTCCACACCCAGTCATATTCCTAGATCTTCGACCCCTTTCTAGCAACTTCGACTAGGTAGCAACTTCCAATAACATGTGGCTTCAAGAAAAAACAAAACTTGGAAGACTTTGATCTCCCAATTTAGAGCATGAAACATAGAGAGAGAGAGAGAGAGAGAGAGAGGGAGAGAGGCACAAAAATTTCGTTTTCTTCTTCTCCTTAGACTTCCCCAAACTGGCACTTCTTTCTGCTTCCCGACAATAGACTTCAAACTTTTCCCAACTACAAGAGATATCAAACTTTCTATGAGAGTGGGTGCTCCAAATTTATTCGATTTCCTTCCTTTTATAGGCTCCAGGTGAGGTCGAATAGATTTCTCTTAGGCCAACATGATCCCCTTTAGGCCGACTTGGTGTGGAGGTCACATAATTCATATTTTACTCAATAGTAAACCTTTTTACATGATTCAAAAGCCCAAAAAGGGTATCTTTAAATTTACAACGACTCTATTAGCTCACAATAAATCCTATAAGTCCTCAATGGAGACTTTTACCTAAAATATGGCGACCCAAACATGAAACCCATGCTTTAATAAGTCACAATAATAATAATAATAATAATAATAATAATAATAATAATTACTATTTTCTTTATTATTTTGTCAAGTACATTAAAATATGACTCAAGTACATTAAATTAAGACCAAACCTAGTTACATTTTCCAACACTCCCTCTTAACTAGGGAGGTATTCATAATATACAAATACAATGGAAGATCTCATACTATATGAAAAATGAAGAACTTTAGGCACCACAATTCCCTGGACTAGATTCCTGGCCAAGGAAACCTATCCATTGGTCTCTCAACAATTTAGGCACCACAATGCCACAGACTAGATTCCTGACCATGGAAATATATCCATGTGGGACTAAGATGGAATCAATATTTAATCCATTTTATGTGCCATCAGGCTTACTTGCTAACCATCAACCCAGGGACCTAGGTACGTATCCATTTTCAGAGCTCCATCACCCATGCCACCCTCCCTACTTTAGGACCTAGATATCAACCCAAAGTGTCGACCAGATGTCCTCCCAGAAAATTCTTCACTCACAAAGCCTCTCCTTGATCCAACAAATGAAGGACAAAAAATCTCTCTCAATCAAATTGATCAGTAACCAACATGCTATCAAAAACTGCGGGAGATTCACTTGTACAAACACAACCCGAATCAATAATATTTTCATATGTACATAATCAAATACAAACCTTTGGGGTCCTCAAAACAACTTGATGTTTCTTCTCAACTTTTCATAGTAGGACTATCAACCGAATCTTTGCAAAATTATTACTTAATCATTCACTTTCCTTCTCCTACTTCTCATGCAACAAAATATCCTTCGAAATTCATTCTTCAATAAAAAAAATTTATGCCCTCCCTCTCAATCAGGGAGAATCTTTATCCATACTCCCTCTTAATATTAGTTATATCTCTTTTATTCAGGCTTCCTTAGGGGGATAAACTTCTTCTTTTTGTCATTGGATAATATTTCGTGACTTTCACCCATTTCATTAGAGTTATCATCATCCTCATCATGCTTATTACATCAACAATCATATTCACCATATTGAATATTGTGTACCTACACAACTTAGATAGAAAGTACAATGAAATATACATAAGCATGAATTTAGCCATATCATAATCATGAAATCATTTCAATTTTTATACATATCAGATACCAAAACTTAATTACAAACAAGAGACATGTACTCTTCATCATTTTGCTAGGGACTTTGTCATAAACCCTAGACTACTTCATAATAACTTTCATTCTATCTAAGGTTTCAATGTTTCTTTCAGAGGTGTATCACACCCTACTACAACATATAGAAAATGTTAGAAACAATTTAAATATAGATCTACAATATATATAACAACTTTCAAAATTCATATGTTAGACTTTCCACTAGAGATTTATACAATTCCTAGATTTCATACAAGAGAATCAATCAAAGTCAATCACACCTTAGTCATTCATATGGCCAACTTCCACTAGAGTTAGTTGAAAGCCCTATATTTTCAATCAACTATAAAATCCAATCAAAACTTAGATTTCAAAAAAATACAACAATATCAAATCATCATATTGTCATTATTCATCATATATTTTCACTTCTACTAAGGTTTGACTCCAAAACCCTATAATTTCATTTTTACAACCTCGAAAGTAATTATATAAATATATCTTGGATTTTATATCACACATATTAGAGAATTTAACTACTACTAGGGTTTAGCTACAAAACCATAGATTTCCAAATATTATCACCCTAGAATCTCAGACAAGGATTTATACTAAATCCTAAGACTTATGACCATCAATAACTAGGTCAAGACATGTATCTAGGAATTCTTTATCATGCAAAGCATATCAATTGTCTGAAAACATTAATACATTAGATGTACACAGACCTAGACCAAGCCAAGATTTCAACCAAGAATGAAATATCTTCACATACCTAGGGATTCATCATCAAGAAAATGTATTTCATTTTATAGTCAAACCCAAATTCACACTATATCATCAAATTTGATTAGACCAGCATTTGATCAAACAAACACACAAGAAAATAATTTCTAAGATATTATAAGGGTTTTTATTACACTTTCCACCAAACCCTAAAGATTTAGGGTCTCAATGTAGAAACATAGAAAACCCAACATTACCAGAACTTCAAAATTTTGGGATTTTAGACCTTGTCATTCAACCCTAAAAGTTAGGTTTTCCCGATCATACAAAAATCCAAAATATTACATCATCAATCAAAATTAAAATAACATTTCACAATATCCCTAAGTAGTTTAGGGTTTCAGACATTCGCATTACCATACCCTTCGATTAGGGTTTTCTAGAACCTATCTAGGGTTCTAAAAAATCAGTTAAGAATATGGGTGGGGTGGTTATATTTATCAAGTGATGAATCACCCAAAATAAGAATCAATATGATTCACCATAGCTATATACACAATGATGTTAGTAATATATTGTCAAATGAATGAACATTTATCATAAATAAGTCAATGTATTAAAGCATACCTTTGTTCCTTGAAAAAAATTCTCTTGAGAGGTCCTCCTTGATACTCCTTGAGAAAGTAGCAAATGTTTTCCTAATAAAAAAAAAATAGAGGGAGAAAGGTGATTAGTATTAATATAATAAAAAAATAAATAAGTACATGAAACCAAAAACTGAAAGGAAATGATATACATATCTTTGGGAGTTTTTGAGGGCTCCCTCCAAAGCTTGAGGGATACCTATAAGCTTATAGGAACAATAAAATTTCTTTTTCAAAAATATTTTAAAACATATAAATTATAAAACATCAAAAATATAAAATAATATATGTAAGGCTACAAGCAAAGGACTTAGTAGTGTAAGTCCCTAATGTCAAATTCTTCAGGTTTCACTTTCTTTGGGTTTCCTTCTTTAACAATGTTGGCTTGATCTCTTTCTCTCTTATTGTTTCTTGGATTGTCAGGACAGTCACTCCTATAGTGACCCTTCTTATGCCATTGATAGCATTCTACCTTATACATGTCAACTTTCTTTCTTGGTCCTTCCGATTTCTTTCCTTTATATTGAGCAATGTAGGCATTTGATACTCCTTCAAAATTGGCAGCCAATGAGATCCTTAATTCTTCCCAAATACATGCAGTCCATAGTTCTTTAAAGGTGGGAGCTTCCTTCCAAATGTTAATTACTACAAAAAATTCACCCCAAGTAGGTGGAAATCCTAATAGGGCAGTGATCATGAGTTCTTTATCTAGAAAAATTTCATCAATGGCCAAAAGTTCATCCCTGATTCTTGCTATCTTCCATTAGAAAAATTTTGAGGTTTAAAATGGGCCTCCTAAGAACCAATAGGATTCAAGATGATGATGTCAACCATGGGGATGATTCACCATTTTTGGGGTAAAAAAGTAAAAATATTAAAAATTACTAAAATAATAGAACTATTTTTTCAACTTGTATTTTCAACTTATATCCCTAATGTTTTACCCAAATTTCGAGCGGGATTACTTGTTGGATGAAAAATTTAATTCCTCATCCAAGGAGTACCCATGTTGCATAATTTCGATGGACCCTACTATACTAAAAATGAGAAATACATGAAAAACGTGATTGCAATCACGTTTTTCATGTATTTCTCATTTTTCGTGGAGAAGGGTACATCAAAACTAGGCAACATGGGTACTCCTTGGATTAGGAATCAAATTGAGCATCTAATGAGTGTTCCTGTTTGAAATTTGAGTAAACCCATAGGGAGATAAGTTGAAAATACAAGTTGAAAAAGTAGTTTTTTCTTCTTTCCCTCTAAAATTTGATGATGTAATCTATTCTAATTTTATTATTTTCACTATTATTTTATAGTTTCCTTAGGAGCCCATTTTAGATCTCGAAATTCCCATAATGAAAAATAAGGAGAACACTGTTACCGATGAAATGGGTAACCGCACTGTTACCTACTTTTTTTTGGTAGCATAAAAAGCACCCAATTTTGAAAAGTGGTGATGCAGAATCACCTTTTTTTTTTTAGCACAATTTTAACAATCTAATATTTTTATTTATGAAGTATGATTATTTGTTTTAAAATGTTAGTGATTTTCATGCTAATTTTGAAATGTATTGATGCAGCATCAACTATTTTTTTAGAGCGGTGATTTTCATGCTAATTTTGAAACGTATTGATGCAGCATCAACCTTTTTTTTTTTAGAGGTGATTTTCATGTTGGTAATAAAACACAAAACTTAGATAAAAATATATATATATAAAAACAATAAAAAAAAACCAATATAAATGTAAAAAAAAAACAAAATTAACTCGTAAAAATATAAAATTTAAACAAAAATAAATAAATAAAAACAAAAAAAAAACAAAAATATTCGAAAATTATATCAAAAGAAATGACAAAATTTGAAAAAAAAAACACATAATTTAAAGAAAAAAAACAAAAATTAACCAAAAAAATTTAAAAACAAAACATCAAAAACATTTTTTTCTAAGTTATTAAAAAAAACCATATAGTTAAAAAAAAAAAAAAATTAAAATTGAAAAAGAAAATTAAAATAAAAGAATTAAAATAAAAAAAACTATCATTAAAAAACGAAAAAAATGAAAAAAACCACGTGCAAATAATTAAAAAACAAATATCCATAAATTTACTGTTTTTTTTTAAATGAAACAATTTATAAATTTTAAAAATGAAAAACTAAATAAACTAAAAGATTAAAAAAAAATTAAATTAAATTAAAATTTAATAAATTTAATAAATAAATTTTAAATTTAAAAAATAATTAATCTAAAATATTAAATTTAAAAAATAAATTAAAAAAATAAATAAATAAATAAAACAAATTATATTTAAAATAAAAAAATTTGAATTAAAAAAAATAATTTTAAATTTTTTGAATTTAAAAAAAAATTTTAAAAAAAAATCAAATTAAAAAAAAAATATATTAAAAATTAAAAAAGAAATAATTTGATCGTGGTGGCACCACCAATCGGCCTCTTGCCCAGGTGGCGGCGGAGGCCAGCCACTGGGCGAGCCGGGAGGCTGCATGCAGCCCCCCGCCTGCCGAGCGGCCGGCCTCCGCCACCAGCCCCCCGCCTGCTGAGCGGCCGGCCTCCGCCGCCACCTGGGCGGGAGGCCGATTCCAGGAATTGCCCTGAGGCCGATTCCAGGAATCACCCTCCCGCTGCGGGAGGCCGATTCTAGGAATCACCCTCCCGCGGCGAGAGCCCGATTCCGAGAATTGCCCTCTCATGGCGGGAAGCCGATTCCTGGAATCGCCCTGAGGCCAATTCCGGGAATCGCCTTCTCGCGATGGGAGGCCGATTCCGAGAATCCCCATCCCACTGCGGGAGGCCGATTCCGGGAATCGCCCTCCCGCGACGAGAGGCTGATTCCGGGAATCGCCATCCCACCGCGGGAGGTCGATTCCGAGAATCACCCTCCCGCAATGGGAGGCTGATTCTGGGAATCGCCCTCCCATGTCTTGGGAGGGCGATTCCTGAAATTGGCCTTAGGACGATTCCCAGAATTGGCCTCTCGCCGCGGGAGGGCGATTCCCAGAATCAGCCTCTAGCCCAGCAGCTAGCCTCCGCTGCCTCCTGGGCGGGAGGCCGAGTGGCGGCGCCACCACGATCAAAAAATTCTTTTTTTTTTTTAATTTTTTTAATTTTTAATACTTTTATTTTATTTTATTTTTTTAATTCAAAAAATTTAAAATCATTTTTTTTAATTTAATTTTTATATTTGAAATTTAATTTTTTTTAATTTTTTTTTGTTTTTTTTAATTTTGTTTTTAATTTTATTCATTTTTTTTTATTTTTTATTTTTTTTTTCTAAATTTTGTTAATAATTTTTATTAAATTTTGTATTTTTTTTTATTTAATTGATTTTTTTTTTCATATGTTTTTTTTTATTATTAAATTTTATGTTTAGTTTTTTCTTTTAATTTTTTTAAATTTAGTAAATTTTGTATTTTTTTTAATTTATTTGAATTTAATACCTTTTTTCAAAAAAATTATTTTTTTATTATTATTTTTTTAATTACATAAAATTTTTATATATTTTTTTTATTTCAATTAAAATTGTGTATTTAAAATTATATAGATATAGATATAGATATAGATATAGATATATATATATATATATATATATATATATATATATATATATATATATATATATATATATATATATATATATATATATATATATATATATATATTTAATTAAACTTAATATTTTCAAATTAATTTGTTGTTTATTTTATTTTTTATTGAATATATTTTTTTAATTTATCTTTTTTAATTTTTCAATTTTAATTGATTTTTAAAGTTTTTTAACTTTTTATTTTAACAATGCTTTTTTTTTTTAATATTTAAAATTTATTTTTTATTTCAAAATTTATTTGTTTATTCATTTATTTATTAAAATTTGATATTTTTTTTTTAAATTTAATTTGTTATTTTAATATTAACATTTTTTAAAATTTAATAAAATATAATATATATATTTTTAATTTAAGTTGATATATATATATATATATATATATATATATATAATTTTTTATAATTTAAATTTAATTTATTTTTTAAAATCTATTTGTTTTTTTAATATATATATTTTTTAAATTTAATATTTTTATAGTATTTTATTTTTCATTTTTTACTTTTAATTAATTTTTCCTTTTTTTACTTTTAATTTCAATAAAAAAAAATTTATTATTTTATTATTTTATTTTAATTTTTATTTTAAAGTTTTAAATTTATTAAAATTTAATATATTCCTTTAAATTTAATTTTTTATTTTAAAATTAAATTTTTTTTTAATTTAATAAACATTTTCTTTTTCTTTTTTAAATTTAATTTCTATATTTTATTTTTTATAATTTATTTTTTTTTTTAACTTGTTTTTCTTTTTAATTTAATATTTTTATTTTGTTTTTATTTTTATATTTTTATTTCTATATATTTTGAAATTTTGATCTTTAAATTTTTTTTATTTTTTATTTTTTATTTTTTTCTTAAATTTTAGGTGTTTTTTAATGTTTGAATTAAAATTTTTATTTTGTTTTTATTTTTATTTTTTTATTCCTATATATTTTTAAATTTTAAGCTTTAAAATGTTTTTATTTTTTAAATTTGTTTTTTTTCTTAAATTTTAGGGTTTTTTTAATGTTTGAATTTTAAAAATTTAAAAATGTTATTTCAATTTTTAAAAATGTATAAAATATGACACAATTTTTTTTTTTTTTGTTATTCCAGCATCAACTGGTTTTGTTTTGAGGGTGTTTTTTCAATCCTTTTTTCAAGAAACAATTTTGTTTTAAGCATAATTTTATAAAATGTTAAAATTTGACCTTCAAAATAAACCAAGTGCGTTCTGGAATACATTTTTTTTGTTTTTGGGGTGTTTTTTCATGTTTTTTGAGTCTTTTTGGGCTAGAGTTCCCGTTTTGAGGTCAGGTTACCTATTTCATCGGTAACAGTGTTGGAGGCCACGGTGTCTTCTTTAGTCATTTTTGTAGTCTTTAGCTCATTCTTCCAAGTAGCTACTTGACAAATGTTCTTAATACTGAATAGCTTCGACAAGGCCTCATACATTTCCTAAGCATTGTTGATGTTGGCTATGAATGGGACAAGGTTGTCCTTTATTCCTTCTACCATTAGAGTCATGGCCACCATTTCTAGTTCCCTGTATGTCACTTTGTCACCATCACTGGAATCCTCTATAGGCTTCTTTACTTTTCCTTTGACCAAGTCCAGTACCTTATTGTTTTCAAGGATGAGGTCAATTATCTTCTTCTAGGACTTGTAGTTTGAGGCTCCTTCCAGTTTTTTTTCTCCCTTGATTGTGTTATACATCTTTCTAGAGTGTAGTAGATTCCTTCCCTGAGATGATCCTTTGAATGGTTCCGTGATCAAGTGTTGAAGACTGTATTTTTATTCCTTCTTCACCATAGCTATGATACCATGTTAGAAAATCATAAAGGAAGACATATTTTCTTATTCTTGATAATTACTTGTGATGTTTCTAGTTATTACGATTCTTTATATCTTCTTTCTTTTAGTTCATCAAGCAATTACCAAAGAATAAACACATAAAATAATAGACACCAGATGTAGGCACTATGTCAGGGAAAAACCCCCCTCGATGGTAAAACTCAGTTAAGATAAACCTTCCTTTCAATAGTATTCTTTGATACTCTTCACCCTAAACATATACCAAACCTTCCCTCTACACCAAGTCAACCTCCCAGATCTTCGACCCTTTTCTAGAAACTTTGACTAGGCAACACCTTCCAGCATCAGACGGATTCTGGCAATAATAAAACTTGGAATACTTCGATCTCCCAATTTAGAGCATGAAATAGAGAGAGAGATGCACCAAAATTTCTTTTTTATTCTTCTTCTTAAATTCCACAAACTCACACTTCTTTCAACTTCCCGACTACAGACTTCAAAATTTTCCCAACTACAATAGATGTAAAACTTGTTGTGAGAGTGTGTGCTCCAAATGAATTTGATTTCCTTCCTTTTATAGGCTCCATGTGAGGTCAAATAGGTTTATCTTAGGCTGACATGATCCCCTTTATGTTGAATTGGTGTGAAGGTAACATAATTCATATTTTACTAAATATTAAACCTTTTTACATGATTCAAAAGCCCAAGAAGGGTCTCTTTAAATGTACAATGACTCTATTAACTCGGAATAAATACTAGAAGTCCTTAATGGGGAATTTGACCTAAAAAATAGTGACCCAAGAATGAAACCCATGCTTTAATAAGTCATAATATATATATATATATATATATATATATATATATATATATATATATATATATTAATTATTCTTTTTTCAAGTGCATTACAAGATGACTCAAGTACAATAAATGATGACCGAGCGTAGTTACATTTTTCAATAGTTTGTGAGAAAAACATAGTAATGGTTAAAAAAATGGATCAAATTGTAGGCATTAAGCATAATGAATCTCCTTCACATGAGAGGACTTATTTTTCAGCAAACAAGAGAAATTTCTTTTGTAGCCATTGCAAGATGCATGGGCATGGAAATGAACGATGTTGGAAATTAAATCCAAAGCTTCATTCTAAGAAGGGAAAAGAGATTGTGCAACCTAATTAAAGGGAAGCAAGAGGTGGCAAAGAGGATTCACAACAATCATAAATCAACCTTCAAGGAAAATATGATGCAACAAGAGAACCCATAAGCCTAGGAGAGGCAGTGATTGGGTAAACTATTTGTAAAGTTTCTTTGTAAATTTTGTAATTACTTGTTGTTGTTTACCTATTTGGGTAATTTTGTAAAGTGACCAATAATAGTCACTATGTTAAACAAGAATGTATTTTTCATTGATGTTATGTATTGGTTTTTTTTTTATAAGTCCATATGTCAAGGACTTTTGGAATGTACAATTTGTCGTCCAAGTTTGTCTACAAGTTTGTCATGTACTCACCGATGCAAGTATCCAAGATGAAACTTGTTGTGAATAAAATATTTGTTTTAAGATTGTACAATATGACTATGTTTTTATAGGTGAGGCCAATTATGTCATTGAAATTTTGTAGTAGTGTAATTTTGTGTACAAGATTAGTTTGAGGATGGTAAAACAAGTTTATGTTGCTTCTAATTTCCAAGATGGAGTCAAGTTTGTCCTCAACAATTGAACTTCAAGATGAAGTTTCTTTGAGCTGTGAAAAGATGAGATTAAAGAGAATTTTTAGATTCCACTCATCAACGTTTTGTTCTTGCATTAGAGATAATAATTTTTTCTCACTTCTTAATATGACAATAGGTTTTCATGAAGAAGATAGGTGAAGTGCCTTGATTGGGGCTTGAAGGGCACCAATTGAAAAGTAAGAGTTTTGGATTGATTTTGAGTTTTAGCCTCATTTAACTTGCTAGGGAAGTAACATTTTGGAGTCCAAAAGTTCCTAGTGGGGAGGTGCGATCAGGTGATCAAAGTTTAGCTCAAAAATGAAATTGCCCATAAAGTCTTGAAACTAAGGCCAAGTTGAATATCTCGTCATTTTAAATATAACGATGTTCATTTCACCTCAATCTGACACTGTATTCTCAAGTTATTGCATTCTGAATGGTTGGCCCAACAACTAAAATTTTAAGAGGTCCACTGACTGGGAAGGTGACTAAGAGACTGTACAATTGAGTCAGTAGGATGACTATGCAGATACAAGCTAAATGGGTGTTGAAACTTGGCATATTCTATTTCGTCTATTTTTCTTCATTTTTTATTGGGTTATTGGTTGTTGTTGTGGACCAATGAAATGGTGCCATGTGGCCTAGTCATGGGCTGCCACATGACACCCCGAGAGCATATTAAAATTTTGGAAATGGTTGAACAGAGGCCCAGGAAAATCAAACCCATGACCTCCTAGTTAACATCATAATGATTTATCATTAGGACTCATGGTGGGTCTTATTATACATAGGGTGGAACCCCTATATAAGGTTTACATGGCGCAAGTTTGGGAGGAGGGGTTGGGTTGCCAACCCCCGTCACTACTCTACCACAAAACCCATAATGCAATAAGGGATGGGATCGAGACCTTAGCCTAACCCCTGCTCGCATACCACCCCACAAAACATCAAATTTAATGTCGAAAGCATTAACAGAGAAAGTGCTTGATAGTGGCCCCAGGTCCAAGGCATATGCCACCACAGAGGACCATGGTTAAACATTTTGTGGAGAGTGCTTATGGAAGGCACCAACCCTAGGCCGTATGGGCTTCCAAATGACCATGATGCAGAAGATAAGGGTCCTAGTGGGAAGGGCGGTCTGTTGGCCCGACCCTCAATCCCGTGACCTAATGTAACCATAGCCTGTAATTTAAGGGGATAGCCCGATAGGGGCAGGCGTTAAGGCCCATCTCGCGGCCCTATGGCCATGTGGCATGGATTTTTGATCTTAATGAGTTATTGGGCTAATTAAATTTTGAAAAAATTGTACTGTCGAAGGGCGAAATTGTCACCTCGTTAGCAGAAAATAGGGCATATTTTTAGGATGGTTAGTCTATTGGTAAAATTTGTAGGACATATAACATCAAAGCTACATGGAGAGGTTGTAAAGCCATATCTTTGTGATTTTTTGGAAAAATTTAGCTCAAGAACAGTCTATCTAGGGGTTTTTGGACATTTTGGATCCAATAGTGACCTCTATTTGCTGATTTGAGCACATATCAAGAGGCTTTATTTTTTCAAGTTCAATTTCAAGGTTGTATGGATCAATCAGCATTTTGGACCAATTCTTGAAGGTGTTTGAGCATGGAGAAGGCCTTGTAGGGGTTTTATTACCTTCATATGTTTACTGAAGTAACTTTTATTTGCAGGGTTTATATCATCTTTACTTTTTTCACTATGTCATGTTGAGGAAATTTTTTTTATGTCCTTCAATGTGGAATTGAAGTGTTTTTATGCTCATGTATGCTCAATTTTAGTTGGAGTATAGGGTATTTGTAGGAGACACCTTGTGTTGCTGAAGTTTTCATGATGATTGTAGGTGGTCATGATGTTTATGTGAGAGTTATTTTTAGGAGAACCTTTTCTTGAAGGGTAAATAGCCACATGTTTTCATCAACAAAATTTTATGTACTCCTTTTACACTGAATAAATGGAGCAGTCTAGCTATGTTGACAGGCTCAGAGATATAGCCCAGGAGGGGTGAAATTCATCACCAAATCCTTTTTTGTGCTCTTCATGTATTCTTGTATGATTTTTGTGATGTTATATTTCTTATGTTTAAGTTTATATGTGAAAACTAACTCATATCTTGAAGAGACCATTTGAAAAACTTGTTTTGAATTAAGATCCATTTTTCGTTGCAAAGCGTGAGTGAACGATCATTTCTAGGAAGGAGATTTCTCCTCCAATTTAAGATCACCATGGGATATGGAAAATGATGGAATTGAATGACATTCCCCTTTTTAATTTAACAAAGAAATTTGCTGAAAAAACATAGGTCCTTGAGATATCTTGCATTCTAGATGATGTGGCAGCCAGTTGGAGGACAAGTGGGCAAGATGACGACGTGGCATGATGTGGCATGTAGATCTAGAATTTTTAGGTACCCAAGTGGGAACATGAATGACACGTGGCACCACTCATAAGGTGACAAGTGGCATGTTGTAGACGTGAATTGATAATTACAAGTACTCATCATCATACCATGCCAATTTGTGTTGAAGAGGTTATGAAGAAATGGTGCATTGGTTCGTTGGTGCAATAGATATAATCTGAGAGACAGGAAGGAAATATATGAGAATTCTACCATTAGTTGAGATTCAACATGTTGCACCAGGTTCAGGGGGATGAAGGCATGGAATATTAGCACAATGAGTGTGACACAAGACAAAAATTACTAGATAGGAAACCTTCATCAGTAGACAAACATATTTCACGTTGTGATGTGACAAGTTTAAGTGGTGGAAGGTTATGAGTGTTAGAATGATATGGAAGGAACTAGATGAATAATTTATCTTTCAATGGTAAATAACATGAAATTACCGCCCTAAGCCATTTTTAATAACAAAGAAAATAGTTTTAAAACATGCATGTTGAACCTCTCTTCCATACTAAGACAAGTGGTAGACAACTAGAAATGACAATGTAGAAAAAAAACATGGCCCAATGATAAAGTGACAAGTGTAAGGAACACGACCATGATAGAGCTAATTATATGGTGTGGTGGTTCCATACACATGACACATGGCAAGTGGGTTTTCGCTATAAAGTGTCCAAGTGGCCTATTTCCATATGAAACATGGCACTACTAATATATCACCATGAGGCATGATGACATCAAAATGATGTGAGCATGACATCAATTGATGATGTGGTAAAGCACTAGAATTCATATTGTTACATAGTAATTTGTCACTATCCCTGCAATCCCCCGTCTCGCACATTGGAGGGCCTCTTTCATGACCTATGAGCAGTGACATAACCTAAAACCACTTTCATGGCATCCCCCTTGACAAGGACAATCATTCCTCTAAAGAAAGTTTCCTTTGAAAAACCCTAAAAACTAATCTTTTGGCCTTGGCATGACTAGCTAGTTCAACCCTCGTGCCAATGGGGAAAATCCACCAAAGAGGGTGCGACAACTGGCGCTCTGTCGTAGTGTCTTGCTCGCGCCAAGCTTAATAAGGATTGTTTTTAAAAAATAAATGGCAGAAGTTTGATTCCAACAAAATCCTAAATGAGTCTCTAAAATGAGTTGGGAGGTTTGGCTCTGGATCTCCATGTATGGGAGGTGGTTTTCCACCTATCATGGAAGCTTCCTTGAGGATAGGGCCAATCCCACAATTGTAGGGATCCCAACTCCCCTTCCACCATCTATATAAGCTTGCCATTTTCCCTTAGCAAGCTAGTAGTCTTAGTAGAAGAAAGAGTTGAATCTGTAGCAAGGAGACTATCACCAGACAGCCTTTGAGAGCCAAGCCGAAGAGAGAGAGCTTTGTCCTATTCCCGACGAGCTTCATTGAGACGTGCTCCGCTCTTGACCCACCGAAGGAAGATCCAGCATCAGAGCCTTGGGTTGTATCTTTCTTTGTTATTATTAATGATAAACGAATTTGGTTATGGTTTCATTCACGTGTATTTGTTTTTGATGCAATGAATTAAATCCTCTCTGACTGATGTATGGTTACAAGATATAGATTCTATGTTGTGTATCATCATTTTTCTTCATACGTGTGTAGGTGTTTGTACATGTTAAGAGGAAGGGTTGTGATCTGCCAAAGCAGAGGTAGGAAACTCGTTGTGTTTTGTCATTTTTGTAACTAGAAACCTGCGTCACTACATGTCTGATTGTTGCTAGACCCGATCTGGGCTAGTAGGGATCGCCTCTATCCGCAGAGGGGATTTAACTCTCCAACAAAATGATGACTCCACTAGGGAGTTGATTGGATTTTTTCTTGTCTCTTTTGGTTTCTTTTGGCTCCTGTCTCCTTAATTTTCTCTCCTGGTCTGTCTCTTTCTGGTGTAGAACCTCTGTTCAGCTCCCACCATACCTGATCTACTCTTTGTTTGCTCTTTTTTATTTTTGTCTTTAGTAAACTCGATTGGCGCATTTTTTGGCTTGACAGTCCAACCAATTGGCGCTTGTTGCTAGTTAGGCGCCCGCGAAAACCCTGTTTTGGTGCTAGATGCAGCCACACAGTCGCGCCATTCCTGTGTGGTGCTAGGGTTTGATTGTTTTGAGCTCTCTGAGTCTGATTTTTGGTTTTTGGTGCATCTTTTCTGACTGTCTGAGTGATTTGGAGTCCTTTTTTACTGTGATTCACCTCTATCCTCCGATTTTTTGCCCTCTACTATCGGTTTTACATTCTAGCCCTAGGGCATCTAGGTGCTATTGTGTGCTGAGCCTCCCGTAGGATTTTTTTGTTTTTATTTGTCCAGTCAACTTTGTTTTTGTTTCCTTCCATTCATGTGGTTGGTTTTTATTGTATCATTGCGTGATTTGAGTGATTTCTCTTTTTCTTATTCAAGGTTCGTTTTTGTCTCATTTCGAGCCTAGATCACACAGTTTGTGTGAGTGTTTTTTGGGTGATTTGAAGGATTTCTCTGTCAGTTTGAGGTCTGATTGTGTGTTGAGTGAACTTGCTTGCTTTTACTCTTTCGTTATCATTTCTCAAATTGGTCTCTTATTAGTTTTCATTTCGTTTGGTGCATTTTTCTCTACAAAATTGAAAATACAAAAAATCAATTCTTGTACTTTTGATTAGTTAGTGAAAATTTGAAAACTTTTCTACATTATTAGTGTTATATAACTATAAAGGAAAAGCTTTTAGTTTCATTAACGTGCATTAGAGACACTAGTGGTTGTTTTGTGATCATTTTGTTATTGTTTGAAAAGCTCTCAACCTTCCCGTAGTTAGCTATTCATTGAACAAAGTGATTTGTAGTGGCATGTAGTATGCATTTAGAGGATTTTTGAGACATAACATTCGGTAGGGCCTGAAATTGAAACATAATTGAAGATAAACTCTAAAATTTATTCAATTTACCTTAAGGTAGTATTGAAACATTAACGAAATATTTAGAGGTATAGGCTAGTGACATGTTTCGACGTCGTTAAACCTAGTAGCTGTCGTTTGCCTCTTGGCTTTAGACAGCACTAGTACGGACTTGCACTCCTCATACCATCGCGTATATAAAGGGAGACCCCACTAGGTTGCTATCCTTTATCTGTAGGAAGCTGAGTCTGTCGCCTTATACCTGTGATACACCAGACACAGTATTCGGGGAGATTTCCTACACGTACATCAAGTCCTTGGTTGATTTCTCTTTCATTTTTGAACCAAGGTGTATATTGCAGTTCACGGATATCTAGTACACCCTCTTTCCTAGAGTTCTAGAGTAGTCATTTCGATCTTTTCTGACTCATTAAATTTGAAAGAATCATCAAGTGCTTGTCCTTTCACGCTTGTTTCCAAATTGAAAGAGATAGAGTCACCTTTTACTCATTTCTCGACTCTTGAAACATGAAACGATAAAATTTTCAAGTTTCAATGTGGTAAAATTAATCACCTATGACCACATGCCTTTTTAGAGATTATTTTTTGGTCGTTTGATTATTTTCCTTGGTTTTAGCCTGTGTGCTTTTGTTTTGATCTCTTCCTCTTTTTGTTATTTTCACAGTGGTAGAACCTTCAGTTTCGTCTACTGGTAGTCCTTACACAGACGATTCGTTAGAGGTCTCTTAGTCCTCTGCTGAACCTCAGCAGCCTATTGTCTCCGAGTTTCCCAACGGGGGACCAGTTCTATCTGAGCTTCCCTTTGGAGGACCAGTTGAGTTCAATTGGCCCTTATCCAACGCTTGGTTTGGATTTGGAGTAGGGGAATATTTCCCTCCTCTTACATCAGGTTTTCCTTTTTTAACTACTGCTACACCTCCTAGTCCTTATTGTCTTTTGAAATATCTTGCGGTAGGGTCAGATATGGACTCACCCAGTCCTTCTCCTAGTGAGGAAATTCCTACATCTTATGAAGATTACTAGCTTTTCCCAGAAAACAACCCCGAGTCTTCTGTCATGTCTTCACCTGTTCCTTCGCTTCCAGCAGGATATAGGTCCTTAAGTCATATTGTGGTTGTTGTGGCCTCCATGGGAGTATCTACTCCATCTATGAAGGCCAGTTATTCCTTCGTTAGGGATGTCACCATCGACACCTCTCATGTCATCTCCTCAGGTTACATCAGTACCTGTTAGGCCTACCGTCTACATAGTTGCATCTACACCCGCTGTTACTACTTAGTCCATCAGGACCGCGTCAATTCCTGAAGACGTCTACATAGCATCTGTTATTCCAGAGAATATCTCTCCTGAGGAGTATCGGTTGTCTTTACAGACGTCGAACTCCGAGGTTGGTCAGTCCTCCCAAGATCCCAACCATCCTTATTTTTCCCATTATGGACTAGATGGTACCTCTGTTTATGTTTTTCCATATCAGTACGATGAGCAGGGAAACCCTCTATGTTTTCTTGCTCCAGAGGCTTATCCATATGTCCAAGGTTTTCTGTCTGTCCAAGCTAGGCAACCTTTTAACCTGCAAGGACAACCTTTCCAGGGCCAACCTTCGGGCCAGCCTAGTTATCTATATGACCCGCAAGGACAACCCTTACAGGGCCAACCTTCGGGCCACCAGGGGTTGTTGTTTGGTCCGCAAGGGCAATCCTACAACCCTCAAGTTCAATCTTTACAGCCTCACTCTGTGGTCCAACCACGACAACCTCAAGGACCCACAGACCAACCAGGGTATCAACCTGGACCATTGTATGGTCCTAGGGGGAAAATACACCCTTCTCAACCTATGGTGCAACCTTAGAAACCCCAGTTTCCCATCGGTCTGAATGTTGCATAGCCGGGACCATCTTATGGTCCTACCACAGGCCAACCTAGTTATCAGGCACAACCTAGGCCTATCGTGCCATCAGGCCAATCGGCTCAGTCGGGCCAACCTGGTGTCCTCTATTAGCCAGGTCAACCTGTTCAACCAAGACAACCTGTTCACCTGGGTCAACTTGTTCAACCAGGGCAGCCCGCTCAGCCAGGTCAACCTGTTCAACCAGGCCAACCTGCACATCTAGTCAACCCTGCTAAATAACCCATTTATTCCATGCCATAGCTGAATCTGCCTGTGCGCCTAACTCATCAAGCTCAATAGGGCCCCACTTACCAACAGCCCGCTCGACCCCAAGGCGGTTATTACCTTCAAGGTCAATCTCGACCGGTTTACAACCTGCCCCAAGGTTCTAATTATTGTCTTCAACAACCAAGCTATACCTATACTCAGCAGCCATACACTGCTCAAACGAGGCCTACATATAATCAGAGTTAGTACCCTAGTTATCAACCCCCTTACACTGGTTATTAGCAACCGTATCAGCCCAATTATACAATGTATACCCCCTATGGTCAGAATCCTTTAGGACATAACCAATGGGGGAAAATTTACACTCAACCAGAGTGGAGTACAAGTATAGGTCCTTATCGAGGGCCTACTATGCCTTTCAATCCTCAATTACCTTTCCTTACTATGTTGGAATTTCCGGACGTATCTAAGTTGACCAATGATCTGATTCTTCACAATCCTTATTGGCCTCTGGTTCCCACCAAGGTGCCTGGTGACTGCCCTAAATTTGAAGGTAAAGCTAGAGAGGACCCCCAAGCTCATGTCATGACCTACCATCTGTGGTGTTCTTCAAACTCTTGGGTCGATGATTCAATCCGTCTGCATCTTTTCCAGCACACTCTTACCAGTGCTGCCACTAAGTGGTATATAGAATTACCTCGCAGTATCTTTCAAGACTTCAATACGTTAGCTATGGCTTTTCTGACGCACTTCCAGTTACCGGTTCGTTACGAAGCCGGGACGCATCTCCTGACTTCTGTCAAGCATGATAAAGCCACCCACATATCTGATCATATTCATGAGTGGCAATGTCATCGTAGACTAATCAAGTTTGATATACCTAATCAGCTTCTAACTCATTGGTTCACTACCTCCTTCGTTAACAAGATCGCTCAAGATATTGCTATGGGGGCATGTGTCACCGAAGAACAAGCCATTGCTCATGCCCAGTACCTTCATTTGGTGTACTCTCAGTCCGGCACGCTATATGATATCTTTACGGATGCCCCATGGCCAGGGAACTCTAAAGCACCAACCACCCCAATGGTGGACGGTGTTATTGGTTCCGTTTCTCATACTTCTCGGAAGTCCTCAAATGAGAAGCAGAATTCAAATTCTTCTCTTCCTGCCCCTCCAGATTTTGGTAAGTCTGCGGAGGTCGATGCCATTCAGCCAATCCTACAGAAAAGACCTCCAAAGGGAGGAAGAAGGGCAGAGGAAATTCCAAACCTGATGCCTCGAAACCAGAGTCTTCTAAACCTCCTACTGACGATGGTTCCCAATGCAAACTGAAGTACCCCTGCCTTATCTGTGAAGGAGATCATTATACCAAAGATTGTCCCCTATGATCTGAAGTCAGTCAACTTCTGAAAGGCCCCAAAGGGACTTTGGCAGTTCTCAAAGAACCATTCCCATCTCAGCGAACCCAGATGGTTGAGCAATCTTCACCATCTGCACCATTTGGGTCCCAAGTTTTCATGATGAATGGTGTTGCACCGGTTTCAATTTCTACGTGCTCGAAGGATTATACTGGATCGCACCAGGCAGCTGGGAAGGAAGTCGTTGATGGCCCACCTCCCCCACCTGTCTCTGGTCCTTTATAAATTGAGAAGCCCAGTGTTGAACCCGTTGTGATGCCACCTTCTAAGGGTGTTCTATGAAAATCTTCCTATAATCCAAACGCCAGTGCCGCTCAACACTACATCATTGTTGAGGATTTGGCATAGGTGCCTTCCGCAATGTCTGCATTGGAAGTTATTCAAAGTTTCCCATCGCAACGGAAAGCTCTATTGTCCACAATCAGTGGAATTGATCCCGCTAATTCTAGTCTTCTCACCTTCGACCTGGAAAATTTTTTCCCCCGACTTCCGCATCAAATCACTCTTGTTATACAAGTCGGGATCAACGGCCTCAACATCCATAGAGTCATTGTGGACGAAGGTGCTTCCACCTATGTTATGTCATTTACCTGCTGGAAGGCCATTGGCTCTCCAGCTCTTACTTCGTCTCCCAATGCCCTTGAGGCATTTGATGGTCGGGAATCAAAACCCCTGGGTGTACTCGAGATTTTACCAATCATGTTACAGGGTAAGACAGTCAATGTAGAAGTAGAAGTGGTTGACGCCAAGCTCAAATACAATTTTCTTCTTGGTCGCAGTTGGACTCATGCCATGCTATGCGTTCCGTCCACCCTCTTCCGGCTTCTGAAGTTTCCTCATGAGCGAAAAATTATCACTGTCGATCAGTTGTCTTTCTTCACCTCATCCTCTGAGAACAATGTACCTTACATGGATCAGATCGCCAATCCCCCCGACAGTGTAGGACCTGATCTTTTCAAGGACCCTGTCCTCATGGGTATTTTTCCTGCACCACCACCGCACACCATTCAAGTTAACATGATCTTTAGGTCAGATGACCCTTGGATCATCCCTTTGCCTGAACAGGTGACCTCTTTCAAAGTATCGATGCCTTTAACTCCAGTTGAGATCAATTACTGCGAGATCGTCACTGCATTAGATCCTCCTCCTCCTGAACATGATCCTCCGAGCATGGATCTAGATGTATATTCTCAATCCCCTTGGCTCGGCAATGTAGATTCGCTCGATCCTTTAAGAGAAGTCTTCACCTCTGATGAAGATATCGTTGAAACGATGTCTCTTGAAGATCTACCATGGAGCAATGGCCATCATTGTTCCTCGTTTATGCACGGCCGGGGGCAACGTCTAATTGTCTCGAGTGTGGTGTATCTAGTTATCCCCCTCCTAAGCCTCCTCGTGTGAGCTCGTCGGAGCATAGTTTCTCTTCTTGTGTCAAGCTCCTAAAACAATGAAACAAGCTGCTACGAGGACAATTCTTTTAAGTGTGTCAGCCTTGTTAAAATAATGAAACACGAGCCCGTTCAATTCAAGTTTTTTTAGATTTAGATAAAATCTCTTGTGTTTTAAACCTTCACTCCATTTTCTATGGACTGAAGCTTGGGGGGCATGTACCTCAAATTGAGACACCATGCTGGGGGCATGCTCGTTTTCCTTATCATTCAAGCATAGTTTACATTTGTGTTTTAATCTTGCGTAAAAATAAAATGTGATTTGTGTGGTAATGCATTATGTGAACTTTTCCATTGGGTCGTTTGTTATGCAAATCATTCAACTAATACATTAGATAAAATTGTATTAGACATTTTCATAGCATATTAAAAACATCATCATATGTAAAAATAACCATCTAGAAAGATATATATATATATATATATATATATATATATATATATATATATATATGTCAAAATGTTTGCAGTTTGTGTACATCACATAAAATTCAAAAAATATACGTGTCTGTTTTAATAATAGCCGGAGACAACATGTCTCTCAAAAATGTGCAAATGAAAATCCTAGATGACTAATCAGCATGGTGCTCATGGTAGCATGTCACTACCCACACCAATTGCCTCAGTAAATGATGTAGGCGACTAGGCACCCCCACGGTGTGCCTCTGATAAGCCAATGGGACATCTGCTAGGCGAGCATAATCTGGGATCCCACAGGCGATTCCCTCCAAGTTCTGCACTAGCTCACTCCCCTCGCCACCCTCGCCTTGAGGGTCATAGGCAAGTGGGGTCCTCCGTGCGATGGGAAACATCTCGACAGGCCTCTTTGGGCCAACTTCTGCACACACATAGGATTTTTTTTTAAGACATGCATGTATATCCAAAAAAAATTCATAAAATACACAAAATCAAAAAGAGTCTTACCCAGTTCCTCGTCCCAGTCTTCTCCCTTCGGGAGTGGAAGATCTGGGTCTCCCGTGAATTCAGTACCGGCATAAGGCCAGTCCTCTACGATGATCAGTTGTCGCCGGATCCATGCAAAGAACTCAGGCCTCCATGAAATTTGTTGGCCCCCTCCTGATCTGGGCATGAGTGCTACCCATCGAGCCATCTGTGGCTCCCTCAATGGTGGCTCAGCGACTATCTCCCCCTGGCCTTGGAAGATTGGTAACCATTCGAGGATGAACGATATCAGGATAGATCCATACCCAAACTATTTCAGTTTGACTTCTTGTACTTCGTCAACTGTCGTTTGGTGTTCATTGTTACGGTAGTGGCTTGATCGAATAGTGTCGGGTTCATGCATTCAGATGCTAAGAGGAGTTGTATTTTAGTAGCCTCATGCGGTGCCTACGACCCTGCAGCCCGCGTAATGGTATGGAGCCCCACCCTGAGTGCTAGATCGGGAACCATGTGGATATCAACCTTCCCACTGCCTGATCCTGTCTGTGCCCCTGGGCACACTCTTTCCATCACCATTGCCATTTTCTCACTAGATGGCCTAGTACCTGTCAAAATCGGGACTAGACCTCTCCAAGACAATCTAGTTATGAAATAAACATCGGATACTTTGAGCTCCAATACTTGGTCCCGAAGCCTGAATTTCTCTTCGTTTTTGTCCCAAATGCTGATCAAGTACAACAGTAACTTAGGTTGTGCCCTGAGACACGGTGTCGTGAAGAATTTTTTCAAGCCACAATCCCGGAGAGCATTCATACATGCCTCGTTATCCATGGCCATTTCATCTTCTTCACTGTGTTCCATTTCTTTCCATTCTATCACCATTGTGACTGTGTATCTACACCAAAATGGTCATAAAAATGTTATTAGATCCCTTGAACACTCAAAAATCCGATTTATTGGTTCATATTTTGTAAAATTTAAGCGGAAATTTAGGTTGCGCCATTGGCTCGACTGTTTTGCTGACAGTCACGCTAACTGGCGTGACCCCTTTGCAAAAAGGACCCAATTGGCATGAGTCCATGCCCGATACCCGTGCCAATTGGGCGAGCCTTAAAATTTCAAATTTCCCCTCAGGGATCCAAAATCACAATGGAATTCTGCAAAAAATGGATTAAAACAAAGCTAAGGGGAGCGCCTCTTACTTGGGAAAGACGAGAACTAAAGTGATGCACTGGATCATCCGTAATCGTCACTACAAGTTCGCACAGGAAAAACTTACTGTTGCTCTCCACAAGAGGTAAAATGTAAAAGTAAATATGTTTTTACTATTTTTTGCATATTTATAGCTTTTCAAGATCAAATTAGGTTTTGAGGCTTATTTTTCCATTATTTTATTATATTTGGTCAAAAAATGGGTTTTACGCTTGCTTTCTTGTGCAACAACAGGTTTTCACATGACTAGGACGATGACGCGAGTTGTATTTTATACTTTTTCAAACTCGGTAAAAACATGAAAAAGTCACTACTAGAGTCATCTTTCAGCTCTTTTCTGAATCTCTAAACATGAAAATATTTCCAAGTCGCTTGTCATTTTGATCTCGTTAAATTGGCTGCGAAACGACATCTACCCAGTATACGTTTACCCCTTTTTTGGGCTGGGATAGATTATTTACGAAAAAGGAATACCCTAGCCTATCGCGACTAGGAGGTTTTCGTAGACGTAGTTTTCTACCTTTTCGGATTTGAGGAACTATCTACGAAAAGGAACTGTTGGAGTTTACTTTTCTGTTGTCTTTTCAAACTCTCTAAACATGAAAAGATGCCAAGTTTTTCCTTTGTCAGACTCGTTAAAACCTGATGACATCGGATTTTTTCGTAATGATGATACTCGAGTTCCTCCTTCCTAGGGCTCATTAAATGTACTAGGTTGGATTTGTCCGAAGGACGAACTTATATCAAAATAATATGCTATCCCCTTCAAGCTTGTTTCCAAAAATAATTGGGGTACTCGCCATAAATGGTGGGGAAAAGTGAAAACAGTATCACTGTCGTGTCGGTAGTATGTCGCTCTTGAACATGGCACTTGTCTGCATTCATGTCGAGTTGGGGACATCTCACCTCGTTTTCTGCTTGCCTACATGGGTTTGGGTAATCCCTTTTGACCGCTCATCTACTCTCTGCCTTTTCATCATGACCTCAAATCTTTTGATGTCAAATACTGCCAAATCCAATGTCGCGCCGCCGATATGTTCAAGAGAAGTTGACCTCTGTAGTTTCAACCCTCCTCTGATTCTCTACTAATCCTGATTCACAAAAATTATGATCCTATGTCTCGTGTCGATGATGTGGGAAACAATATGGCCCACCTTCGATCAAGGTCACTTTCTATCGAATTCAGCTCATTATCCAGGAAGCTGATCTAGAGACTCCCTTCCGGTACCTTGGAGCCTGCATGCCTCAATGGTAGGTTCTTCGCATTCGACACAAGGTTTTCATCATTATACTTTGATCGAATTATTCTGTGAGTGTTCAACGCCAGCTCACTGTTCACATTTCGTGGATTGTACCTATAGTACCTTGAGGGCCATTATCATTTTTGGTGGTTCCTATCGCGTCTGTTAACGACTTTCATCATTGGCTGGTAATCAGATGAAGTTCTTGCATGTTCGACTTTAGCTCACATATTCACATGCCAGGACTTGTACTCTGTACAGGTCGAGATGGAGCGCAAGATCCTGGGTTTTGTCTGATGGAATCCAGGCTGCAGATTTTGTGGATTATCATGATTGGTTACATGACTCATTGATTGGATTGCTGCGACCATACCTGAGTCTGCTTAATGGTCCTTTCTGGATGGCTGCATCCATACCTTGGATCCTGATTATTGTATACTCTATTATGGATGGCTACGCCCATACCACATATCATTTATTTGAGATATCAATTGTATTTGTCTATGCAGGTTTTCTGACGGTAATGTTTTCAGTTGGCCACGTTCTCATAAAGCATTTCACCCCTCTCTCTCTCTCGGGCCTCATGCTTTAGGGAGCATCTGTTACACAGTAATTTGTCACCGTCCCTGAAATCCCCTGTCTCGCACATTGGAGGGCCTCTTTCATGACCTGTGAGTAGTGACATAACCTGAAACCACTTTCATGGCATCCCCCTTGACAAGGAAAATCATTCCTCTGAAGAAAGTTTCCTTTGAAAAACCCTAAAAATTGATCTTTTGGCCTTGGAACAACTAGCCAGTTCAGCCCTCGTGCCAATGGGGAAAATCCACCAAAGAGGGCATGCCAATTGGCGCTTTGTCCTACTGTCTTGCCCATGCCAAGCTTAATAAGGATTGTTTTTTAAAAATTAATGGCGGAAGTTTGATTCCAAAAAACTCCTGAATGAGTCTCTAGAATGAGTTGGGAGGTTTGGCTCCATATCTCCATGTATGGGAGGTGGTTTTCCACCTATCATGGAAGCTTCCTTGAGGATAGGGCCAATCCCACAATTGTAGGGATCCAAACTCCCCTTCCGCCATCTATATAAGCTTTCCATTTTCCCTTATCAAGCTAGTAGTCTTAGTAGAAGCAAGAGTTGAATCTGTAGCAAGGAGAATATCGCCAGACAGCCTTTGAGAGCCAAGCCAAAGAGAGATAGCTTTGTCCTATTCCCGACAAGCTTCATTGAGAGGTGCTCCGCTATCGACCCGCTGAAGGAAGATCCAGCATCAGATCCTTGGGTTGTATATTTCTTTGTTATTATTAATGATAAACGACTTTGGTTATGTTTTCATTCACGTGTCTTTGTTTTTGATGCAATGAATTACATCCTCTCTGACTGATGTAAGGTTACAAGATATAGAATCTATGATGTGTATCATTGTGTTTCTTCATACGTGTGTAGGTGTTCGGACGTGTTAAGCATAAGGGTCATGATCTGCCAAAACAGAGGACGGGAAGCATCATCCTTTCTTCGACGACCATTGTGTAGGACCTAAGGTAGGCAACTCGTTGTGTTTTGTTCTTTTTGTAACTAGAAACCTGCATCAATGCGTGTTTGATTGTTGCTAGACCCGATCTGGGCTAGTAGGGATCGCCTCTGTCTGCAAAGGGGATTTACCTCTCCAACACATATTCAGGGGTCATTATTTGTAAATATTCTTCTATATTAATGATTTTTTCAAAAAAGGATAATGATTGGATAGCGGGCCCAAAACAGAACTTAGGCATCCATAATTTTAGGCACATCCGAGGATATGTAGATTTTGACCGAAAACAAAATTAGAAATGACCCATTTACTAGATTTGGGAGTGTGATTTAGTTTAGACCCTAGCTAGTAAAATGAGGTGACAAATACTAATTATATTGTAGTATGGATCAAAGGTTTAAAGATCTACAATGATATCTAGAGTATTAGGTGATTTGGGCATCCAACAATAGTGCATTATAGAAAAAAATGGATAATTGAATTATGCACATAAGAGATGAAGCAATAATACCATGGTTATGGGCTTTGGGCACATAAACATAGGATTTAGTTAATGAGGGGTTACAAAGATATACGTTTGGCATTTTGTGAATTGAAGGAAATTTTGCATTCTGAGTTATAAATTTGAAATTACAATGCCAAAATTACACATGTTGATAGACTTCAAGTCAGCACAACATGGATGAATAGGATGAAGGATTAGTCTAGTAGAATTAAATAGAATAAAAAAGTAGTGAATACTATTAAAGAATTAATTGACTAACAAAAATATGAAAAATAGTTAAATCAAAAATGAAAATGAAGTAAAATTGATTTTTAAACCTAAAATTATCCAATCATATAAGAAAATAAGAAACTATATATCTTTATAAATAGGAACAACATTGTAGAGATGGTATATGAAAATTGTCTATCTTGAGGGAGCAATGAATTGGTGTTTGAAGGAGTTGAGATTTTTTATTGATGAATATATGATAAAGAGGCCTTTTGGTCTAAGTTTGAAAATTTATGAAAGATGAATATGAAAGGTTGTGCAGGTAGATGCTTGTACGAAAGGGAGTTGGAGCTTCCTTTCAGTTGGTGTTGATAAACACGTAGTTGGTGCTTCCTTCAAGTTAGTGCCTAAAAAAATAAAAATTTGGTGTCCAGAGATAGAGAAAGAAGGTTGAATCCTTCATTAGTTTGTAGCTTACAAAAATTGATGAAGTATCAAGTTGTAGATTTATTTTGCATCATAATTAAAAAAAAAACTTGAGGTTTTCGTAGTTGGGTTTCCACGTTGATATCATGTGTATATATTTATGAGTTTGATGTGCTAACTCATTATTGTGTTAAAAATTATGTTTACTTTGATCAAGGAATTCCAAAAATTGTCAAAATATTGATTCAACCCCCCCTCACAACATTTCCTTGTTTCTAACAATTGGTATCAGGGATAATTTCCTTTAGGAATAATATAATAACTAGAAGGAATATCGGAGAAAATTTCTAACTGGGAGGGAGGACACACCAACAAGGATCTGATGTTCACTAGAAAAAAATATATTTTCTATAAGGTAAAAATGAAGACTTAATTACAGTCCCTTAGTTTAGATGTCTAGGAAATTGTGCATGATGGCTATGCAAGGCCACCAGTTATAATTACCATAGATGAGAAGCTTGAATTCACCTATGATGCTAAGGAAATGAATTCACTCCTTGTTGGATTCCATGAATCTGAATTGGTAAAAGCCATGGATTGTACCACCTCCAAGGAAATATGGGACAAAATGAGCAGTTTATATGGATGGATAAGTAAATTAAATAAGGTTAAAATTCAAGGGTGTAGAATGTCGTTTGAATCCCTAAATATGCAAGAGGATGAGGAAATATCTAATTTATTTCTTCGAGTGGATAAATTATTCAATACAATTAGAGGATTTGATAAAAAACTAGATGAGTCAGTCATAACCCAAAATGTGTTGAGATAAATCCCTAAAATATGTAATCAAAGGGTATCAACTATTGAATAAATGATTGATATCAATAATCTAACGTTGGATCAATTGCATGAAACATTGACTACCTATGAAATGATGATTGAAAAAGGAATCAAAACATATAAAAATCCCAAAGAATATCAAGACGACTCAAGTTGTGAATTAGATGAAGAGGAGGAAAAATATTTCAGAAAATTGAAAAGAGGATCAGATAAATACAAAGGTAAGTTTCCTTTCAAGTGTTTCAATTGCGGTAAAGTAGGTCATTATGAATCTAAGTGTCTGAAAAATAAAAACAAGAATGAACATGAACATAATGATAAGTATATAAAAGTAAAGAAGGAGAATAATATAAAAAAGAAGAGTTTTTATACTCGAGGTAATAGCAGTTCCTTAGAAGATGAAGATGTTCAATCCTGCGACAAGGAAAAAATAAAGGAAATACAAAGGATTTTATTCTCATGGATTCAGACACTCTAGAAGAAGAACATGCAGATTCCAATGAAGAAGTGGATGAAGTAGAGTTGGAAAGTGAACTGATTAGTGTTTTTGAAGAAATTCAAAGGCTAAGGAAAGAGAATAATATGCAAAAGGAGATGTTGGAAAATTTTGAAAAATAAAAAGGTAACTCTGAAATTTTGGCACCTCTTCTTCTAAAAGTTGAGGAGCAAAGAGAATTAATTATACTTTTTTGGGGAAGCTAAAATAAAAATACAAGGCACGTGAAAAGCTCGAGGAGGAGGTTTTGTAATATTCTGAATTAGTCATGAGCTAATTGGAATATTATTTTTTGTTTTATTTCTTTGTTTAAAGAATAAAAGTGTAAAGGAGGTCCATAATACACCTAACTAATGAATAAATCAATGCCAAATGTAAAAAGGTTGAATCTTGGCTGCTAAATCAAACACCCTTAGGTGTGAAAGGGGTTGGACATTTTGACTGGGTCAACCTTGACCAAATCTACAATGTTGTCTTGGAGGAGTGGCCATCAATGAGGCACAACGCAGTTTTAGATGGAGATGCCTTGTGTGAGAGGAGTGATCTCATTTTTAGGGTTTGCAAGCTCTTAAATTATAAAAGGAAGAGGATGGAAGCATTATATGGTTGCTAATGAACATTATATTTCTGAATATATTGTCTGTTTAGACATATATCATTCTCTTGTTGTTCAGCTGAGAATTAATGCTATTTAGCATTGGGTGTTCCTGGTCGGGAATCCCACCTCTTCCCATTGAGTAGATCTTGGGAGAGTTTGCATTGTATTTTCCACTATCTAGCTGAAGGCTAAGCTTCTTCTTTCAACTACAACGTAGATCCTGTTGAGGGCTTGGTTGTCTTTGCAAGCTGCAGCAAGTGGAGGCTAGATATTTTCAGGTCTAGGCCATTTCAGTGCTCCTTTTTAGTGGAGTAGGCTTCTAATCCATTGGGAGGAGGGTATTGGATATATTGAGCTTAATTTTCTAATTTTGGCATGTGGCCAACCACATTTCGATTCCTACAACACATTTTTTCTTCCAGGTCTATGTTATTCCTGTAGGTGCAGTTTAAGGGTGTTTTGGCACACCATTTGGAGAGTTGGTTTTCAAATGTTGGGGATCTGCCCTTCACTTGGGAGATCTATTGGAGGGGATCATTTATTTGTTCATATAAGATCAGATCCACTTTCCATATCTGGATATTTCTACACATCTATAGTCTTAAAACTCAGATCTAAAACTTGTACATGGTGTAATGCTGAAAACCCCAAGGGGATTCTGAAGAGGAGCCTATATAGTGTATGGATCTGTTATAGATCTGAATTTTCATGCACTTATCGACTCTAGATCTAAAGTGTAATCTACATTTGTTGTAGCTCAATAAAATAATGTTGTAAGGCTTTTTCCAGTCTTAATACATGGTTGCAGCACCTCATTTTGAGGATTTTCTTCTATTGGAGACTTCTATTTCCTGTTATACATCTTATAGGCCATCTTGTACATCTATTTTTTTGTTGTAAATGTAAATTAAGGGTCTCCATATTGGCCTCCTGCTTTATCTATGATTATCTACATTATTTTCTGCTATTCTACATTGCATTGCTACATTTCCCCATTTGGGAATATTACAGTGGTATCGGAGCATCATCTTGGCACAGCCTGTGATTTCTAAGAAGCCAATATGTATTCTAAGGAGCAAGGGCCTCTTACTGACAGAGAGAATAGGTATCTAAATAGAAGACAGAAGAATTTTGATTAGACAAATGACAATGAAGACAAGGGTAAATCCCTTTTATCTGAAGGTGAAGATGAAGAAAAGGATTTCGCTAAGATCCTTCTGAGAGCCATGAAAGACCTTTCTAGAGAGATCAAAGAGATGAGAATGGATAGAATAAAAGAATCCCCTAAAGGATTCCATCTTGGAGAAGGCTATGGCATGTATCATCACTAGAATAATTAACCAGTGCATCAGCCACAAGTTTCCCAACGTTTTACCATGCCTACATTTTTGGTTTTGGGAAATGAAGGGTTTCAAGAGCATGAATCCATTGAAGATTATTTTAAAGAATATGAGTCTCAAAATCAGATATTTCAAGATCACTTGAGTTTTTAGAAGTTTTGTCACATCAAGGACAATATAAGACTAAGGCATCATCATAGAGGTGGTGGATTCATTCAGAGTCATGATCGACACCACATTATGCAAAAATTCTTTTTACCCAATTTTGATGGGTTATCCAAGTGTTCTGCCAAATATTGGGCAGAAAAACTTGACATCTACTTTCAGTTGAACAAGGTTCCAGAGATGGAGGCTATCAAGATTGCAACGCTGCACCTTGAAGGTGAAGCACATGATTTTTGGTTCCATGGCTTGTCTACATTGGGTCGTGCCAATGTGACTGCTTATTCAGAGTTCACTAGAAGGATGGTGGAAGTATTTGATAGAAGAGTTCTAGAGGCACCATTCATGGGCCTTGCAAAGTTGAAACAATCAGGTAATACAGAAACTTATATCTCTAAATTCTTAGGACTTTCTGTTATGGTTCTTGATTTGTCTGCAGCAAGAAGGGTGTACATGTTCATTGATGGTTTAGATGAACCTCTTCATGGTTTGGTTAAATATACCAAGCCCACTACCCTACATGATGCTATTGAAAGGGCTAGAGACCTTCAAGATGCCTTGCCAAAATCAAATACAACTTTTCAACATAAGCCCTCTTTTCCTTCAAAGGGAAAGGAAGAAAAAGCTTCTCCTTCAAAGGAGAGCTCATACAAGAAGCTTCTTGATGATGATGTTCGGAGAGATCTAAGAAGAAGGAAGCTTTGCTTCACTTGCCAAGAATCATGGGCACCTGGACATAGAGGTGTTGCTAGAAAAGGACATTACATAGAGGTCTTCTCAGATGATGAGGAGGAAGAAGAAGATGAACCAAGAAGAGGTCACAACGTTGACACTGCAGGAGGAGAGCCAACACCATCAGGAGATGGGGATGGGGAATTTGCTCCTACTAGAGGGACTATTGCATCTTTGAGAGGAGTACCTAAGTACTTGACCTTAAGATTTCAAGGTTCCATCTTGAATCAGAGGGTTTCTATTTTGATTGATAGTGGGACTACCCACAATTTCATTGATGCCCAACTAGTGCAAAGGAGGGCGATACCTACTGATGCTTTTGAGGGATTATTTGTTTTGGTCTCAGGAGATAGAAAAATGAAATGCATGAATTATGTACCATCCTTATCAGTCACCATGAGAATATATACATTGATTGATCACTTCTTTGTGGTTGACATACCTGACACCAATGTGATTTTGGGTGTTCAATGGTTGATAACATTGGGGAAAGTCACCACTGATTGGGAGGCTTTTCAAATGGAATGGGTGGATAAGAAGAGTGGTGAGACTCAAATGATCAAAGGCATGGATACATATCCCTCACATACCACTTCCACACAAATAATAGAGATGGATTTGCACAGTGAAAGCAAGGACCTTACAGTCCCATCTATCATGCTCATGAGATTGTTGCATGGGACACTATTATCTAGTGGAAAACAACCTGGGAGGCCACCTGATTCAGATATTGTGGGAGATCTCTCACAACATGATGCTCCAAGCACAGATCCAGGAGGGATGGGAGCATTGGAAGACAATGATACAGCCCTGGGAGTCTTGGGTAGGCTCAAGGAGGAGGGAGATCTTCTCCCAAAATCATCATTACCCACTCTCATTTCAGATTTTGTGCTGTGGGAGGAGATGCATGGAATGAATGGACTTCCAATATAGACCTTTGGAATGGGAGATTTCAAGGAGAAGATCATCCATATCACAGACATTTTTGTTAATAAATCATCAACACTGTCATTATGGGAGATTGATCCATACTAGAAATCCCAACTGTTGGTGGATTATTCCAAGGATCTTCACACTTACATGATACTTGATGACCAGCTGCATGAAGAGGGCTATTCAGTCCAAGAATGAGTCATATATCATCATGGTAGGATCTTCTTGTCTAGAGCCTTCAATATCAAGGAGAAGTTGCTACAAAGGGCCTATGAAGAGTTCTGTTTCAGCCACACCTATTCCATGAGATTCTACAACATCATCATGAGGAGCTATACTTGGAAAGGCTTTGGAGGAGAACTACATTAGAATTTTCAAAGATGCATGTACCATGTGGAGATGGGGTAGAAACATAGCTCTATAAAGGATTTAATTCATCCATCTCTTTCTCTTGCTGAGGAAGGGGATAGATCTATGCACCACTCCATTTGTTTAAGGAGGAATATTGGTGAAGAATATCCTCATGTAAATAATGTTTCATTTGATTATTGTTTGCATTCTTTCACCATGTATATGCAGGCCATGAATCCAATGAGGATTATTATACCATATAAACTTCATGGCCAACTTTGGGCCACAAAATTTTATGAAAGTGGCCACTCCCTTGGAGGACAAAGGGAGATTTTATTTCATGATGGGTGCATTCCTAAAGCACCAAATATATCTCACACTTTTAGCCATAGTGAGATGACATGGGAAGAAATTAAGTGGCGGGGAAACCACTTACCACATATTGATCTGATCCAGGTAGGAGATGCACTGCAATGGTTCCACATGTGGGACTATGACCCACCTCCATATGCACAAATTTATGTTTGTATGTATTTTATTTTGATCCCATACATTGATGATGTACTTGTGCTTTTTATGGGAATGTATGGAGGGAGGATGGGAAGTATGTATGTGCCCTATGGGATGGAGATTCTCCATGTATCTTATGCTACATGTTCTAGGGAGAACATTGGGCAAGCCATGTTTGTTTCATTTGAGCTATTGTCTCCTTATGGGATGGATTATTTACATCTCATGAGAAATTTGGAGGAGAAATTCATGGAGGGATGGATTGGTGAAAACTTAGCTTATGGAGGAAGCTTATCACATGTTGGTGTCACCCATGTAGGAGGAGAAGAGTTGCAACACTCACCTTATCAGTTGCTTGAGGACAAGCAACATTTGGGAAGGGAGGACTGTAATATTCCCAATTATTCATGAGCTAATTGGAATATTCATTTTTTTTCTTTTTTTAAAGAATAAAAGTGTAAAGGAGGTCCATAATACTCCTAAATAATGAATAAATCAATGCCAAATGTAAAAAGGCTGAATCTTGGCTGCTAAATCAAGCTCCCTTAGGTGTGAAAGGGGCTGGACATTTTGAATGGGTCAACCTTGACCAAATCTACAGTGTTGTCTTGGAGGAGTGGTAATCAATGAGGCACAACACAGTTTTAGATGGATATGCCTTGTGTGAAAGGAGTGATCTCATTGGAAGTGGTTTAGGGTTTGAAAGCTCTTAACTTATAAAAGGGAGAGGATGGCAACATTAGATCTTTGTTGTTGAACATTATATTTCTGAATATATTGTCTGTTTAGACATATATCATTCTCTTGTTGTTTAGCTGAGAATTAATGTTGTTTAGCATTGGGTGTTCCTGGTCGGGAATCCCACCTCTTCCCATTGAGTAGCTCTTTGGAGAGTTTGCATTGTATTTTCCACTATTTGGCTGAAGGCAAAGCTTCTTCTTTCAACCACAATGCAGATCTTGTTGAGGGTTTGGTTGTCTTTGCGAGCTGCAACAAGTGGAGGCTAGATATTTTCAGATCTAGCCATTTTAGTGCTCCTTTTCAGTGGAGGAGGCTTCTAATCCATTGGGAGGAGAGTATTGGATGTATTGAGCTTCATTTTCTAATATTGGCATGTGGCCAACCACAATTTGATCCCTACAACGCAGTTTTTCTTCCAAATCTGTGTTATTCCTGTAGGTGCAGTTGAAGGGTGTTTTGGAACACCATTTGGAGAGTTGGTTTTCAAGTGTTGGGGATCTGCCCTTCACTTTGGAGATCTCTTGGAGGGGATCATTTATTTTTTCATATCATATCAGGTCCAATTTCCAGATCTGGATATTTCTGTAGATCTACAGTCTTAAAACTCAAATTTACAACTTGTACATGGTGTAATGCTGAAAGCCCCATGGGGATTCTGAAGAGGAGCCTATATAGTGTATGGATCTGTTATAGATCTGAATTTTCATGCACTTATCTGCTCTATATCTAAAGTGTAATCTACAGCTGTTGCAACTCAATAAAATAACGTTGTAAGGATTTTTCCAGTCTTAATACATGGTTGCAACACCTCATTTTTAGGATTTTCTTCTATTGGAGACTTCTATTTCCTGTTATACATCTTATGGGCCATCGTGTACATCTATTTTTTTGTTGTAAATGTAAATGAAGGGTCTCCATATTGGCCTCCTACTTTTTCTATGATGATATGTGTTATTTTCTGCTATTCTGCATTGCATTGTTGCATTTCCCCATTTGGGAATTTTAAAGGTTGTCACCCTTAGGAAATAATAATACAAGACTAAGGCACAACACAATCTAAGTCAAAAATTTATCAGAAGGATTAGTAAATTAAATGAAATTTTGAATGTTCAAATATCCTCTCATATAAAAAATATTTTGGCTATTAAGGAGAGTCAAGCTCAAAAACACTTAAAGGAAAGGAACATATCAACTTTGTTGAAGTATTCAAGGAACCAAACTGTGGTGCAAATAAAGATCCTAAGCACAAATAACATAAGAAACAAAGAAAAAAGGAGTATAGAAAGATAAATATAAATGTAAATAAAAAGAAAAAACAATTTAATGCAAGAAACAACCATATATTTCAACAAAGAACAATCATGCCTCCAAGGAGAAGACAACAAAAATTCAGTAGGAAAATTATTACCATGTATGCCATTATTTTTCATGGTTATTGTTTTACATGCACAAGCTATGGACATAAATTTTCAAGTTGTAGATTATATTTGAGAAATAGGCAAATCAACCATAAAATAATATATTCTATCAATTAAATAATTTTTTTTCCAGATTAAAGAGAAATATACCCAGGAACAAAATATATTTTTCTATTTTGGATGACATGTTGAAATATTATAATTGTAGGTCCCAAGGGATAACTTAGTTGGTGGAGTTCCTGTTGCTAAGTACCTCTCCTATCTGGAGGTCATGGGGTCTAATCTCCTCGACGCCCTTGGGGTTAGGCCTTGCTATTTTTGCCAGCAGGTAGATCCCTTCGGGTTGATCTACTTGGATGCTCATGTGGATGTAGCAACCACTCATTTTCCATGAACCAAAGTAAAATAAATAAATGTTATAATTATCATAATTATGGGCTTAAGGTAGTTGGATGTAGAATAAAAACATTTAGACCAGCTCCTAAGATCAAGCAAGAAAAAGTAAAACCCAAAGTATGGAAGTAGAAAAAGGAAGAAAGTAGTGAAAATTGTGGCAATGTGTTGTATGCACAAAATCACGCTATGCATTAGGATGTAGACAATGGGTACACAATGCATATGAAAAGTGATAAAAATATATTCCTATCACTAAAATAAGATGACAAAGGTAATGTCAATTTTGAAAATGATGCTCTATGTAAAATCATGGGAAAAGGCATAGTTGGGTTGGTGAATGGAAAAATGGAAAGCTAAGAATGCACTTTTTGTGGAAAGACATGAGCACGACTTATTGAGTGTAATCCAAATGTGTTACCAAGGATATGATGTCCTTTTCCACTCCAAATATTGTGAAATAAGGACAACAAAATCGGTGAAGTAGTGGCCAAAGCTAGAAGAATAGACAAAAATGTATACATCTTGAATGAAGGCAACAAGAAATGTTGTTTTGGAGAGTATGATGAAAGTTGGTTATGGCACAGAAGGCTAGGACACTTCAACTTCAACCAGATTATGAAGCTAAGAAAAAATAAAGCTATAAGGGACTTTCCAAAGGTCTCTAAACCAAAAAACACAATTTTCAAGTCATGTTGGATTGGTAAGCAAATTTGAGTTGCTTTTAATATAAAATAAAACTCATCCACCAAGTTGCTACAAACATTACACATGGACTTATGTGGTCCTACAAGAAACCAAACTCCAAATGGTAAGCTATATTTTATATTGATTATTAATGATTACATCAAGCTTACTTTGGTTGCATTATTAATTGAAAAGTCAAAAGATTTTGAAAATTTTAAAGTCTTTAAAGATATGGCTGAAAATGAAAATGATTTCCAAAAAAGTGTATAAGATCTGAAAATGGTGGAGAATTTACCCCTAAATAATTTGATAATTACTATAAGTAGCATGTCATAAAAAGGAAATTCACCATTGTGTATATTATATAGCTGAATGGTGTAGCGGAAGGGCCAATATGTCAGCACAATAGTTGGCAAGAGCAATAATGGCTAAGAGAAATAACCACAACGGTTTTGGGTTGAATCCACTCATACAAAAAATATTAATTTAAAATAAATATCACTTCAGACCAAACAATGACAAGACACCTTGTGAACTATGGTATGGAAAGCCAACAAAATTCAACCACTTCAAAGTCTTTGGCAGTAAGTTCTACATTAAAAATGATGATGAGAAGATTGGTAAGTTTGATGTCAGAGTAGATGAAGGTATATTTATTGGGTACTCAAATGATAGAAAAGATTATATATGTTATAATAAAAACTTAAGAACAATAGTTGATAACATTGATGTAAGGATGGATTAGTCTATTCCTCTCAAAGACAAGAAGCCAAAATATATCATCTTAAATGAATAAGCCATCCATGATGATGATCGTGAATATTTTGAGGGAGAAGCTAATGAATATTTAGAAGTCCATCAACCAAAATATCCCTCAAGTTATGTTCAAAGCATCATCCTTCTAATCATATTTTATATGAGTTGGATGCAAGAGTCCAAACAAGAAGAAGAGTGGTGAATTACACCAATCAAGCACATATTTACATGTTGTCTATGATTGAACCAAAATATTTCTCTCAGGAAATCCAAGATGAAAATTAGATAAAGGTTATGAACGAAGAACTAGATCAATTTAAGAAAAAAAAACTTGGGAATTGGTTCCAAGACCAAAAAAACAAAATTCATTCACACAAAATGGGTCTTTAGGAATAAACTAAATGAGAATGGAAAATTGGTGAGAATTAAGGCCAAATTAATATGCAAAGTTTATGCTCAGATTGAAGAATTATATTTTGATGAAAGATGTTCTCCAATATCATAACATTTTTAGCATTTTCTAGTCACAAAAGGTTCAAGATATATCAGATGGATGTAAAATCATCTTCCTTGAGTAGTGAGCTTCAGGAAGAGGTTTACATTGAACAATATGAAATTTTTTAGCTGTCAATAAATTTTGATGATCTATGCAGGTTGAAAAAGGCATTATATGGTCTTAAACAAACACCCAGAGCATGGTATTCCAAATTAGATAAATATTTGATACAGAGTGTATTCAAAAGAGGAGCAACATATAACAACTTATATATCAAATATGAAAATGAAAATATTTTGAATGTGGTTTTTTATGTTGATGTCATTATTTTTGGTAGTGATGCAGATGAACTTGGTCAAAATTTTCTAGTTGATGTGCAAGCTGAATTTTAAATCTTGATGCTTGAAAATTTTCATTCTTTCTTGGCTTACAAACTACACAATCAATAAAAGGAATATCCATCTCCCAAGGAAAGTACCTCAAAGAACTATTAAAGATATTTGGAATGGAAGAATGATCACTTGTCAATAATTCAATGCATTAGGGTAATTTTGAGGTCTAAAATGGCCCTCCTAAGGAAATTATAAAATAATAGTGGAAATGATAAAATAAGATTAGATTACATGATCAAATTTTAGAGGGTAAAAAGAAAAAAAACTATTTTTTCAACTTATCTCCCTATGGATTTACTCAAATTTCGAGTGGGAACACTCGTTGGATGCATAATTTGATTCCTCATCCAAGAAATACATTAAAAAAGTGATTGCAATCATGTTTTTTCATGTATTTCTCATTTTTTGTGTAGCAGGTTCCATCAAAAGTATGCAACATGGGTACTCCTTGGACGAGGAATTAAATTTTATATCCAATGAGTACTCACACTTGAAATTTGAGTAAAACCTTTGGGATATAAATTGAAAATATGAGTTTAAAAAGTAGTTTTATTATTTTATTATTTTTTGATATTTTCACTTTTTTACTCCAAAAATGGTGAATCTTCCCCCATGGTTGACATCATCATATTGAATCTTATTGGTTATTATAAAGTTTATTTCGGTTGTACATTTTTATTAAGAGGCCCATTTTAGACCTCAAAATTCCCCTGATGATCATTGAATGTAAGCTCAATAAATATGATGAGTCATGAGAGGTAGATCGGCCAATGTACAGGTCAATGATAGGAAACCTATTATATTTCAAACATACAAGTCTATACATTATGCAAGTTATGGGTGTTGTTGGTAGATATCAATCAACCCCAAAATAAGTTCATCTCCTAGAAGCCATAAGAATATTTAGATATTTGAGAGCTACAATGGATTATGGGTTATGGTATCCACGATGTCAAAAATTCTCATTAACAACATATACAAATGTAGATTGGGTTGTAAGTAGATGATAGGAAAATAAAAAGTGGAGGTTCTTTCTTTCTTGTAGAATTCCTAGTGGCATGGTTGATCAAGAAGCAAACATCAATCTCTCTTTCCACAACTGAGGCAGAGTACATCCCAATAGCATCTAGGTGCATTAAAATTTTTTGGATGAAGCAAATATTACAGGAGATGATGATAACTTATGCATATCCTATTCCCATTATTTTTTATAGCACAAGTGTTATCATCGTATCTAAGATTCATGTTTTTCATTCAATACTGAGCATGTTCTCATAGAGTACCACTTTCTTAGAGAATAGGTTGCAAATCAGTAGATGAAACTAGAGATATTCCAACAAAATAATAGGTTGGCTATATATTCACTAAAACATTAGCATGAGAACTTTTTGGTTTTTTAAGGATGAGGTTGGGAGTAATTTATTTCTCTTCTCCTAAATATATCTTCTCCTCAAGTAAAGAAGGTAGTTGTCCAAATTAGTACAGGGAGAGCTGAATAACAGACATTAGCTAAGGAGGAGTTAATAGGTCCACATGAATAGCATAACCACAAGGGGAGATTAGTTGTAGGGGGAGTATCCAACCTGCCAAAGGGGTAGAATGAGTAAACATTTATGTTGTAGTTAGCTTCTCAAAAGAAAAATGGGGAGAGTGAGTGAAATAGGTAGTAGGATCAGTATGACCAAGTGATAGAATTTCCATCAGTGACCTAAAATATTTTACATCAATGTTTAGTGGTGTTTACATCAATTCCAAAGGGGGGTATTTTTAATAAAAATGTTGTCCTTGATGACAAATTCTAGTAATTGATTTCATGTGAAAAAGTAATTACAATTTCATGTGGAGCGCGTTGAGAGTTTTTTGATGATTATTGTTGAGATGTATCGTATCCTTGAAGGAATTTTTTCTATAGGTAAAGTGTTAAAAATAATATGCAAAGTGGTTAATTGGATATCCCTCTAAGACACATTTCCAACATTATATGGAACATTGTAAAACACTTAAGGGATCATAAGTTATTCAATTTAAAATTTTGGCAAGGTTCCAAGCTTCATGCTTCTACAAAATGGCAATTGAAGACTTACCCCCTCTACTAATAGTTGAAAATAAAGGGGAAGGGGGGGGGGAGGGGGGTGCGGTGGTCTGGTGCAATTTATATGGATCGTTGGATCCCAAGCGGAATATATTGGCTTTTAGCAAGCACTGGGCAAGGTATATGATGTTTAGTCTCATATGCGACAAAATGTCAACCCAACCCCAACTTCCCCCACCACCCCTTCCGACCTTTGTTAAATAGTGAACATGCAAGGGGACCCACAAGTCATTGATCGACAGAGACTAAATAGATCAATGGACAACCATTTTAAATATGTAGGTGATATAACAGATCATCGTGGAAATATTGGATTGACAGAAGGTGTGTATAAATAACAAACTCTGCGAGACAAGGAAAATGGTGGAATTCCACATTGGGCCCCTTTTTAATTTCATAAATATTTTTTTTTTGAAAAACATTGGTCTTCGAGCTCTCTTCCATACTAGATGATTTGGCAACTAGTTGGATGACATGAGGTTAGTGGGATGATTGTATGGCATAATGTGCCACGAACACACGTCATGTAGATATGGCATTTTCAGGTACCCAAGTGGGCCAAATCTGAGTGATGCATGGCACCACTCATAAGGTGACACATCACATGTTGCAGAAATGGAATGAAAATTGGAATTACACATCATTGTGTTGCACCAGTTTAAGCTAAAGAGGTTATGGTTAAATGGTGCATTAGTACAGTGGCATAGTAGAAAAAATTCGAGACATGTTAATTCTCAGCATAATTTGATAGAAAAATTGTCACGCTAGGTTTAGGGTGATGAAGACATGGAATATTGGCACAATGAGAACAACATGAGACATATAGTGCTAGATAGAAAAATTTCTCAACAGAAAAAACTTATTTCTCATCACACTGTGCCATGTTCAAGTGGGGGAAGGTTATGAGTGTTAGGATGAGACAGAGGGTGCTAGATGAAGAATTTCTATGGAAATGGTAAATAATGTGATATTCATACCTTGAGCCATTTTAAATAATAAATAAAATGGTTGCAAAGCATGAACGTTGGACCTCTCTTCCATACTGAGATAGTTGGCAGACAACTAGTGATGATGAGGCAAAAAAACAATATGTCCCAATGATAAAGAGACAGGTGGCAGATAGGTGGTCATGAGGTGGCTAATTTGATGATGTGGTAGGTTTGTACACATGAAATGTGGCAAGTTATTCCAGCCCTATTAGGTTTCCAAGTGGCCTATTCCGTATGAAATGTGGAAAATCTTTTAGCTTATTAGATTTCTAAGTGGCCTATTTTGTATGACACATGGCACCACTTAGAGGATGCCATGTGCCATGATGACATCACAATTAAGTGAGCATGACATTAGCTGATGATATTCAAAACAATTGGAATTTGTGTCCAGGGGTCATGTTTTGTAATAATTTTTATGTATTAATGATGGTTGATGTTTGGGCAATGGGAAAAAAATAGAACTTAGGCGTCCAGACATTTGGTAACATTCGAGGATTTAGATATTTCAACCAACAAAAAAAATAGAAATGAATTGGATACCATATTTGGGCGTGTGATTTATTTTAGCCCTCGTCCAGTAAAACAAGGTCGTAGCTCATGGTTATATTGTAGTAGGGTTTAAAGGTTTAAAGAAATATGATGATATCCAGAGTATCTGATGATCAAGGCATCCAACAATAGTGCATTATAACAAAAGTCTTACATAATCGTATTATGCACATAAGAGACTAAGTGTTAAGACCATGGTTCTCACCTTCAAGAACATAAACACAGGAGCTAGTTGATGAGGAGCTATGGAGTTATAAGTTTGGAAATTTGCACTTTAAATGAAATTAGGCATTCCAACAAGAAAATTTAACTAGTTGATAGACTTCAAGTTAGAACTGCATGCATGAATAGGATGAAGCATCAGTATAGTATATTTAAATAGAGAGGAAAAACCAATGAAGAGTATTAAATAACTAATTAACTAAATATCAATATAAAACATAATTAAATCCAAAACAGAAATAAAGTAAAATTTATTGTTAAAACTACAATTAGAAAATCAACTGAGAATAGTATAAGATTTAAATATTTATAAATAGCAACAACATTGCAGAGATGGTATATGAGAATTGTGTATCTTGAGAGAGCAATGAACTGGCACTTGAAGGAGCTGAGAATTATTACTGATGAATATATGACAGAGAGGCTTTTTGATCTAAAATTAAAAATTTAAGAAAGAGGGATATGAAAGGTGGTGTAGGGAGGTTCTTTCACAATAGGGAGTTGGAGCTTCCTTTCAGTTGGTGTTGATAAATATGGATTTGGTGCTTCCTTTAGGTTGGTGTCTATAAATCAGAAATGTATAAAGACTTATAACTTTCTTGCAAAAAATATATGCATGTTTTTTTATGGTAATCATCAATAAAATTGAGAACATACATCTCCTTTCCAAAAGATAAAGTCTCCAAAGGACCATATAATTTTGAATCTATCAATGCAAAGTTTTCTTTAGTGTTCCAAGCTCTATTGGAGAATATTTCCCTATGCTTATTCCTTAGTATATTTACTTCACAAATCTCACCATAAAATTCAAGGTAGATAAGTCCATTCACATTTTATTCTTTCTTGTCAACATCAAATTCTTGAAATTCAAATGTCCAATTCTGAAATGCCAAAGCTTGTTTTGAAAATTTTTTAAATCTACCAACAAAGGGGGTCTCCCCATTATGAAGTCCCAATTAGGCCTCATACTATTTGGAGTAGGAGCCCCATCCATATAATAGGCATGACCACCATTATTCTTAGGGATTTTCCTTGGCTGCAAGTATCAACATAAGAGATTATGCAAACCATATTTGAAGCAAACAAGTAAGTTAACATTGTGAAGCATACAATTGCAATGTATAAGAGGTACTTTCACGAAAAGGAAAAGAGAGAGTAAGCCTCTAGAAGAAATGTAATAGTACTATCCTAAAATAGACACACAAGAGCACGAAAATAATCGTTCACTAACCTACAAAGTAGTTCACAAAATTAAAATGATCGTAAAAGCAAGTAGCAACTCACATTCAACAAGATGCATACCAAAGCCAACTAAATAGTTCATTTTAATTAGTATGTAGAAACATAAACATACACCACAATAAATTAAAGAATAGTCTTATAATCATTCAAAAAATATTCATGAAATTGCATAGGATCTAACATATTTGTATATTAAGTGAAATTTCCAAGATACATGATTACAATGATGCAACACTAGCCTCAATAGTGGAACATTAAGTCACCACTTACTCCTCCAAATATGATCTCTCTCATTCCAAGCTAGAGAAGCCGAGGTGAAGAAATTTATTTTCTTTTTCTATGAGGCTGTATTTATAACAAATGATGTGACTCTCCACCTCCCTTGTGACTCTTGACCTTCCCTCATAACTCTTGAGCTCCCGTGTGACTTATTGAATTACTATGTTACCTTTGAGCTTCTACATGATTATAGAACTTTAATTACATTCCACAAATAATGTGGAAAAAATACACTGGCCATATATAATTTTATGATGACACTTTGAGAAGCCATGACTTGGTGATGGTAACATAAGACTGCATAGTGCATAAAGTCTAAGTTCTTCTCTTTGTTGTTGTCTTCAACTCTTCATGAGTGATGTGCAAGGTGCTTCATCTTCATCCTCCAAAATATCTTATTATAGTACTAGATCCTTTCATGTCATCTTGGTGTCCATCCATCTTTCATGGTCCAAGGTTTCTCTACTCTTGAAAGATAGTATCCTTGTGACTTGTCTCCACATGTATCCTTATTGTAATCTTTATTGATAACTTCCTTGATCGTCATCATGCCATGATAGGGGTGATGTCATCTGCAAATGAAATCCACTCATGACAAGATAACATCAGTCCCATAATCACCTATTTAACTTTTGCTCATGGGGGGATTCCTATGATGTGATAGTGCACAATAACTGAGAGGGAATAATGGAGATTGTGTAGTGCACAACTCTAGGAGGATAAAGTTGAGGGTCTAGGAATTTTAACTTCACAATGTGTAGTGGCGAAGGAGAAGGGAATTAAAATACTGTGTAGTGGGATATTTCAGTTAGAAACAACAACAAGACTAGGAACTATAATTGTGTAATGTGTAGTGACTGAGGGAGAGACTCAAGGATTGTGTAGTTGAGCACTGCAGTGACCCAAATATGACCCTATTTTCCACTAGAACTGTGTAATGTGTAGTTGAGGCAAGGTAGGAAAAGGTGTTGTGCAGTTGAGAAAGTTAGGTTGATAAGGGTTGAGTGATTGTTGACTATTACTGCGCAATGCACGGTGATGGGAGAAGAGGATCAAAGGATTACATATTTTTCGATAACAGTGATCCAAAGGAGTCTCCACTGTCCACTGGAACTATGCCATGTGTAATGGATGCAAGCAAGAGTTAGTCTTGGGCATGGTGAGAAAGTGTAAGAAGGAGCCTTGAGAGACTGTGCTTTAGGATTCCACAATGGGCTTGTGAAGGAGGTTGTCCTCAAGGATTCCATAGATGGAATGTATAAGAAATAAGAGGCTCATGATAGAGGCTTGAAATTGCACAATTTTATCATAACTTTCCCAGTGGTTGAATGTGTTTGTGAGTAGTGCAAAATGTAAGGACAAAGAGGGACTTCAAAATTGATTAAGTCTGATATCAATGAGACAAGAGGATAAGAGCATATAATAGGTCTCAAACATGAACACACACACATATACACTCAAGAACATGATAAGAAGACATGCAATACCCAAAACCAATGACAGTAAAATGAAACTTGTCTCCAATATAGGAATTTGAATAATAGCTGAATTATTCACCGAGATTATCCTGATTACACACTATTTAAGCTTCATGCATAATACATAACCTCTTCTACAATTGATCATCAATATGCAGAAATAGAAAGCAGTCGCATGTGCTCATTAAAACATAATCAAGCACACATATCAACACAGTATGTAATGGGGAAAGCAATAGCTGAAAACCCCCAACTATCTGTAAATTATAATGATAGAGAAAATGTAACAATACATAGCAAAAATCTCTCACAGCTCTCAGCATTATCACAATGCTACACACAAAACTAGCACGGAAGATGAACAAGTCACAGGTTCAAATCTCCTCCATAAGTCTGCCTGCCTCTACTGTGCAATCCAAGTTGATTAATGATGAGATCCAAGTTCGAATCCCACTAGACCCAACCATGCAATCCTTATTGGCAATCTCCATCAATGTGTGTGCAAATCTCATGCACAGCCAATAGTCACAACTGATACTAGACTCACCCTTTCACCCACCTCTAACACTGGTCTCCACTGAACTGTCCATGCATTGCAGTTAACTGATGTGTTATTTAGTTGATTTATGAGTTAATAATTAGTGAATTAATTAATAATTAATTCACACCACTCATCACTAGTGTATTTTTTAGTTAGACTAAATACAACTAGTTCAACTAAGTTAAACAAAACACAACTCCACCAACTGTCTCATCAACTCCACCAAACTCTGCCACATGAGTTCTAACTGAAGTCAACCATGCAATAGCTCAAATAAACCTTAGGAAAAGTGTATTTCCTTCTGTCAGCTACATGTGCCACATCCAAGCATCAAACTGAAGTGCTCCAGGAGGATAAGATAATGTTTATAGTCTAAATATTATTAAGGGTTAATAATATTTGACTGTTCTATTTTTAGCCTGACAGTCTAAAAATAGAAACCACCCAATGTCTAAAAAACAGAGGTCCATATATTTTTACCAACTTGACCAATCATCCATAAATAGCATCCTGCAACTCATAGACCATGATCCATATGTCTAAAAATAGACATAGTCTAAAAATAGACTTTGCGCCAAAAATAGCCTGCGGGCCCACTTAATGAAGGCGACTTCATTTCACTAAGCTCCATCATCTTGTTGCATTTTCAACACTCCCTCTCAACAAGATATGGATTATCTGCAACCCCTATACTGCCTCTGTGGTATTCAAATTTGCTTCTGGTGAGCGCCTTCGTCAAGATATCAGCATCCTGATCCTCCGTGGGAATATATGAAAGTAACATGATTCTCCGCTACACACAATCTCTGATATGATGGTACCTAATGTTGATGTGTTTGGATCTATCATGAAATACTGGATTAGTCGAGAGTTTAATGCAACTCTGGTTATCACAATAAATCACAGTAGGCTCCAAGTGTGACCCGAACAACCCGACCAGGATCTTCCTCATCCATATGGCCTCGCATGCAGCCAAGCTTGTCGCCATATACTCAGCCTCTGCTGAACTGAGTGCCACAGATCTCTACTTCTTGCTGTACCAAGAAACTGCTGTCGACCCGATACTGAAGATCCCTCCAGATGTGCTCTTTCTATCCGTTGGGCTCCCTGCCCAATCTGCATCCGTGAAGCCACATAGCTTCACCTCATCCTCCTATCTGTACCACAAGCCATATCCCGATGTGCCTCTAAGATAACGCAATACATGCTTGCCTGCCTTCCAGAAGAGCTTGGTAGGCTTAACCATAGCTTGCGAAAGCTGGTTAACAGCATAGCATTTATCGGGTCGTGTATTGACCAGATACATAAGCGACCCCACCAACTATCGATAAACAGTGGCATCCACTACCTCCGCTGAAGTAGCATCCTCCTTCCTCCAACCTCCAGGAAGAGGAGTATCAACAGGCTTGCAGCCATGCATGTTGAACTTCTCCAGTATCTCCCGGGCATACTTACCCTGAGAAACAAACATTCCATCACTGCGCTACCAAATTTCCAATCCCAGGAAATAATGAAGGAGGCCCAAGTCCTTCATCTCAAACTCTCTAGCAAGATCCTCCTTGCATGAAAGTATCAACAGCTCATCACCCGTCAAAATCAGATCATCTACATACAGTACAATGATCAAAAACTTCCCCTCCACCACAATTTGGTACAAGTTAGGATCTGCCTCACTCTTGGAGAATCCAAGTCCAGTGAAATAACTGTCTATCCATGTGTACCAAGCACGAGGTGCTTGTTTCAACCCATACAGTGCTCTCTTGAGTCTGCACACATGTGACTCACTACTGAAGATCTCGAAACCTTCGGGCTGCTCTATGTACACCTCCTCCTCAATGAATCCGTTGAGGAACGCAGTCTTCACATCCATCTGATGGATGTGCCACCCCATCTACGCTGAGAGAGCTAGGATTGTCCGTATGGAAGAGTACCTTGCGACAGGTGCAAAGGTCTCCTCATAATCGATCCCCTCTATCTGTGAGAAGCCTTGGGCAACAAATATTTCCTTGTACTTCTCCACACTCCCGTCAGCTGCCTGCTTCACTTTGTAGATCCATCGCGAACCCACCACTGATTTCCCCTTTAGTCTTGGGACAATCTCCCATGCACGTTTTCTGAAAATCGAATCATACTCTTCCACCATGGCATCTACCCATGTGGGATCCTCCACAGCTTCCTCAAAAGAGGATGGCTCTGTCACGACACATTTGCTCATAAGAGCCATGTATCCAATGTACCGGTCTGATGACTGTCTCTATCTGCGCTGTGCTGTAGGTGGTCCTACAACCTTCTCTGCATCTTGAGCCATTCGCTCAGTTTCTGTAGTGCACTTGTGCCCTCTGATGGTTGGCGCTGCATGAGTGGTCTCTTCCACTCCATGAACTTCCTCTTGTGGCTGATCCACATCCTGAAGCTCATACTTAGGAACTATTAGCTCCTCATCTGCATGCAAGTGTGGCTCCCTCTCAAGCGAACACTGCATGGCTTTCTCCTCCTGAAATTTGATATCCCGTCGCACAACAGTCTTGCGACTGTCTAGCAAATACACACGATAGTTGTGAGGTGTATCAGTGTACCCCACAAATATTCCAACCTCTGCGGTCAGATCCAGCTTCTTCCTGGCATCCTTCTTCACATGCATGTAGACAGGTGAACCAAAAATCCTCAAATGGGAAATATCAGGTCTCTTACCAGAAAACGCCTCCTACGGTGTACTCATGCCAAGAATCTTGTGAGGACAACAGTTCTGCACATATACTGCAGTATTTCATGCCTCCGCCCACAAGTGAAGGGGTAGGCCCTGATCATGCAACATCGCCCGTGCAACACCCACGATCATTCTGTTCTTCCGCTCAGCAACCCCGTTCTGTTGTGGGTTATGAGGTGCTATGAGCTCTCTCCGAATTCCTTCTGCATTGCAAAAGTCCTTGAATTCAACAGAGATGAATTCACCACCATTGTCGCTCCTAAGAGCCTTCACATGCTTCCTTGATTCCTTCTCCACCAGTGCCTTGAACTCACAGAACTTTGAGTATGTCTCGCTCTTCTTCTGCATGAAGAAGATCCAGCACTTCCGAGAAAAATCATCAACAAATATCACATAATACTTGTGCTTTGCTGTCGAAGCTACTGAGAAAGGTCCACACACATCTGTGTGAATTATTTCAAGGATCGTCATGGCGCGACTATCCTTCTCGTGAAAGGTGGCTTTCACAAATTTTCCCAAAGTACACCCCTTACACTGATCTGACTGCGCAAGAGTGCCCTTAGGAAGCCCAGTAGAAATCTGCTGCAGTATCTTTAAAATGCCCTGGTGAAGGTGGCCCAATATCTGGTGCCACAGCTCGCCATCATCCCAGCTCACAACTCCTTCCGCCTTGCATGCCATTGCTGCGCAGCCATCCACTTGCAACTGATAAAGGTTCTTGACTCGAACCCCTATCTTCCGGGTTTCTCCAGTTGTCTTACTGCACAAGAAAGCCTTTCCTTCGCTGAAGACAACATCGTACCCCTTGTCTTCTAACATCGCCACAGAGATCAGATTCTTCTTCAATCCTGGAACATGAATCACTTCCTTCAATACGAAGGGTTTACCAGACTCCCTCTCAAAGGAAATGGTACCGATACCGGTCGCACTGTATCTACCATCATCGCCCATCTCGATGTGCACTCCAAGATCTTTCTCATCCAGATCTGAAAACAAATCCCGATCTCCGGTCATGTGAAAAGACGCACCTTGTCAAGGGCTTGTTAGTATGAATCCTTTGTCGATGTGTACGAAAAAAGACCACTTTAGCTGCGCATAACTAATAGCCCTAACATCAAAATTGGCTGCCAATATCTTCAGATCTGCAGTTAGTAGATCAAGACAAGAGCTGCAAAAAACCATATCTATGGCATAGAAAGACATTAAGCGGTAAAAATAAGGGTTTGCTCCATATATCCAATAGACAAGACAAGAACAATTTTTGAAAGAATTTTTGTATTAAGGGCACCTGGGAGGAAAACAAGAAGGCGTATCCAATTCTCCTCAATGGGATGGGTTCTTGGAAGTCCTCGGCACTTCAGATCTAGAATCTCTCTCTCTTGTTGGTGTAGAAAACCCAGACAAAGATAGAACTCAAAGGGAGCTCACACAGCAAATAATGTAGAAAAATGTGACCAAGTGTATAGATCCGGAGTGATCTAATAGGCAACAAAAGGTGAAGAATGGTAGGAAAAACCCTCCTATTTATAACAAAATATTGGGTCATTCTAGATCTTGGTGCATGATTAAAATAACGTTAACCAAATCTAGATCCACCTTTTATGGAATATTTTATTATATTTGTTAGAGGGAAAAGGTATTTGACTTGGGTCAAATCCCTTTATTTGTAAATAATAAATAAATAGATGATTGATTTATCATTTTAAGGAAGTTGTTGAATGATAATCAAATAAATAATGATTTATTTAATTATTTGTGGGTGATTTAGTCATATTTAACAAGGAATATTATTTAAATAAGATTTAAATAATTATTCCTAGAAAATAATAAGATAAATAGGGATTTATCTAATTAATTTCTTTGTTTTGGGTTAAACATGATGAGGAATAATAATTAAATTATTGTTTAATTAATTATTCCATGAGAAAAATCAAACAAATATAGATTTGTTTAATATTTCCTTTTGGGGTTTCCTGTTTAGACCATAAACAACCTAATAAATGTGGTTTATTAAGTTATTTAACATAGTGAAGGAAATTTTACTTAGGGTAAAATTGGTCTTACATGGTGTACTTGGGTCCATCTAATGATAATAGGTTAGATGACAAAAAAATGGTGTAACAGATTTCCCCCCAACGTGCGAGTGTTAGGAGCAAATCGTATGACCGAAGTACGTTGTAAGAACTCAATCACCAGACAACAAAAGGGAAGTCAGAGAGAGAGATGCAAGGTAGATAGTGTGTTGAAGAACTAGACCCTGAGGAGACGAGACTCGCAGGTGCAACAAGTCTCTTTTTATGAGAGGGTACCTATGCTGAAGGCGGCGGGGGAGGCATACCTATGCCTGCCGAGACAAAGTACAAAAGAATAGTGTGTCCAGTCAACAAGGGACCGAACCATAAAGTACTGCCGGCATAATCATGAGCCAGATAAAAATACAATGAGGAATCCCACATACATGTTGTGCCTGGGATAACAGCCAGGACTTATACAATAATATTTGAGTACATGAGATACAAATACAACCCAAATGCCCCCTGTGAATGGGGAAGGGCTCACAAAATCTGAGTGATACATGCAAATCAAAGAGGCGCTGCAAGTGGCTAAGGCCAACATCATCAATATCTGGAGCTGCTTCGAAGGTTGTAAGGAGGAGTTCATCCGGGCATGTGGGGGGCTACCTGCAGGGCCACCCCCTCATGAGGGTTGAGACATCTCACACACACCCGGGAATCATCAAGAGCTGCTGCTGGATCACTGAACCATCAAGTATACGGATCTCGGTCATGCTGAAAGGAGCTAGAGTGGAGAAACAATCAAGTCAAAGGGAAATGAGAGATCCCTTTGCCGGATCCGAGGTACCGAACAAGAGTGGAAGCTGGAACCAAGGTACACCACCCTCTAGACCTGGCTTCTGGAATGAATGAGCTGATGTCGACAGAAGGAGGTCTGCCATAGGTGAGGCAATGAGAGATCCTCAACTAAGGCACGAGAGAAAATAGTAGAGCGATGGACATACTGACACTAATGATGATGGTGAAATGGAAGGGACTGAGTAGCGAATGGACGGCTTCCCTTGTTAGAGCATAAAGGGCATGAATGGCATGGCAGCGACTGACGCAATATCATGAGGGATAGGGGACAGTGGGGCTGAAGGCCATAATGTGCGACACAAGAGAAAGACCAAGCAATAAAGGATGGAGGGCTATAGTGGGGTACAAAGGGACTCGGGATAGACTCCATGGATGCGATGATGACTCAACTTGGATGCTCTAAACAAGGGCGACGCGATGGTGCTGCCACACAGTAAAGGCCCAATGGGGGACCAGGAAAAACATGAGTACAAGGTGGGTACTCATGACGAAAATCGACACGAACATGGACAAGTATGGAGGTGAAGTGGTGCCCCCAGTACATGTGTTGTAAGTGAGGAAATTCGATTTAAAGGGGAGGTGAAGTGACCCTTCTTGGAAAAAATGGGTCCGGGTGAAGTAGAAAATCACAAAAACGAAACAATATGCTGGCTATCTAAAAGAAAATAAAACATGCATTTCAGAAGGGAAATGCTAAGGGTAATATTTCTTGAGATAGAGTGCATTGCGAGGATTAGAAAGGGGATTGCCTTCGAAATCCTCTAAGAGGTATGCCCCCTTACCGAGATCCTTACTGATGATGTAAGGGCCTAGCCATAATGAGTCGAACTTCCCATCACCAAGGACGTCATGGGCCTAGTCATATACTAGAACAAGGTCGCCTTCATGAAAAGTGCGAGGCTGGACTTTTCGGTCATACTGAGCTTTGGTGCATTTCTTGGCCGCTTCCATGGTTTGCAAGGAAACACGACGGTATTCGGAAGCACGCTCAAGCATGATAAGCCGTTGTTCTAGAGGTTGGGTGTGAGGGAGAAGTTCAACAGCCAGATGTAGGGAAGGAATTTCACACTCGATCGGTAAGACTGCCTCCTCTCCAAAGACGAGGTGGAAAGGAGTAAACCCGGTGGCAGTTTTAACAGAAGTTCGATAGGCCCACAAAGCAGGGAAGAGCATGAGATGCCATTTGGTTCTGTGCTTATTCACTGTTCGTTGAAGCATAGTCTTGAGGATTTTTTTGACTGCTTCAACTTGGCCATTACCTTGGGGGTAATAGGAGGAGGAATATTGGTGCTCAAAACCCAACAGTGAGGATAGCTCATGCCATATCTCATCTTCAAAATAGCTGCCATGGTCAGAGACCAGTTGTTTCGGAACCCTGAATCGAGCGATAACATGGTTAAAGAAAAAGAGGGCTGCGGTAGCTGCTGTGTTGTTGAATGTTGGCATGGCCTCGACCCATTTTGTGAAATAGTCGACCACCACGATGATATATTTGTGGTTACCAACGAATTGCGGGCGACACTCCATAAAGTCGATGGCCCATTTACAAAAGGGACCAGTTGAGATGACCGGATGGAGGGGAGCTGGGGGAGCTCGTGCCTTAGGGGCGAAATGTTGGCAATTGGGACAGTGTTTGACTACCTCAATGCAATCACTGAAGAGGGAAGGCCAAAAATACCCAGCGCGCATGACTTTCTGGGCAGTATCAAGACCAGAGAGGTGGCCACCGAAAGCGCCGCTATGGCAGGCATTAAGGACCTGTTCAGCTTCAGCGTGTGTGAGGCAACGACGAAGGACAGTATAGATCCCGCGACGATAGAGGTTGTCACCGATAAGGAGGTATCGGGGAGCCTGGTGTCGGATACATCGACGAGCCTCACGATCAAGGTGGAGGGCAAACTTTTGGGTTCGCAAGTAAGTAAGAATATCGCCATACCACGGGTCGTTGGAAGTAATGGCAAATAAGTGTTCATTAGGAAAATCATCATTAACTGGGGGGTCTTGCGCTCCGGTAGGTAATTCAGAAATAAGCTCAGCGAGGGCTAAGCCTTTCTTACTCTTTGGTGTGACAAATTCGAGGTCGAATTCCTGAAGAATAACGACCCAATGGGCGTACTTCCTAGTGAGGATACGACGACTCAAGAGGAAAGCCATGGGGTTAGAATTAGTCACAACCTTGGTGGAGCACATGAGGATATCATGATGAAGTTTTTGGACTGAGAACACAACAGCCAGCGCTAATTTTTCTTCATATGATTAGGAAACAGGAGGCCCTACAAGGTTCTTACTGACGTAGTAAATCACATGCTCGATACCATTTTCATATTCCTGGATAAGGACCCCAGCGACCGAATAGGTGGAAGCAGAGATATACAGGATGAAGTCCTGATCAAAGTCGGGAGGGCGGATCAAGGGAGCGGATGTGAGAGCCTGCTTGAGGGCATCGAAATACTCATGAGCATAGGTATCCCAAACAAATGGGATATTAGATTGGAGGAGTCTAAGGAACCCATGTGTGGTGGTGGCATAGTCAGGGACGAACCGACGAAGAAAATTAGCTTTGCCTTGGAGACTTTGGAGCTGGCGTAGGGTACTCGGAATGGGAAGTTCAAGAATGGCTTGAAATTTCAAAGGGTCAAGAGTGATACCATCCTTAGACACTATGAAGCCTAAGAGACGGTCGGCGGGAACGCAAAAGACACATTTCAATGGGTTAAGGCGGATATTATACTTGCGACATCGGAGAAAAATGGTACGCAAATCGTGTAGGTGCTGCGCCCGATGCTTAGAACGCGCAGTGAGGTCGTCTAAATAAACAAGGATAATATGAGCTAAGTCATGGAAAAAATAAGACATGGCCCATTGAAAAGTGGTGCCGACGTTTTTAAGGCCGAAAGGCATGACCTGGTAAGAAAAAGTTCCCCACGGACTAATGAATGCGGTTTTTAGTTGATCAGCAGGACGGATAACAATTTGGTTGTATCCGGAGAAACCATCGATAAAGGATAGAACCTCATGCCCCGCACACTCGTTAATGATTTGGTCAATGAATGGTGTGGGGAAGTTGTCTTTGGGACAAGCTTTGTTCAAGTCGTGAAAGTCCGTGCAGACACGGATGGTGCCTTGTTTCTTGAGAACAGGAACTGGGTTGGATACCCAAGTTGTGTATTCAATGGGGTAAATGAAACCAGCCTTCTTGAGCTTATCGATTTCGGCTTTGATAGCGTCACGTCTGGAAGGATGAATGGGTCTCAACTTTTGACGAACCGGTTTGGCATCAAGCCATGTGTCGATATGGTGTTCGACGATGGCGGGATCGAGTCCGGGCATTTCAGAATAGGACCAGGCGAAAATATCGCGGAATTCTTTGAAAAGCTTGGTGTAAGCTTCAATTTCTTCCGGGGTGCATTGGGCACCCAAGGTGACATATTCTTCGATTCCTGGTTTGACTGAAATGTCAATTTTGATGGTAGGAGAGATATTGGCCATGTTTCCTTCTTCGAAATCATCAGGGGCAGGGATGGGATTTTTGAACCAATCGACTGCATTAGGAATGAAGTCTTTGGTTTCCATAGCATATTGGTCATGGGACTGCTGTGGGAGCAAGTATGTGCGATGGTGCATATCATCCCACGGAAAGTCAAGGTTGGTCATGGCTCCCATAATGTCTTCATCGGACTGGAAGATGGGAAGACTGGAGGAAGAAGGATCACCCGATGAGGTAGTGATGTGTGACGGGTCATCTTGTGGAGAAGGGCTCAGATGCGCAACGTCAACAGATCCAAGGTCGACCGAGGGGGAACCGAGACTATCTGCAGGTCAAAGGTTAGGTGAAATATCTCTCAAGGATGATGATAGGTACAAAATGGTGGTCGAAGGCTCCGTTGGTTCGATAGTGGGAGGAGGAATGTGAATGGGAGTAGGAACATCCTCTATTCCTATCGAAGTAGAACTCGCAGAAAAGTGAGAAGGTATCTTGTCATGCGTAGCCTTGAATTGGAAGTACGTGTCCAAGGAGGAACGATACTCGTCAAGGCGGGGACAGAGGTGGGTGTAATGACCGTGGAAATCGCACAAAGCACAAGGGTGATTTGTGCGCAAGGTTCTTAGTATCGGGATAGAATCCAGGATAGTGACGTAGACTTCGGGGATATCAGAGTCGGGAAACGTCTCGTTGGCCAGGATCTTGAGGTGCGGCAATTCAGGACACATATGGGTGGCGTGACCGACAATATCGCACAAAGCGCACTGGATAGCGAGCTTTGGCGGTCGCGGAGGGGTAGGGGTTGTCGGTGAGGCTTGGTCCTGATTGGTTGCCCCCTTACGAGCTTTGCCTTTCTTTCCCGGGGCTGGCACCACAGGGGAAGTGTCTTGGGGAGGTGCGGGGGGCCCGAGGGAAGCGAGGGGGACCGGTTGAACCGGTGTCAAAGCAAGGTAGGGTTTGGGGTGACCGGGTGGGGTAGCGGCTAGAGGTTCAATGTACCAGACGGGTATGCCCAGGGTTAGGTTAGGGAGAGAGAGGGTGGCCATGACTGGTACCGTGTACACTCTTGGGGGGGGAGCTAGGAATGGTATCTGACCAGAGGGGTAATGGCTAGGTGGGATGGCTCCTAAATGGCTAAGGCTTGGAGGAACCGTGCCAGGAGGATAAAGAGTCTCATGACTACCAACTGCAGGTGAAGGGCTAGGAGCAGGTTGCGGAGGGCAAGGTTGCTGACTAGCCGAAGCGGGTTGCTTGAGATCAGCTCGAGACGATTGCATCATGCAAACATTCGATGAGCTGGGATCAGTGATAGGAGGAGGGGGGATACTAGGAAAAGTTCCAAGCAGGGAGGAATCTTTGTAGACGTCGGGGGAGACACTAGTCAAGGAGTCGACGGTTTTCTTGTTGGCTACAGAAGAGATGGTTGTCTCAGGTGAGGTCTGAGATTTTGGCTCATGATATGTCAACTGGTCAATGGTGAATATCTTTCCATTATGAGGGAAAGACATCTTGCGGAAAACTACGGATGGCACAGCAGACATAGCATAGGTGTAGCTTCACCCCAATAGAATGTTGTAGTCTAGCGGGGTGTCGATGACTTCAACATCAACGCAAACAGTCTTACCGGCAAGGGTGATAGGAAAATTACGGAAGAGGCCAATGGGCTGGGAGGCGTGGCCATCCCACGCTCGAAGGGTGATCTGGAAGGGGCCAGCTCAGGAGATCCGATTTGCTTCCAAACCGGAGTGGACATCACACAGGTGGATGCCCCCTCATCAATTATACACCGAGACACGTTGGCGTTCCGGATTTTGATGGGGATTTGGAAGGCGACGGAAGCAGGAAGAGGAGGGTGCTGTGATTGATGGGTGTCGAAAACAATCATTTGGTCATCAGCAGGATCTACAGCACCCATGACAGATAGTAGAGCATTCTTTTGGGAAGGGCATGACTAGAGGAGTTCCAATGTGGAAATGGCAGCAGGAGATTGCGCCAAATCATCTACTATGCTATATGAATGATCAGCTCGACCAGAAGCAACATTTCGACGTAACGGTCCTTTAGGAATCTTGGTATGGACCTCAAATTTGGGTTTAGGGAGATGTAAGGTACCATTGGATGTCGAAAGAGGCTCTGTAGAACCAGAAGAAGAGGACTCGGGGGCAGACTGAGTGGGAGGCTTGGGGTACTGGCGAGACCGAGTTTGAAGGTGAAGGTCGACGGTTGGGAAAGGATCAGAGTTCATCATAAGGAACTGGTAATTGGAGGAACCAGAAATGGAAGATGGAGTGGCGACCTGCCCGTCAGGTGGTTGGGTAGCCACGAATCCTTGCGGAGGGAAAGGATCAGTAAACACAGCTGGTTGGGTAGTGGCCACATTAGGAGGAGCATGAGGGGAGGCGTGTTTTCCGTGCAATGTGTCTTGAGACTCCCACATCTGCCGCATCTGGGGTAAGAGGGGACAATCGTGGGTGTAATGACCATAAACATCGCAACACGAACAAGGCTTATTTGTGCGAAGCGGCCTGTCCGGCTTGGGCTGAGTGCCCTGTTGTTGGTTGGCAGTGTTAGGGTCAACACCTTGAGAATTGGGTCCATGAGTACCAGGGGCAGATTGATTTGGATTTCCTCTCTGCCTTCTTTGAGAAGAAGGGGGATTAGTCACGCCCTGCTATGCAAATACTTGCCCTGAAGGGGGCTGTAGGTGCTGGTGCTGGGGTTGAGGAGGCAAGGGAGGTGGAAGCACATATGCTGGAGGAGCTGGCGCACCAGGCTGCGGATAAGGGTAATGGTTAGGTTGGGCAACATTGAGGTAAGCAGGAGGTTGGGCAAAAGGAGGAGGCATGCCGTATCCTGGATACATGCTACCGAGAGGGGGAAGAGTGATAGAGGTGCTGGCCCCTTCGTGAGGGAGACCATAGCCCATAGGAGTTTGAGCATACGGATGGGAAAGGGCCCCAACGATACCGTCGGCGGAATGAGATGCCCCCAAGGCATTAGCGCCATTGGGCCTGGGGAGGTCAAGAAGGACGGTATAAACATAACCAAACTGAGCGTAGATCAGGTCATATTTTAAGGCTATTTGGAGGGCGGCTTATTCGGTTTGAGGGGAATGGGAGGCGACATCTTTGCCAATGGGAGCTAAGAGAGAGTGAAGGAACCAGTCCATATAGATCCGATCTTCGAAGGGGGGAGCTCGACATAAGCTGCGTCTTCGTCGCCATTCCTGGATATGAGCGGAAAGGCGGGTTGAAGAGGTTTTCTTGAAGGAAGTCAAGAGCTCCGTACCAGTATCGTATCGAAGAGGGAGCTGGAAGTAAGATAAAAAGGCTTGGGCAATGGTCGCAAAGGTGGTATGGGAAGAGGTGGCTTGGTCTACATACCATTTAGAAGCTTCGCTGGTAAGCGTGCGTTGGAACAAACGAAGATGGATGGAGTCATCGGTAATGGAATTGGAGGAACACCACATGTGAAAAGATTGGACATGATTGGTTGGATCTTCTCCAGCAAGGCCTTCGAACTTGGGGATGTCGGAGGGGAGCTTAGTTGGCATAGCAGGCCAACCAACATCGTGGCGGATAGGGTCATTGATCAATTGATTGAAATCGGGGAGGCTAAGGCCTGCGATGTACGGAAGCAAGGGTATGGCCGAGGTAGTTCCTATGGCGGTTCTGCTAGTAGTGGTTCTGGCATTAGGGCCTGGAGCACCGCTAACATTAGGCCCTGGACCAGACATAGTGAAGTTGACAGGGGGAGAACCAGGAGGAGAAGGAGAACCCAATGAATCAGAAGAGGAGTCGGAGTGCGGACTCGGAGGAGGACTGGCTTGACAACGGCGGGACAGAGCAGGTCGATCGACCGGAAACTGAGGGTGAAGGCCAAGAAGTCTCTGGGAAGTGCACCTTGGGGGTGCAATGATGACAACACAAACACGACACAAGGGGAAGAAGAACGACCACAAGGGCAAGGAGGTGCAGAATCAAGTGATTACAATGTCGAAACAAGGGCAGATAGGTGCAGTGTCAATTGATTTTAAAGTCTTTGCCTGGCGGTGTAAACTAGGCTCTTCTTCGCTTAGGGTGAGTGTGTGGCGTGCGTTAATTTTAATTTTTAAACCCTTTTCATTTTGAGAGCAAGAAAAAAGTGTGTTGCGTAACTGAAAATAAATCTGCAGAGAACAGTATATAATGCTGAAATAACATAAAATTAATAGCTACTATTGCATCTATCTAACCCAAGAAGGCAGGTCCCTCAAAACTGGTCTAAAAAAGGGGAAAAAATCTAGTCAAAACACACTGAAAAGAGGCCAATAGATCTAAGGTCGAGAGGGACAGGGATCAAAAGGATAAAGCTGCTGAAAAGAGGTGCAGATCACAGCCAAGAGACAGAGGCAAGGTGGCTGGAAAAAGGGAGGAAATCAGCAAAAAGCGGAAAGGACAGGGAGGAGGTCCTAGAAAGAGGTCCAAACAAAATGACAAGAGGTGATTTGAAAGGAAGAAAGGTTGATTTAAAGGGATCTAAGGAGGAGGTTTCAAATCTGAAAAGGGAAGGCTGAAACTCTGAAAAACAGATGGCTAAAATAGCTAAAACTCTTCCACAAAAAGTGGAGGGTACTGAAGCCCTAGGGGGCTAGGTTCCCACTTAGATGAGTAAAAAAAGATCAGAACTAGGTCAAATCGGGCTGAGACAGAGACTGGAAAACCCTGACAGAAGCTTCAGCAAAACCCAGAAAAATTGCAGAAAAACCACTGAAAAATGGGCAGGTTACAGGTTCTGACCTGTTTTCAGTGCAGGTCGCAAAAAAGAGGCTGAAAAGTGTGACCTGGAGGTCCAGGTCGCAGTTTTTGGGCTGAAAAGTGCGACCTCCCGTTCCGGTTGTCTCGGCGGCAGATTTTCAGAAAAGTTGTCCTCTCAGTTGCGGCTGATGTCGCTTACCTGCGCAATAGGGCCAGAAACACACGGAAGTTAAAATTTTTAATGTTTTAGGGTTTTATGTGAGAAAAACAACATAAAAATAGGAAAAAGAAATAGCTAAAAAGAAACCCTAGGGTCTGAAGTAACTGGATATGCAGGAATATGAAAAACGACAGCGGTCGTAATTTAAAACCCGTGTGGAGTCGCCATTTGTTAGTATGAATCCTTTGGCGAAGTGTACGAAAAAGGACCACTTTAGCTACGCATAACTAATAGCCCTAACAACGAAAGTGGCTGCCAATATCTTCAGATCTGCAGTTAGTTGATCAAGAAAAGAGCTGCAAAAAACCAGATCTATGCATGGAAAGACATTAAGCAGTAAAAATAAGGGTTTGCTCCATATACCAATAGACAAGACAAGAACAATTTTTGAAAGAATTTTTGCATTAAGGGCACCTGGGAGGAAAACAAGAAGGCGTATCCAATTCTCCTCAGTGGGATGGGTTCTTGGAAGTCCTCAGCACCTCAGATCTAAGATCTCTCTCTCTTGCTGGTGTAGAAAACCCAATGCAAAGAATAGAGCTCAAAGGGAGCTCACACAGAAAATAATGGAAAAATGTGACCAAGTGTATAGATCCAGAGTGATCTAATAGGCAACAAAAGGTGAGGAATGGTAGGGAAAACCCTCCTATTTATAACAAAATATTGGGTCATTCTAGATCTTGGTGCATGATTAAAATAACGTTAACCAAATCTAGATCCACCTTTTAGGGAATATTTTATTATATTTGTTGGAGGGAAAAGGTATTTGACTTGGGTCAAATCCATTTATTTGTAAATAATAAATAAATAAATGATTTATTTATCATTTTAAGGAAGTGGTTGAAAGATAATCAAATAAATAATGATTTATTTAATTATTTGTGGGTGATTTGGTCATATTTAACAAGGAATATTATCTAAATAAGATTTAAATAATTATTCCTAGAAAATAATAAGATAAATAAAGGTTTATCTAATTAATTTCTTTGTTTTTGGGTTAAACATGACTGGGAATAATAATTAAATTATGGTTTAATTAATTATTCCATGAGGAAAATCAAACGAATATAGGTTTGTTTAATATTTCCTTTTGGGGTTTCCTGTTTAGACCATAAACAACCTAATAAATGTGGTTTATTAAGTTATTTAACATAGTGAAGGCAATTTTACTTAGGGTAGAATTGGTCTTACATGGTGTACTTGGGTCCATCTAATGATAATAGGTTAGATGACCAAAAAATGGTGTAACAAGAACCATACTGATCCCATCACACTTGAGACCAAGCATGCGATCAGCGAAAAATCCAGCTCAAACTGCGAGGCTAAGGCCTCTCCCACTGCAGATCCAGCAGCCTGCTTAATTTTCTTCTTCTACGGATCATTTGTGGCATAATGTCCATGCTGGTGACAGTGAAAGCACTTCACCTTGGACATGTCCTGCTTCTTGCCTTTTGCACCAGAATGAGAAGCTTTCTTGCTCTTCCCCTTCTTTGCTTTGGCAGCCAAAGCGCAATTTTCTTCATCAGATGCCTTTGATGAAGATCCGTCCCTGGTATTCCGCCTTATCTCCTCTTGCACAAGATCCGACCAAAGTCGCTCCCATCCTGGCAATTTCTCTCAGCCATTGACAGAATCCTGATAGGCATGCCAACTCTTCGGAAGACCAAGGAGAGCTAAGCTCACCAATTCCTCATCATCGATAGTCACCCCCACACTTCCCAGCTCATCCCTGCATTGGATGAACTTCGTGAGGTACTTGGGCATACTGTCGCCTTTCTCCATCTTTATATGTCTGAGTTTATCCTTGAGCGCCAACTTCCTATGGTCGCTCTTGCTTTGGAATAAATATGTCAATGCTTTCCACATCAAGTATGGAGAAGCTTTTCCATGCATGTTGGATACAATGTGATCCTTCACACCCTCCAACAGAATTCTTCGACATTTCGCCATCTTCTTTTGCCAAGCCTCAACTTGAGCAGCATCAGTAGGCTTTGGGACCTCAGCTTCTATGAACTCCTTCAGCCCGTTATCATATAATACCACCTCCATCCGGTCCTTCCATGCAACATAATTCGAAATGCCCTCAAGGGCATATTCCATTCGCAATCCGTTGAAAGACATTTTGACTTCGACACCAAGAAAACTGCTGCAAATTCGAATTCCAAATTCTGCTGCAAATTCGAATTCCACCAGCTCAAAACTCAACCGCTTCTGATCTAATGTGAGAAAAAATTATTTCTAGCACAGAGATCGACTGTAGGGGCATTTACTGGATATATTACCTTTCAGAGAAAGGATGGATCCAGAGGCTACCTGGCCCGTTACAGACTCTGTCTAGCGAAATAATTGTAATCACTGTAATAGATCCGATGATCAATCTCGCTTTGATACCATGTAGAAATTTGAATAATAGCTGAATTATTCACCGAGATTATCCTGATTACACAATATTTAAGCTTCATGAATAATACATAACCTCTTCTACAATTGATCATCAATATGCGAAAATAGAAAGCAGTCGCATGCGCTCATTAAAACATAATCAAGCACACATATCAACACAGTATGTAATGGGGAAAGAAATATCTGAAAACCCCCAACTATCTGTAAATTATAATGATAGAGAACATGTAACAATACATAGCACAAAGCTCTCACAGCTCTCAGCACTATCTCAATGCTACACACAAAACTAGCACGGAAGATGAACAAGTCACAGGTTCAAATCTCCTCCACAAGTCTGCCTGCCTCTGCTGCGCATTCCAAGTTGATTAATGATGAGATCCAAGTTCGAATCCCACTAGCTCCAACTACGCAATCCTCATTGGCAATCTCCATCAATGTGTGTGCAAATATCATGCACAGCCAATAGTCACAACTGATAGTAGACTCACCCTTTCACCCACCTCTAACACTAGTCTCCACTAAAATTTCCATGCATTACAGTTAACTGATGTGTTATTTAGTTGATTTATGATTTAATAATTAGTGAATTAATTAATAATTAATTCACACCACTCATCACTAGTGTATTTGTCAGTTAGACTAAATAAAACTAGTTCAACTAAGTTAAACAGAACACAACTCCACCAACTGTCTCATCAACTCCACCAAACTCTGCCACATGAGTTCTAACTGAAGTCAACCATGCAATAGCTCAACTAACCCTTAGGAAAATCATATTTCCTTCTGTCAGCTACATGTGCCATATCCAAGCATCAAACTGAAGTGCTCCAAGAGGATAAGATAATGTTTATAGTCTAAATATTATTAAGGGTTAATAATATTTGACTGTTCTATTTTTAGCTCGACAATCTAAAAATAGAAACCGCCCAATGTCTAAAAATAGAGGTCCATATATTTTTACCAAATCGACCAATCATCCATAAATAGCATCCTGCAACTCATAGACCATGATCCATATGTCTAAAAATAGACATAGTCTAAAAATAGACTTTGTGCCAAAAATAGCCTGCGGGCCCACTTAGTGAAGGCGACTTATTTTCACTAAGCTCCATCATCTTGTTGCATTCTCAACACTCCCTCTCAACAAGATATGGATTATCTGCAACCCCTATCCTACCTCTGTGGTATTCGAATTTTCTCCTGGTGAGCGCCTTCGTCAAGATATCAACATCTTGATCCTCCGTGGGAATGTATGAAAGTAACATGATTCTCCGCTGCACACAATCTCTGATATGATGGTACCTGATGTCGATGTGTTTGGATCTATCATGAAATACTGGATTAGCCGAGAGTTTAATGCAACTCTGGTTATCAAAATAAATCACAGTAGGCTCCAAATGTGACCCGAACAATCCAACCAGAATCTTCCTCATCCATATGGCCTCGCATGCAGCCAAGCTTGCTGCCATATACTCAGCCTCTGCTGAACTGAGTGCCACGGATCTCTGCTTCCTGCTGTACCAAGAAACTACTATCGACCCGATACTGAAGATCCCTCCAGATGTGCTCTTTCTGTCCGTTGGGCTCCCTGCCCAATCTACATCCGTGAAGCCACAAAGCTTCACCTCATCCTCCTGTCTGTACCACAAGCCATATCCCGATGTGCCTCTAAGATAACGCAATACATGATTTCCTGCCTTCCAGAAGAGCTTGGTAGGCTTAACCATAGCTTGCGAAAGCTGGTTAACAGCATAGCATATATCGGGTCGTGTATTGACCAGATACATAAGCGACCCCACCAACTGTCGATAAACAGTGGCATCCACTACCTCCACTGAAGTAGCATCCTCCTTCCTCCAACCTCCAGGAAGAGGAGTATCAACAGGCTTGCAGCCATGCATTTTGAACTTCTCCAGTATCTCCCGGGCATACTTACCCTGAGAAACAAACAGTCCATCACTGCGCTGCCAAATTTCCAATCCCAGGAAATAATGAAGGAGGCCCAAGTCCTTCATCTCAAACTCTCTAGCAAGATCCTCCTTGCATGAAAGTATCAACAGCTCATCACTCGTCAAAATCAGATCATCTACATACAGTACAATGATCAGCAACTTCCCCTCCACCACAATCTGGTACAGGTTAGGATACGCCTCACTCTTGGAGAATCCAAGTCCAGTGAAACAACTATCTATCCGTGTGTACCAAGCACGAGGTGCTTGTTTCAACCTGTATAATGCTCTCTTGAGTCTGCACACATGCGACTCACTGCTGAAGATCTCGAAACCTTCAGGCTGATCTATGTACACCTCCTCCTCAATGACTCTGTTGAGGAACGTATTCTTCACATCCATCTGATGGATGTGCCACCCCATCTGCGCTGAGAGAGCTAGGATCGTTCGTATGGAAGAGTACCTTGCGACAGGTGCAAAGGTCTCCTCATAATCGATCCCCTCTATCTATGAGAAGCCTCTGGCAACAAATCTTGCCTTGTATTTCTCCACACTCCCGTCAGCCGCCTGCTTCACTTTGTAGATCCATCTCGAACCCACCACTGATTTCCCCTCCGGTCTTGGGACAATCTCCCATGCACTGTTTCTGACAATCGAATCATACTCTTCCACCATGGCATCTACCCATGCGGGGTCCTCCACAGCTTCCTCGAAAGAGGATGGCTCCGTCACGACACATTTTCTCACAAGAGCCATGTATCCAGTGTACCAATTCGGTGATTGTCTCTGTCTGCGCTATGTTGTAGGTGGTCCTACAATATTCTCTGCATCTTGAGCCAGTCACTCAGCTTCTGTAGTGCGCTTGCACCCTCTGATGGTTGGCACTGCATGAGTGGTCTTTTCCACTCCATGAACTTCCTCTTGTGGCTGATCCACATCCGGAAGCTCATCCTTAGGAACTAATAGCTCCTCATCTGCATGCAAGTGTGGCTCCCTCTTCAGCGAACACTTCATGGCTTTCTCCTCCTGAAATTTGATATCCCGTCGCACAACAATCTTGATATTGCCTGGAAAATACACATGATAGTTGTGAGGTGTATCAGTGTACCCCACAAATATTCCAACCTCTATGGTCTGATCCAGCTTCTTCCTGGCATCCTTCTTCACATGCATGTAGACAGGTGAACCAAAAATCCTCAAATGGGAAATATCAGGTCTCTTACCAGAAAACGCCTCCTCCGGTGTACTCATGCCAAGTATCTTGTGAGGACAACGGTTCTGCACATATACTGCAGTATTGCATGCCTCTGCCCACAAGTGAAGGGGTAGGCCCTGATCATGCAACATCGCCCGCGCAACACCCATGATCATTCTATTCTTCCACTCAGCAACCTCGTTCTGCTGTGGGTTATGAGGTGCTATGAGCTCTCTCCGAATTCCTTCTGCGCTACAAAAGTCCTTGAATTCAGCAGAGATGAATTCACCACCATTGTCACTCGTAAGAGCCTTCACATGCTTCCTTGAGTCCTTCTCCACTAGCGCCTTGAACTCACAGAACTTTGAGTATGTCTCGCTCTTCTTCTGCATGAAGAAGATCCAGCACTTCCGACAAAAATCATCAACAAAGATCACATAGTACTTGTGCTTTGTTGTCGAAGCTACTGAGAAAGGTCCACACACGTCTGTGTGAATTCTTTGAAGGATCGTCGTGGCGTGACTATCCTTCTTGTGAAAGGTGGCTTTCACAAATTTTCCCAAAGTACACCTCTTGCACTGATCTGACTGCGCAAGAGTGCCCTTAGGAAGCCCAGTAGAAATCTGCTGCAGTATCTTCAAAGCGCCATGGTGAAGGTGGCCCAATCTCTGGTGCCACAGCTTGCCACCATCTCGGCTCACAACTCCTTCCACCTTGCATGCCATTGTTGCGCAGCCATCCACTTGCAACTGATAAATGTTCTTTACTCGAACCCCTATCTTCCGGGTTTCTCCAGTTGTCTTACTGCACAGGAAAGCCTTTCCTTTGCTGAAGACGACATCGTACCCCTTGTCTTCTAACATCGCCACAGAGATCAGATTCTTCTTCAATCCTGGAACATGCATCACTTCCTTCAATATGAAGGGTTTACCAGACTCCCTCTCAAAGGAAATGGTACCGATACCGGTCGCACTGTATCTACCATCATCGCCCATCTTGATGTGCACTCCAAGATCTTTCTCATCCAGATTTGAAAACAGATCTCGATCTCCAGTCATGTGAAAAGACGCACCACTATCCAAGAACCATACTGATCCCATCACGACAAAGCATGCGATCAACGAAAAATCCAGCTCAAACTGCGAGGCGAAGGCCTCTCCCACTGCAGATCCAGCAGCCTGCTTATTTTTCTTCTTCTGCGGAAAATTTGTGGCATAATGTCCATGTTGGTGATAGTGAAAGCACTTCACCTTGGAAATGTCCTACTTCTTGCCTTTCGCACCGAAATGAGAAGCTTTCTTGCTCTTCCCCTTCTTTGCTTTGGCAGCCAAAGCACAATTTTCTTCATCAGATGCCTTTGATGAAGATCTGTCCCTGGTATTCTGCCTTATCTCCTCTTGCACAAGATCCGACCAAAGTCGCTCCCATCCTGGAAATTTCTCCCGACCATTGACAGAATCCTGATATGCATGCCAACTCTTTGGAAGACCAAGGAGAGCCAAGCTCACCAATTCCTCATCATCGACAATCACCCCCACACTTCCCAGCTCATCCCTGCATTGGATGAACTTCGTGAGGTACTTGGGCATACTGTTGCCTTTCTCCATCTTTATATGTCTGAGTTTATCCTTGAGCACCAACTTCCTCTGGTCGCTCTTGCTTTGGAATAAATCTGTCAACGCTTTCCACATCAAGTATGGAGAATTTTTTCCATGCATGTTGGATACAATGTGATCCTTCATGCCCTCCAACATAATTCTTCGACATTTCACCATCTTCTTTTGCCAAGCCTCAACTTGAGCAGCATCAGTAGGCTTTGGGACCTCAGCTTCTATGAACTCCTTCAGCCCGTTATCATCTAATACCGCCTCCATCCGGTCCTTCCATGCAACATAATTCGAACTTCCCTCAAGGGCATATTCCTGTCGCAATTCGTTGAAAGACATTTTGACTTCGACACCAAGAAAACTACTGCAAATTCGAATTCCAAATTCTGCTACAAATTCGAATTCCATCAGCTCAAAACTCAACCGCTTCCGATCTAATGTGAGAAAAAATTATTTCTAGCACAGAGATTGACTGTAGGGGCATTTACTGGATATATCACCTTTTAGAGAAAGGATGGATCTAGAGGCTACCTGGCCCGTTACAGACTCTGTCTACCGAAATAATTGTAATCACTGTAATAGATCCGATGATCAATCTCGCTCTGATACCATGTAGAAATTTTAATAATAGCTGAATTATTCATCGAGATTATCCTGATTACACACTATTTAAGCTTCATGCATAATACATAACCTCTTCTACAATTGATCATCAATATGCAGAAATAGAAAGCAGTCGCATGCGCTCATTAAAACATAATCAATCACATATATCAACACAGTATGTAATGAGGAAAGCAATAGCTGAAAACCCCCAACTATCTGTAAATTATAATGATATAGAAAATGTAACAATACATAGCACAAAGCTCTCACAACTCTCAGCACTATCTCAATGCTACACACAAAACTAGCATGGAAGATGAACAAGTCACAGGTTCAAATCTCCTTCACAAGTCTGCCTGCCTCTACTGCGCAATCCAAGTTGATTAATGATGAGATCCAAGTTCGAATCCCATTAGCTCCAACTGCACAATCCTCATTGGCAATCTCCATCAATGTGTGTGCAAATCTCATGCACAGCCAATAGTCACAATTGATACTAGACTCACCCTTTCACCCACCTCTAACACTGGTCTCCACTGAACTGTCCATGCATTGCAGTTAACTGATGTGTTCTTTAGTTTATTTATGAGTTAATAATTAGTGAATTAATTAATAATTAATTCACACCATTCATCACTAGTGTATTTTTCAGTTAGACTAAATACAACTAGTTCAACTAAGTTAAACAGAACACAACTCCACCAACTGTCTCATCAACTCCACCAAACTCTGCCACATGAGTTCTAACTGAAGTCAACCATGCAATAGCTCAACTAACCCTTAGAAAAAGCGTATTTCCTTCTGTCAGCTGCATGTGCCACATCCAAGCATCAAACTGAAGTGCTCCAAGAGGATAAGATAATGTTTATAGTCTAAATATTATTAAGGGTTAATAATATTTGACTGTTCTATTTTTAGCCCGGTAGTCTAAAAATAGAAACCGCCCAATGTCTAAAAAATAGAGGTCCATCTATTTTTACCAACTCTACCAATCATCCATAAATAGCATCCTGCAACTCATAGACCATGATCCATATGTCTAAAACTTTGCGCCAAAAATAGCCTACGGGCCCACTTAGTGAGGGCGACTTCATTTCACTAAGCTCGATCATCTTGTTGCATTTTCAACATCCAAGTGTGACACTTAAGATGTCCCTTTATGACACAAGTGTCATAATGCAAAAAAAAGGTGCATTATACCATAAGATTGTGTCTGACACATGTTATAATGATAAATACCATCAACTAGTGCAAGAGAGCATGTCAGATCTGCCTCTAGGAAGTGTACCATGGTGTTGTTAAGATGTGTGAAAACTAAGGAAAAAAACACATGCAAGAGTGAAAATAACACTTGTAAACAAAAAATAAAACACAAGCGACACATGCAAGAATGAAAGTGGGAAACAGAGACACTTGTGAACGCAAAAGTGATAGTTGAGAAACTCACCGAGATGATGGGGAATTTGCAACCATGGGTGAGACAATACTCCTTGTACTCCAATAGTATGCAGAGATATAAAGTGAAATATGAACATAAGGGTGAAATCTGGACTAGAATATTTATGAGGAGAACAAACATGCAATTAAGATTAAGAATGGTGAGCACACTTAGAACATGGCAAGAAACTAGGAATGAATAGTGAATTGGTTGATTTAAAGAAATACATTATTACTTGCGATGAGGAGTGAATAATAACTATCAATAGGAGATACCTTTACATTGCCACTATTCATAAATATTCCATAGTCTCTGTCTATAGGAACTATGCAAGAATTATCATCAGGGATTGCGGAATCACGTCCATAATAACTACGCAAGGACTATCTCTAGACACTACATAGTAACTATCATAAGGGAATATGCAGCTACTTATCATCAGGAACTATGCAACGACTATCCTCAAGTATTTCTCAGTGCTTAACTCATTGACTATTGTGCCTACTTATAAGAAGTCTTCTAATCATGTGCAAAAAATTTCTTCGTCACTAAGAATTATTCAAAGAAGACTTGAACACTTGAACAAAATGACTAAGCATGACATTAATGGCTTGAAACAAAGGATGAAATACGGAGGATGACATGGCCATAATGAGGCTCCAAAATTTTATTGTGAGAAATTATTTGGAGGGTGGTTGTAACAAAAATAATAGTTTTCTATTCATTTCCTCTATAGCCTTCAAACTATGTGACTCACTTGAGGAAAAAGTGAGCCTACAAATCCTAACTATAGTCATTTCTCCCATTTCCACAATTACATTTTCTTTGAGTTTTCACATGATTTTTTTTTTGTAAAAGGAATGGTTATATTTCTATTAAACAACTTGGATTATGGCGAGAACCATTACATTTAGAAGTAACAATATTTCCACATCCCTCCAAAAATTCCCTGACCAGATACAATGATATTTTAGAGTATTCTTCTCCAGTTTTTCTACATAATTTTCCTTATACATTCACCAAAAAACCCCATTAATATTTACATATTTTCATAACATAATAAATACTATTTCTACTTGCTAACTATAGTTTCTTCTAACTCATGTTGTCTGATTTCTTCCATGTTAGTCGCTTCTAGTTCCCCCAGCTAACCTGCGTCCTTGGGTTCATGTTTCTTAGCTTCTTGTTAGATTTTCAAATGTACTACGAACTCTGGAGGGGGGAATCCCTACTCGTCGCGTGTTGATGTGTTGTCACATTCCTCCCTGATGCCAAACACTTCCTTCAGAACTGACACAACCTCCATTTCCACCTTCTCTTCTGAATTCTCCACCTTTCAGTCAAGATTCACTATCTTCACCATGATGACCTTCCTTTCCACCTACACAGTCTCCACATCCTTCCTCAAACCTTCCAATTGACCGATAACGAGGGTAAAGTGAGACTAGAATTTTTATATAATCCCCCCCCAATCTACGAAATCGTGTCCTCTACTTCATGCCTAAATGCATCAAGGCAATTCTCAGAAGGGTCTATGAATCCATTTCCAAACAAAGAAGCCATGCCTCCGACACAGTGAGGATGAGCGATGATCCATGATGCATATTCCCTCCATAACCATCTTCTTATAGCCAAAATTAGCTCTAGATTAACGACAAGAGAGGTCGCTTAATTTTTAAAGATATTTAGTAGTGTGATCCTATTGTTCTATGCAACAACCCCCCATTTTTATTTTCAAAATAGTTTAAAATTTGATAATATAAATAGGGACCCTTCTTAAAATGTATTTTTTTCATTTTTAATAAAAAAATTGAACTCCAAAACATTGTTTTTTTTTAAATATAAAACAAAAAAAATAAAAAGAAATTAAATAAATTCCATTTTTGCGATCACCTTATCGCAAATCACATCTCGCATAAATCTTTTCCCCATTAAAAGTTAAGCACAAAACATAAAATCCTGATTTTCGATTTTGTGATTTGAACTTCGCAAGCCGCATCATAAATCGCACATCGCAGATATACATTTAAAAATTAAAACATGACTTACCAATGCTCCGATGTTGCGATATCCCGATAAAAGTGATTTTGCGATTTTGCAATTTCACGAAATCGCATATTGCATAAACACAAAGCTTGTTAAAGAAATTTTCTTCATAAAATAGGTTAAAAAATTTGCGATGCGATGGACTTGACACTGTTTAATGAAGCTTTTAAACATGAAAATAAATCATGTCAGAAATAATTAATCATGTTTCATCATCCCAATATGAACAATTATTGTTTTGTTACGGCTAATTAATGATACAGCTGCTTCCCGGATATTTTCTTTTAAAATTGGTCATTTCACTATATCTTTCATCATTTAATCATTACTTTGTCTTAAATAGGGATTTTTCTTCAAGAGATGTCCATACGCAAGGTAATGCAGAAACACGTCAAACAAACTGTTGCGGAATTTGAATGTACAGAAATGTCATCCACAATCACAGATATTGTTTGCACTATAGATGGAGGTGCTACAACGTGGAAAGCCATCTATACTATCCTTGAAGATGAAAAACCTGAATTAGTGGAGGTCAAGGCAACTGCTGATGATACAAAGCCCTCAAATTTACAGTTTAAAGATGTCGCACGCTCCTTCCTTCACAAAATAGCAGCAAGGGCCAGCCTTTTACCATATAATGATATGATAAGATGGGTGGTTGAGAATTCAACAATTAAAGACAGACAATTCAGAACCATTAAGGATGAAATCTTAGGTTCTTTTAGATCTGAAGATTTTAAAGTCATGTAAAAAATGCCCGACCAACAAGAAATCTATGACAACCAATTTGTTGAAAATTTTGCAAAGAGTAATGAATACCCTTTCAAATTGATTCAAGGTTGGAGGAAATTGGATAACAAGTTCAAGCATGATAAATCAAGTATGTATCCTATTTCTTCACTTGCAAATCCCTACAATTTTGTAGCATCAATGCTGTGCAGATTATATGGTCTCCCCGATAACACCAAGTTCTCTATTAATTGGGTTCACTTGATTAACTCCTGTATTAATTCTCACATGATGAATTGGGCCAACCTAGCCTAGCCAAAGCGATAAGTTCTTTGAAAACCTATCCAAAGTGATTAATGAATATCGTTAGGCAAGAGTTAGTTCTTCCAAAGCCATCCACCAATTTTTCATGAGTGCATATGTTTTTGATGCCATTTGTTTCTCCACCAAATTTCCAATTATGGGTTAGAAATGGACTCTCGAGGACCCTACCCCTATTCGTTTAAGTCATAAATAGATATGGGAACATAATTTTGTACCACACTTCCACAGGTTATGTTATGGGGTTGTATTACCATTACATCAGTTAATGTTTGATAGAGAGAGCCCCAGGTTCACTAAGGAAGCCATCACAGATCTCCAAATGATAGGAAGATGTTTCATTGAAGAATCGTTTTCATACATCAGAGTATTCAAAAGCTCCACTCCTCCACATGTGCTTCCTCTGTATGTTTCAGATAAACTAATGGCAATAGAAGTGACTTACCAAACTTTCCGCAATGGACTCACTAAAACTCTGAAAGATAATAAAAAATCTTTATGGCCAAGTTTCCCAATTCAGTGTGGTTCATTCTCCCTCAAAAATTTCAATCATGCGTCGAAAGAATGCTAGAAAATTTAGCTTTTGAAGCTCCCTGTTTTACCACCAAGGAAATTCGACCCAGAGAATATCGCTACTAAATTTACTCAGTCAGTCAAAATCAAACCTTTCATACACACAGATGATAGATTTGAAGATGTTTTGCAATCTGTTGAAACTTTTGAAGAATTTCAAAACTTCGTCATATTGAATCTAAACCCAGAGGAATTACAATGATTATATAAATATAGAGAGCAAAGGCTCAAGCATATTCCACAAAATATCCTGATCACTAGTTATATGACTGAACCAAGAAAGGTGATCAGAACAGAGGAATCAGATTCAAAGAATCAAAGTGAGCTTGATAAATTATGGACTTCAGTTAGTAATACATTGACAGATACCCCTAAGGGATCATCAACAGAGAAAAATACATTATTTTAGACTCCCCAAGGTCAAATAGTTTCAGCAAAAGAAACCACTGAAAAATTGTGAGACAAACTCCCAAGATGCAAAAGTTATTCCTACGTTTCCTACCGCTGAAATTATTCTAAAGGTAACTGATATCCCTCCATTGGATGTATTCTACAATCCTCTTCATAAAGCTGTAGTCAGGAAACAGAGAAAGAGAAGAAGACTTAAAACACCCCCAGGTAATGAAATCATGGAATTTGTATAGAAAGACACCCCGTCGAACCCAATCAACAACCTAACATCACAATTTGTTGGAGCATATACTACCGTAACAATGGACAAAGAAGTCGAAGTATCCATTTTGGTTCAAGAGAAGGATGATAAAATAATGCAACTACAACAACAACTGGATGAAGAATGGAATAGTCTAAATCAAAAGGTTGAGCAGCAACTCTTTAAATTACAACAAGATATGGAAGTACTTAAGATAAGTCATGAAAATGACTTATCCAGCAAAGACACACTGATTAAAGATTTGAGAGAAAATCTTATAAAGTATGAAGGCATTCCTACTGCAGAGGAATTCATAAAGAAGCATTGGAATTAAATGTCCTACTCTCAAAACAACAAGATTTTCTTTTCCTACAAATGTCAGACATAGTTCCACATTTGGAAATCAGTGAAAATTTGACTAATACAGTTATTGATCAGAGAACTGAGTTTAATGAACTCAATACCAAAATTTATGATTATATTGACTGGCGGGATTTAGACGAAGATAGAAGATCAAATATCCCAAATATCAAAGAAACTTATAAAGATATTCTCTTTACTGACTAGGATACATAGGTAAAATAGGCAGAATTGGAAATAGCTAGAGCATCAGGCATATCAAACAACATTGTCAAAACAATCAAACACATGTTACATACCTTCGATTTAATTAAAGAAGGAGATCCTAATTCAATTCCTGATCTCAAAATATTGGAGCAAAGTTGGAAAAATACAGGTCAAATACAAGAAGAAACAATTGTAGAGCTGAAAAAGACTAATTGGGAAGCATATTGGCAACTCTTGGTTAAACCTCATAGTCAAATAATTAGATTGAATTTTTCTCTAGATTCCATACAGAAAATGCTACCACTTTTAATTGATGCTATATTTACTGGATAGATGAAAACATATTTTGAGAAACCTCCACAAGTTCAACCAATGTCTGATATTTGTGAACACAAAAGTAGAGATGGCATTAACCTATCATCAAGCATGATCATGAGTTAATTTGTTTTGGAAATTTCAATTTTAGCAATTAGATACTAGGAATGAGGAAGGTTGCTTGAAACCTCCTCATAAGATATTTTGTACAATCTATTTTTGTAAGTAGTTAATGTAGTATTTAAACACTTCTCATGCATTTAGAGAAGGGTCCGGGATTTTTATTAAGAAAAATTACAAAGAATACATTACTGTAAGTTTTTGGATGTCTTGATAAGATAATGGAACATGGTTGTTTCAATTATATATCATCTGGTTGATCATTGTTTATGCACAATTGTATTATTTGAATGACTTATTGATAGAAGATTGATTGTGGCCTATTATCGCTGGTCATATGAGTAGGACAACACACATCTGGTACTATTATCATATATGCTAAACTATGTTTTAACATTAGTGATAAATATATCTTTTTATGAATTATGTATGAAATCAATTATTTATGTTTGAAGTATCAGTTGCACTATTGTATGATATCAGAATAGAAATTGATTTGTTTTATATATGATCATTAGAATATATGCGATATGTTTTACATCTTCCTTTGATTAACTATTTTCTCAAAAGTATTATCTTATAAAATTATTAGTTCTATTAAGTCTGTGATTGATTTAAATCATCACATACTAAATAGACATCATTTTAGATCACATAAATCAACATTATCCTGGGTTAGATTAGATCATATTTAATTCAAATTTTTGCATCTTAGAATAAAGTTGTCTTACTTTTTAGTTATTCTCCTTGCAAATCATTTGAAATAAAACCAACAATCATATAAAACCCAAAACTTGGAAACTAGTCACATTACCCCCAGTCGGAGCCACTATCCCAAATGGAAAAGGACCTGCTTTAAGGTCCGGACTGGGTGGTTATCCCCCTTGTTGTTGCCATAGATTTCCGTGGCCTCAACATTTTTGGCATTAGAAGGAGTGATGACTATGAATGACATACAAATCTAAACCTCAAACTAGAAGCCCTCATAAGAGCGATCTCCCCAAAAACATCCTACAACTTCTCGATCAAACTCTAAATCACCAACTTAGAAATCGGAAATTGTAGAAACCTTCCCCTCATCCCCTGAAATATCTCTACAATCATCTACTTCAGAATTTACTCCTGAGTCTCCCGAAGTTCAGTATTTAATTCAGAAATTAGAAGGAATATCTATTTCTGCTGAAAATCTTGTTAATCCCAAAGCTTCTGAAGAAAGCGTTACTTCCCTATTTAAAGAAATTGGTATATTAACCCGATCCAAAGTGAGCAACTTGGGATTCCTCCTTTCAAGTTCCCAGTAGAAACACATCGCAAAAAAAATTCTATATCTATATATAAGTCAGATATGAGTGAAGTCATGTCATCTTTCCCTTCAGTTACTTCCTCACATCCTCTTACTCAATCTTCATCTTCCTATTATTCCATTTCTTCTGCTCAAACAATCAATACTATCACAAGTAGTATTGTTCCAGTTGTAAGTTCTACATCCATTCCCCCTACTTTTGGATCTGCTTCTGTATCATCGCAAAATTAAAGTCCAATTATGGCTAATCAGCCTTAGACTAATCTTGGTGTTGTGTTGGTTGCAAATCCACATGCCCTTCCAGATCATACAGAAAAATGGCTACCTAAATATAATCCAGATGATGGTCTTCCTACTGAATAACATATCAATAATTTTATGTTGGCCATGAATCTTAATGGAGTTTCTCATGAAGATATTGTAGTAAGATTGTTCCCTTATACCTTACAAGGATCCGCAGGATCCTGGTACTTTTCACTTCCGGCAAGATCTATTGCAGATTGGGAAACTTTTGAATAAGTTTTCCTTGCAAAATTTGGAGATGGTAGAATTGTTGAATCTTTAGTCAATGTTATTTCCAATCTAAAATAAAACTTAGACAAAAGGATCAAATATCTTAACTACATATTTGATCATTTATTAAATAAAATCCCAACTGCTTCCAAGTCTGTTGTTGATGTACAAATAGAGTGGTATATTTCTTCTTTGCCTTCTAATATAGCTATTTTGTAGATAGAGCAGGTAAAGCTACCCTTTTAGAAAACATGAAAGAAGCTCTCGTTGTCAAGAAAAGAATCTTAGCTTTGGAAAAACAATCAGAGATAGAAGATAGGAAATCAAAGAAAGTAACATTTAGTCAAGATTCCAAAAAGAAAGTCTCAAAAGATCCATTCGATCTTGAAGGTATTCAAAAAGTGTTAAAAAGTATGTCAAATGACTTGATTGAGATAAAAAAACAGGTTGATGAAACATCAGTGCCTAAGAAATCATATCGCCCATATAAGAAAAACCCTTCTTCACCATCTCAGCCTCCAAATGTGATTTCAAATGTTGAATCTGATCAAGATACTGAAGATCCCTCACCATCTGAACAGGACTAGAATCTAAAGAAGAAGTTGAACTGAATGGTTTATGGGATTTCATTCTCCCTATAGAAGAAGAAAGAGAAGCTATGCCTGTGTCTACAAGAAGTAAATCTTCTTCTTATTCAACTATATCAAATCGAAACAGAAATATCTCCCCACAAAGGAGAAAATAGTAGCTAACAAATCTAAAATTGTACAAACAGATCCTATTTCACTAGATCCTCTTAAAACTTCTAAAACTTTAATAGTTTTGGATAAAGTGGAATACAATATAGTTGAAGATATGAAAAAATACCAAAGAAAAAAATTCATTACATGAAATGACCAAAATCAAACAACAACAGAAAAATTTACTCAGAGAACTCAAGGCAATCCCTGTAGATCCTATACAACCACCGATTATATCCCAAGCTTCTAAAGATATGGGAAAACCTCCGTCATATTCAAACAAAGTAAAACCCGATGATCTTACTTTAATTGGTGATAGATCTATTTCTAACACTCCTCCTTTACTTTTGACTTATGATATTTTCAACAAAAATGTTCATAATTGTCTTATTGATTCAGGAGCTTCTTCAAACATCATGCCAAGAACAGTGTGCACAAAACTGAATGTCTCTCCTCAAAAATATGTTGTACATATAGTTTAATTAGATAAAACAAAATTCGAGGTCATTGGAGAAATTTTGTCAGTATCCATTAGATTATCATCTAATCCAAAGGTACTACAAGTAATTGACATTTTGGTCGCAGATATCTCTGAGTTTTATGGTCTTATTTTAAGCAAGGATTGGTCTGAAAATTTACATGGATATTTCCCTACCGATTGGTCACATATGTGGTTACCATACAATGGTAAACCAAATCAAATTAGAGTTGATCACGAAAAATTTATGAAACATACAGTCACTAAACTTGAAGAAGCAAATGAACCTATAGCTTTCACTAATAATATTATTGGAAATTACTCAGCTGAATCATTTCTTGGATTGTTCAAAGCCTAGATTTCACCTTTTTCAATAAATACTGCTATTTATAAAATTGAAAACTTTTCTCAAAAAGACACTTCTAAATGTATTAACCTTAGCAATAAAATATCAAAACATTCTTTGTTTTGGACTTTATACTTTGATGGTTCAAAATCAGAAGATGGTCGAGGAGCAAGTTGCGTTTTAATCAATCCGCAAGGAGAGAAAACAATGCTAGCTCGCAGACTCAAATTTCAATGCACGAATAATACCGCTGAATATGAAGCATTGACACAAGGTGTGTACAAATCTATTGGATTAAATGTTAAATATTTGCAGGTATATGTAGATTCTAAGATAATTGTTAGACAAGTCGAAAACACAATTCATTGTATTTATGGATATTTGAAACACTATCAAGCTTTAGCTCAAAGCCTTACATCCCATTTTTCTGCATTCAATATCTCCACAGTTCCTAGATTACAGAATGCAAGTGTTGATTTCCTTGCTAATGTAGCATCTAAGCTAATACCATCTGAATAATTTAGACTAGATAGACTTTCGATTGAGTTAATTTTTAGGCCTTCCATTCCTGATAACATAACAAATTGGAGAGTATTTAATAATGATTCAGATATAGTGAACTTTCTTACATCAGATGGATCTTACGATGGTCAAATCGTAGTTGAACATGAACATGACTTACAAATTGAAAATGAACAAAATGCTAATCCAATTCCCAAATCTATAGTAAAAATGGAAGATCTCTATGATTTGAAAGATAGGTTTAAGAAGATTACCAATTCAAAAACCCAGAGTTCTACTTTAAAATTTGAATTGATTAATCTTGGTACACCAGAAAAACCTCAAAACATTAACTTAGGTATTGGTTTAAAACTTGAAGAAAGGATGTCATTCATTAAGTTGCTGAAAACATATAAAAATATCTTTGCATGGGATTATTCAAATCTCAAGACATGTGATACTTCTATAATTCAACATACCATACCTATGATCTCAGATGACAAGCCTATTCACCAAAAACTTAGAAAGATCCACCCAAAATTAGAAAGTCAAATTAAATTTGAATTAAACAAAATTCTTAAAGCCAAAATCATTTTTCCTATTAGACATTTGAAATGGGTGTCAAGCATGGTCCCAGTTAGAAAGAAGAATGGAGACATTAGGATTTGTATAGACTTTAGAAATTTGAATAAAGATTGCTAAAAAGATCATTTTCCTTTGCCTACCATGGAACATATATTGCAATCAGTTGCAGGATCTGAATTGATGTCTTTTCTCGACGGATTTTCAGGATACAATCAGATTATGGTACATCCAGATGATAGATTAAAGACAACATTCAGAACAAAGTGGGGAACATACGCATACCAAAAAATGCCATTTGGGTTGATTAATGCAGGTGCTACATTTCAATGTGCTATGGATATAGCTTTCAGAGGACTAATCAACAGCTCAGTTGTTATATAATTAGATGACATTACTTCCTATTCTAAGCATAGAAAAAATCATGTTAATCACTTAAAACATATTTTTGAAAGATCTAAAAAATTCAGAATTTCCTTGAATCCTAAAAAATGTTATTTTGCCTTATCAGAAGGTAAATTATTAGGGTTCATTGTCTCTAAAAAAGGAATCCATATTGACCCTGATAGGATTCAATAAATCGAAAATGTTCCTCTACCATACAATAAAAAAACAATGCAATCATTTTTAGGACAAATTAATTTTGTGAAAAGGTTTGTTCCTAATTTTTCCCAAATCATCTTACCCCTGCAATAATTGATAAAAAATATAAATCACTTTTTAAATGGGGAAAATATGAGAGAAACTCTTTTGAGTTGATTGAGAAAGCCATCATCGAAGCTTCTTCTTTAACAACTCCCAATTTTCTTAAACCATTTTTATTATACACATTCTCTTCTAATACGTCATATGCAGCAGTTTTGACACAGCTAAATGATCAAAACATTGAAGCACCTATTTCTTTTTTCAGTTCTAACCTTCAAGGTGCTAAATTAAATTTTTCAGTTGTGGAAAAATAGGCTTTTGCTGTGTTTAAAGCCTTGAAACATTTTAGACCTTTTCTCCTAAAAACACATACTAAAATAATAGTACCTTACTCAGCAGTAAGGCAATTATTAATCCAACGAGAGGTAGGAGAGAAGAGAGAAAATTGGGTTGCTGCACTTCAAGAATTTTATGTAGAGATACATCCTGCTAAAATTGTTAAAGTTCAAGGTCTTTGCAGGATGTTAACTAGAGCCTCTCATTTACCAATAGAAGAAGGTCAATCAAGTGAAATACAACTATCTGAGGTAAGCCTAAATGATTCTTAGTCACAATATGTTGATCTGAAATTTTTCTTAAAAAATGGATATGCTCCATTATATCTCAATTACACAACAAAGCGTGCTCTAAGGCTTAAATCACATCAATATAAACTCATAGATGATGTGTTATTTAGGAAGAATTATGATTATGTACTATTGAGATGTTTAGAGAAAACTGATGCTAAAAAAGTTATGCAGGAATTACATGATGGACCAGCTGGAGGTCATTTTGGAGGAAACACCATAGCTCATAAAATACTACATGTCAGTTACTATTGGCCAAATCTATTTAAATATGCACATGAATATGCAAGAAAATGAAAAGTACGTCAAACTGTGGCAGGAAGAGAAAGGAAAGCAACATTTCCACTACAACCAATAAATATCCAACAACCATTTGAACAATGGGGGTTAGATATCATAGGTGAAATAACTCCAAACTCTTCTAAACAACATAAGTATATTCTAAGTGCAACAGATTATTTCACAAAATGGGTAGAAGCTATCCTATTAAAGGTGGTTAATACCCAAAATATTATTGCTTTTAATGATCAATTCATAATCACCAAGTTTGGTCTCCCATCAACTTTGATATTTGACAATGCATCTTAATTTTATGGAAACGCTATGATAAAATTCTCTTTGAAAATAGGTTTTAAATTAAAATATTCAGCTAAATATTATCCGCAGGGTAATGGATTGGCCGAATCTACAAATAAAAACCTTATCAGAATCATCAAACGAACTGTAGAACAAAATCATAAAAATTGGCACAAAGCACTATTATTTTCTCTTTGGGCAGATATAATCACCTAGAAGGCCTCAATAGGTACTTCTCCATTTGTATTAGTTTATGGGAAAGAAGTATTTCTACCCACAAATATAACAATACCATCATTTTCTTTAGTGCAGTTTATTTATGAAAATCCTCCTTCTTCCCTTCAACTTAGACAAGATCAAATTCTTAAAATGGAAGAACAAAGAGAAAAAGCCAAAGCTATACACACTCATCATCAACAAATAGTTAAAGCCAGGTTTGACACAACATCTACCAGCCCAAAAGCTTTTGAAATAGGAGACCTTGTTTTTAAATGGGATAAGGCACATGAAGAAAAAGGTAAACATACCAAATTCCAAAGACTATGGCTTGGTCCATTTCAAATCATAGAAAAAATAGGCTTTATCTACCTTTTTGTTACAAGAATTATTAGGTAAGAAAGACTCCTTGCCTATGAATGGTCAAATTCTTAAAAAATATTTCTCTTAGAAATCAAGCTTTAAATTTCACTTTGCTTTAGGAAAATAAAAGTTGAAAAATAGCATCATTTTTTGTTGATTCAAAATTTTAAAATTTCTGATAAATTTATTTGATCTTTCGCTTTTATAAATAAGTAAAGTAAAAATATGATTATAACTATGAGAACTGAGTAAACCTTATTTCTTTGAAATATTTTGAAATTTACTAAAGACATTTACTTTCTGAAAGGACTCTTAAAGTCATAAAACATAGATGTTATGTATCAGTCAAGAAAGAAACCTTTAACCTAGCAAGGATTCTCTACGAAAAGGTATCTAACAACTCTACAATTATCATCCACAACTCTTAAGCGAGCTAATGATTCATCCCATCTGATAAAATTTCTTCTTCAAAGTATAATTCGAAAAGAAAAGAAAATATACAAACTCAAAAGAAAATAAGTCTCATCACGAGCTTGTTTATCATAATCATAGAGAAATAATATAGACTAATATTACCAATACTGCATACCATAATAGGGTAATATCTAAATGATTATAAAAAATCAAAATACAAGGGGTCTCATCACAAGCCAGCTTGTTCAATCTAAATTACTATCAGTGAATGACATTGTCACGATCAGGCCACCAAACCTGGACAATGATTTTGAGAATGTGTTAGAAAAAATAAATCCAATTATATGCTAAATTAAACTTTGAAATAAGAAATCAAATTCAGATGGGACCATGAATCATTATTGGTTAAAATATAACTCTGTCGAGGCTATAAACGCCTGCTAGCAACAGTGGCTCTATCTGTGATAAATGAGTAAAAATCTATGAAACCAATTTTTAGAGAACACCTACTTTATCTTTTTAAATTTGAGTACTGACTAATACAGACACCTATGTGTTATCACTGAAGGGGTTAACTAAGAAAAAAAATGAGAGAGGTAAATAGATTATATTCCGGAAAAACACTGTTTAATTCATGAATCATACTATTATTATTCTCATAAACTTTTTCTTGTTTTGAAAGTTTAGAAATATCAAACAAACCAATAAGAGATATCTGGTTCTCCCAAGTGAATCGCCAATTGTTGTGCTATGCAACACCCCCCCCCCCATTTTTATTTTCAAAATAGTTTAAAATTTGATAATATAAATAGGGACCCTTCTTAAAATGTATTTTTTTCATTTTGAATAAAAAAATCAAACTTCAAAACATTGTTGTTTTTTAAATATAAAAAAAAAAGAAAAATTAAATAAATTCCATTTTTGTGATCATCGTATCGCAAATCGCATCTCGCATAAATCTTATCCCCATTGAAAGTTAAGCACAAAACAAAAAAATCCCGATTTGCGATTTTGTGATTTGAACTTCGCAAGCCGCATCATAAATCGCACATCGCAGATATACATTTAAAACTTAAAACATGACTTACCAATGCTCCGATGTTGCGATATCCTGATAAAAGTGATTTTGTGATTTCGCGATATCGCGAAATTTCATATCGCATAAACGTAAATCTTGTTCAAGAAATTCGCTTCATAAAATAGGTTCAAAAATGGGCGATGTGACGGACTTGACACAATTTAATGAAAGTTTTAAATGTAAAAATAAATCATGTCAGAAATAATTAATAATGTTTCATCATCCCAATATAAACAGTTATTGTTTTTTTATGGCTAATTAATGATACAACTGCTTCCCAGATCTTTTCTTTTAAAATTGGTCATTTCACTATATCTTTCATCATTTGATCGTTACTCTGTCTTAAATAGGGATTTTTCTTCAAGATATGTCCATACGCAAGGTAATGCAGAAACACGACAAACAAACTGTTGCAGAATTTGAATGTACAAAAATGTCGTCCATAATCACAGATACTGTTTGCAATGTAGATGGAGGTGCTACAACATGGAAAGCTATCTATACTATCCTCGAAGATGAAAAACCTGAAGTAGTGGAGGTCAAGGCAACTACTAATGATGCAAAGCCCTCAAATTTATAGTTTAAAGATGTTGCATGCTCCTTCCTTCACAGAATAGCAGCAAGGGCCAACCCTTTACCATATACTGAGATGATAAGATGGGTGGTCGAGAATTCAACAATTAAAGACAGACAATTCAGAACCATTAAGGATGAAATCTTAGGTTCTTTCAGAGCTGAAGATTTGAAAGTCATGTAAAAACTGCCCGACCAACAAGACATCTATGACAACTATTTTGTTGAAAAATTTGCAAAGAATAATGAAGACCCTTTCAAAATGATTCAAGGTTGGATGAAATTGGATAACAAGTTCAAGCATGATAAATCAGGTATGTATCCTATTACTTCACTTGCAAATCCCTACAATTTTGCAGCATCAATGTTGTGCAGATTATATGGTCTTCCCAATAACACAAATTTCTCTATTAATTGGGTTCCCTTGATTGACTCCTTTGTTAATTCTCACATGATGAATTGGGCAACCATTCTTTCCGAAAACCTAGCCAAAGCGATTAATGAATATTGCCAAGAAAGAGTTAGTTCTTCCAAAGCCATCCCACAATTTTTCATGAGTGCATATGTTTTTGATGCCATTTGTTTCTCCACCATTTTTCCAATTATGGGTTGGAAATGGACTCTCGAGGACCCTACCCCTATTCATTTAAGTTATAAACAGATATGGGAACATCATTTTGTACCACACTTTCACAGGTTATGTTATGGGGTTGTATTACCATTACATCAATTAATGTTTGATAGAGAGAGCCTCAGGTTCACTAAGGAAGCCATCGCAGATCTCCAAATGATAGGAAGATGTTTCATTGAAGAATCATTTTCATACATCAGAGTATTCAGAAGCTCCGCTCCTCCACATGTGCTTCCTCTATATGTTTCAGATAAACTAATGGCAAGAGAAGTGGCTTACCAAACTGTCAGCAATGGACTCAATAAAACTCTGAAGGATAATAAAAAATATTTATGGCCAAGTTTCACAATTCAGTGTGGTTCATTCTCCCTCAGAAATTTCAATCATGCGTCGAAATAATGCCAGAAAATTCATCTTTTGAAGCTCCCTATTTTACTGCCAAGGAAATTCGACCCAGAGAAGATCGCTAATAAATTTACTCAGTTAGTCAAAATCAAACTTTCAGACACACAGATGATAGATTTGAAGACATTTTTCAATGTGTTGAAACTTTTGAAGAAGTTCAAAACTTCGTCACATTGAATCTAAACTCGGAGGAATTACAAAGATTCCATGAATATAGAGAGCAAAGACTCAAGCGTATTCCACAAAATATCCTGATTATTAGTTATATGACTGAATCAAGCAAGGTGATCAGAACAAAATAATCATATTCATAGAATCAAAGTGAGCTAGATAAATTCTGGACTTCAGTTAGTAATACATTTATGGATACCCCCGAGGGATCATCCACACAGAAAAATACAGTATTTCAGACTCCCCAGGGTCAGATAGTTTCAGCAAAAGAAACCACTGAAAATCCTGAGACAAGCTCCCAAGATGCAAAAGTTATTCCCGTGTTTCCTACTGCTGAAATTATTCAAAAGGTAATTGATATCCCTCCATTGGATGTATTCTAAAACCCTCTTCATAAAGCTGTAGTCAGGAAACGAAGAAAGAGAAGAAGAATTGAAACACCCCCAGGTAATGAGATCATGGAAGTTGTATGGAAAGACACCCCGTCGAACCCAATCGACAACCTAACTCGGCTATCACAATTTGCTGGAGAATATACTACTGCAAAAATGGACAAAGCAGCCGAAGTATCCATTTTGGTTCAATAGAAGGATGATAAAATAATGCAACTCTTTAAAGGAATATTCTGAATCAAAAGGCCGAGCAGCAACTCTTTAAATTACAACAAGATATGGAAATACTTAAGATAAGTCATGAAAATTACTTATCCAACAAAGACACACTGATTAAAGATTTCAAAGAAAATCTTATAAAGTATGAAGGCATTCCTACTATAAATGAATTCATTAAATAAGCATTGGCATTAAATGCCCTACTCTCAAAACAACAAGATTTGTTTGTCCTACAAATGTCAGACATAGTTCCACATTTGGAAATCAGTGAAAAATTGACTAATATAGTTATTGATCAGAGAATTGAGTTTAATGAACTCAATACCAAATTTTTTTATTGTATTGAATGGAAGGATTCAGAGGAAGGTAGAAGATCAAATCTCCCAAAGATCAAAGAAACTTATAAAGATATTCTCTTTACTGACTGGGATACATAGGTAAGACAGGCAGAATTGGCAATAGCTAGAGCATCAGGCATATCAAAGAGAATTGTCAAAACAATCAAACACATGTTACGTACCTCCGATTTAATTAAATAAGGAGATCCTAAATCAATTCCTGATCTTAAAATATTGGAGCAAAGTTTGAAAAATACAGGTCAAATATGAGAATAAACAATTGCATAGCTGAAAAATACTAATTGGGAAGCATACTAACAACTCTTGGTTAAACCTCATAGTCAAATAATGACATTGAATTGTTCTCTAGAATCCATACAGGAAATGTTTCCACTTTTACTTGATGCTATATTTACTGGACAGATGAAAACAAAGTTCGGGAAGCCTCCACAAGTTCAACCAATGTCCGATATTTGTGAACAGAAAGTAGAGATGGAATTATCCTATCATCAAGCATGATCATGAGTTAATTTGTTTTGGAAATTTCAATTTTAGCAATTAGATACTAGGAATGAGAAAGGTTGTTTGAAACCTCCTCATAAGATATTTTGTACAATCTATTTTTGTAAGTAGTTAATGTAGTATTTAAACCCTTCTCATGCATTTAGAGAAGGGTCTAGGATTTTTATTAAGAACATTTACAAAGATTATGTTACTGTAAGTTTGTGGATGTCTTGATAAGATAATGGAACTTGGTATTTTCAATTATATATCATCTTGGTTGATCATTGTTGATACACTATTGTATTCTTTGAATGACTTATTGATAGAAGATTGATTGTGGCCTATTATCGCTGGTCAGATGAGAAGGAAATCACACATCTGGTACTATTATCATGTATGCTAAAATATGTTTTAACATTAGTGATAAATCTATATTTTTATGAATTATGTATGAAATCAATTATTTCTGTTTGAAGTATCAGTTGCATTATTGTATGATATCATAATAGAAATTGATTTGTTTTATATATGATAATCAGAATATATGCGATATGTTTTACATCTTCCTTTGATTAACTATTTTCTCAAAAGGATTATCTTATAAAATTATTAATTCTATTAAGTCTGTGATTGATTTAAATCATCACAGACTGAATAGACATCATTTTAGATCGCATAAATCAAAATTATCCCAGGTTATATTAGATCATATTTAATTCAAAGTTTTGCATCTTAGAATAAAGTTGTCTTAGGTTTTTGTTATTCTCCTTCCAAATCATTTGAAAGAAAACCAACAATCATATAAAACCCAAAACTGGGAAATTGGTCCCATTACCCCCAGTCAGAGCCACTATCCCAAATGGAAAAGGAGTTGCTTTAAGGTCCGAACCGGGTGGTTATCCCCCTTGTTGTTGCCACAAATTTCTGAGGCCTCAACAACTCCTGAAAACCAATTTAATTTATGTTTCTTCTTGCTCTAAGATTAATTCCTGCATGATCAACCCGAGTCGATCCTCCTTGATCTTAGAGAAAATTATTTCATTGTTGCATCTCTACCTTAAATCTCATTTTCCTACCTCCCAGTTAATATTAATCTTGCCTTGATTCCTCTTAGTTATCCACATGGATATTGACAGATCCAGCTTATCACCAGGACTCCCACCGCTGAACAGATGTCTTAAGGAGTAAATTAAAAAATTAATCCCTTTTTCATACTAATCACCCTTCTTCATATTATTCCAACACTTCGAAGTTTCTCAATTATAAATGTTCATTGGATGTGACATTAGGATGATGCACCCTCATCCTCCCTAAGTTCACCTTGATCCAAAATGACGACTCATTTTCCTATTCATCTGTCATCATATTATTATCCCTTTTAATATGATAAAATTCGATATTTTAAAACTTTCCAAATAACAAATATATTCTTTGCAAAGTTGGATTTGGGTCAAGTTCCTTGTTTTGAGACCATTTTATACATTTTTATATGGTTATGAGGGAATCTCCAAAAATTGTAAGTTGTGTTATTCCATCAATTGTTGCCAACCTCAACCCTTGCCATAATCCATATTCTTCTTCTTGGTTATTTTTGGCTACTCCCATTCCCCAGGAAAACGTTTTCCAAAATTTTCCATCAAAGCTAAAAATAGCCTCTCCCACTCCATCCTCCCCTGTATTTCCTTTCATTTCTCCATAAAATAAGCACTGATACCGGCCCAATGTTTTCCTCCATTCCTCAAACTGGTCTCTGGACATACATATAAGAAACAACATACTACTTTTACCTTTAGTTGAGCATCCTTTTGTGTCTATTGTTTTTTTTACATTAATCCATCGTCTCTCTACCCTCATATAATTGTCTATATCTCTTGGGTCAAACCCTTTCACAAACACTGCATAAAATAACAACTGGGAGGATTTCCAAGTTGTAGATATGGAATTTGGCTCCCTTCCTTCGAAAATTACATGATTTCTGGCAAGCCAGATTTCGCAACAAATATATTCCAGGATAACATTCCAACACCTAAAGATAATTGAATATTAGCCATGATTCCACAATGGATGAGAGCACCACTTTTCAAGGACTATATATATTAGTTAATGGTTGGATGAATAATAAGAAAAGGTCATTCTTAGTCAAGGTTAGTCTTAGTCTCCTTTATAGTTTTTAGTTGTGTTGTAATTTTAGTTTACATTTTAATTGTGAGAGGTGTTTTAAAGTTTAATATAGCAACATTAATATTGTAAAATACTATGGAAATTATTATGCAATATAATATAATGTTGATTTGGTTAACATAAAATATATAAATATAAAATTAAGAAACAAAAAATGTTTATAAGTATGAGTTAGCTATTTGATGGGTTTATTGAGAGTGGGATATAATTCTATAGTCCATTGTATTTGCACATAGTATTTGTTATGATGAAATATATTTAAAAGGTTGAGAAAATTCATTATGAAATACAAGAATACCAACTTAAATCTATCTCAACTCTATATATAATCTCTCTTAACACTTTATAAATCTAAATTTAAAATGAATCTAAACTAATTTATACACTCAAACATCTTTAGTTAGCACAAACATATTATAAAATCAATGTCTTGCATTTTAAGAAAAAAAATTATAAATATTTTCTTTTGCATAAATTAAAATTAAAATATTATATATGGTTTTATTAGTTATTTTTATTTATATAATTAATTAAAACATCATATGTGGTTTTGTTAGTTGTTTTTATTAATATAATTATTTTTGAGTAATTAAAACGTTATATATAGATTTATTCATTTTTTTCATTATTGATTTAAACATATGTGCATTTAATTTATGTGTTTTAATTTTTTCCACTTTCGATGTTATTGGTTTTGTTTTATGATCTAGCTTAATTTACATGTCATTGGTTTTGTTTTTGGGGTATGTTATGTTTATCGATGGACTTTGTAAGCAAAATGAAAATTGAGTTTGAATATTTGAGGTTAGTGCTTTGATGTAAATTTTTTTTTTCTAAATTAAAACGTTATAATTTTCATTATTGATTTAAACATATGAGCATTTAATGTATGTTGTTTTATTCTTTTTAAGATGTTAGTGGTTTTGTTTTATCATCTAGTTCATTTTTCTGGTTTGTCTTAGTTGAATAATGTTAAGTTTGAGGATTTCGTAACAAAATTGAAAAACGAGTTTGAATATTAGAGGTTAGTGCTTTGTTGTAAATTGTATTTTTTATTATTATTATTATTATTATTATTATTATGATTATGATTATGATGATGTTGGTTTTTTTGTTTTTTTAAAAGTTATATATATATATATTAGGTTATTGTGATTCGAATTAAATTATTATATTATTTGTAATTTATTTTATATTTTTAGAGTTAGAAAATTGGAGGAATTAATTTACAAAGTCATTTTTACTAGTTATCTCAATTTGTGGGAAAAACACTAGGAGTAATTTAGAGGCCTTAAATGACTGCTTTTTGTGGTTTTGAACTTATTTTAAACCTATATTCTATAATCTACATACCAATACATTTCCAGTGATGTAAGAAGTACCTCAATCGGAGCTCGCATGAGAAATATATGCCTCTTGGAAGTTGACCTATTGTGATTAACCAACATAATTTGATAGGATGGAAGAAGACTATTGAAGGGCTGAGTTGTAACTCATGTTAAGGGTTGAATGGGTCAAATCTAACACCCACTTAGCAAATGGTTTTTGTTATAACCAAACCATTAGGAGGAAAAGGGGTTCCATTCTATTTTCTTGCATTTTGTTCCATAGTAGAGAAGAGTATTTGAGTATGGATAGAGAGAGAGCATAACAAAGGGGTTTGTGTTCTATAGTACCCCATAGGGCAAAAATATCATATAGCTTCATTAGAGAGTTCATTTTCCTTTGCATTTGCATCATTTCCATTTCATACAAAAGAGAGTAAAGTAATCATACCTTGTAGCTAGGTTTTCTCTTGAAAGAATATCCCAAAGGATATCTTGGTGTTAATTGTGGTTTGTGAGTGCTTATATTTACCTATTCTCTATTTTTTGCATATTATCTATTGCATACATAAACAATAAACCATTAATAACAAATATAGAATATACAAGGAATCAACCATTCATAGTATAGATTTTAGTTTATTTTCATATATCTTTTGTGACAAATTTTCAAGTGGAACATCCTTGAAAATTTACAGATAATATTGGTATTAGACCATATTTATTTGAGCATTTTGTGGGAAGTTTCGAGGGATTAGATTGATTTAAGAAAAAATTCATCAAACACCAACCATGGTTGATGGATTAATTTATGATAACCCTCAAGGTTTGTCGAAACAGATGTTTGGATGTTTGCGCATTTCGAAGTATAAGTCACAGATATGGATTGTCCTATGAACCTCATCATCGTGTCCCTAACTAGTCAGCTTGGGATGATTACAGAAGATAGGGGTTCCAACTCTGATGTTAGATTTGAGGGAAAATTGGAGATCATGAAGAACTAGAGAAAGATTCCATGAAACCCAAAAAAGAATAGCTAAGATCAAGTGTTATGAACCATTCATTAATCGCTTCAATATGGAAGTAAAGGTGGATATCAATACATATCAAGGTGAGATAAATTCTTTGAAGTTAAATTATTAGTTGGAGAATTATTTTAGTGTTCAACATATAGAGGAGGGGAAAATAAGTCATTTTATCATTTCAAATTAGAGGTCCATGCCCTGACCTTTTGGGAAAGCCACATGGAAACTATTACACTGGAGAGGGAAATGGATCCTTTAATAATCAAGTGGGGGGATTTTGAAACTCTCATAAATTCTCAAGTATACTTTATTGGGCAAGTAGAATACCAGTGGATCTGGTCGCATTAATTTAGATAAAGACATGTGTTAGAAATCCAAGTAAAGTGGATTACAATCAGTATTTTCTTATTTTTTGAACTTCGAAAAATTATTTGTAAGGTTATAAGTACTTCTAAAAATTTATTCTTCCATCAATAAATAATTTTACTTCAAAAATTAAACAAAAATATTAAGGATAAGCATAGATCACAATGCACAATAAGAGAAACTAGAAATTAGATCCAAGATCAGGGAAAAACCCAACAATGGAAAAACCTAACCAATTCCTTTCTTAAAGATATCCTTCAATCATACATCAATACATGAAATATACTAACCCAAGAAGACTTACACAAATGAAGGCTTCCACAACTGAATGTCCAACAAAGATCACAAAGTAGAGATTGATCCTCTCACAAGACTAGAATGTGTCCTTCCTTGAGCTCAAACTTCAACCAATAATAGATTTTGGGATAATAAGAGATAAAAAATTTGGATATACCACCACAAAGCTAGAATATTCCACTACATCACTTGGATATTTTTTACATAGCTTAGATCTATCACCACAAAGTTCATATTTTCCACCATTGATCTCGTATCTATGTCACTGAGATTGGATCCGCCACCAGAAAGGTTGGATCTATGTCACAGTATTTGGATCTGTCACCATAGAGCTCAGATTTTCCACCACACAGGGTTTGTATTTTCCACCACAGAGTTTGGATATGCCACAAACTTTTAGATCAAGCCACCATAAGTCTAACCACAAAGTTCATATTTTCCACCATGGATCTCGTATCTATGTCGCAGAGCTTGGATCTGCCACTAGAAAGGTTGGATCTATGTCACAGTATTTGGATTTGTCACCACAGAGCTTGGATTTTCCACCACACAAGGTTTGTATCTTCCACCACAGATTTTGGATATGCAGCCACAGAGTTTGGATCTGCCACAAACTTTTAAATCAAGCCACCATAAGTCTAACCACAAAGTTCATATTTTCCACCATGGAACTCGTATCTATGTCACATAGCTTGGATCCACCACTAGAAAGGTTGGATCTATGTCACATTATTTGGATCTATCACCACAGAGCTCAAATTTTCTAACACACAAGGTTTGGATCTTCCACCACAGAGTTTGGATATGCCACCATAGAGTTTGGATCTGCCATAAAATTTTAGATCAAGCCACCATAAGTTAGATCTATTCCATAAAGCTTCATATCAAGCTCTCGAATCACTACTACAGGTGTCACACAATGAATTAGAGATTAGAGAGAGAGAGAGAGAGAGAGCTTAGAGAGCTTAGAGAGAGCTTAGAGAGCTTAGAGAGAGCTTAGAGAGCTTAGAGAGAGAGAGAGAGAGAGAGAGAGAGAGAGAGAGAGAAGAAGAAGAAGAAGAAGAAGAAGAAGAAAAAGAATTTATTGCTTGACTTTATATTTCTTCTTAACGCACCTTCTGTTGAGTGGGACCAACAGATATCATTAAGAAGTGAATACATGGAAAGGAGAGTAAGTAGCCTCTTAATATATTCATCAAGGTGATTTGATTGGGTGTGAATGAGATTAATTTGAATTGACTGTCTAGAAGTAATGACTTGCACTTGTGGATCCTTCATAAATTATAAAATTATTTTCCTTCTTTAAAAATATAATTGTCCTTCTTTCAATTCCATGTAATATAAGCCTTATAAAATTTATTTTAACCATGAAGAACATGCTAGAAGGAAATAATAATTCATTTTTCAAGTTACAATAAAAATAATTATTTCATGAACATTGACCATAGCTACATTTTCAACACTCCCTCTTAGCTAGGGAGGTATTCATAATCATAGTCAAGATGTAATTCAATTCCAAAGGTTCTCTAAGAAAGGACCACGATAAGATCAAAATCATCAAAGGATTATTGTTGGCGGAAAATTTATGGATGGTTTGAGACCCTGGGTTCAGACACAGGGGCCAACAAAGGATCTGTCATAGTCTAGCGCAACGTCGACATTTTCACCCTATTCAGAAGAATAAGGTGTCTCACCCGAGGCGTGGTGTGAACTTACTTACATAGGGTTGGAACCTAGTATTGGGAAAACCCCATGAAGGTTATCACCACCCAATAAACTCAGAAATAGAACATTAAGGTGCAATCAAGTCGGCTCAAGCATTCAAGAGGAAGGTATAATGCAAATGTACAGTCATAATAATTTTTTTAAGAAGCTACAACAAAGCACATACAATGACTCTCATATAACCATGTAGATCCTCCTTTAATGAAATCCAAACGTATTACATCCATACATTTGGCTCAAAGGCCTTGAAGATAGAACATAAATTTACAATAAGAAGATAATATATGAGCAAGATGAGATGGAACAATGCAAACTCGGTGGGTTCTGTGTCATCATTTTGGTGCCTTCCTCTACTTATCCTCCTTTTTTACTTTCTCATCTGCCTTCTTAAACCCTCTTCTTGTTGATACCTATCCATTGCACATTCATCCTTTCCCTTCTTTCGAGTGCCTCTGTTTCTCAACTATTTGTGTGTCCTCGGCTACCAGCATTCCTTCCAGCTCAACTGCAACTACCCAAGTTGTGATTTCTTTGCTCGAATCTCCGTAACTACTAGTCTTTGGAGGATCCCTTCTCCTTCTTCAGTTTTATTTTCTGCATCCTCCAACAGTTTCCTTTGGTCAAAATATGGCCAATCTTAAAAATGTGTCACCGCTCATCTCTCAAAATGAAGGACCCAACATGGCCTGACCACATTCCATTGACTCGTCCCCGAGTGAATCATTTTTTGGCATTGGTAGTGTTATTGGTGTTGTGGGTGTTTCCTACTATTGAAGTGCTTCTTTTTGTGTTGCTCCTCCTTTACTAGTTCCTTCAAACTGTTGAGCCTCCATTTTGTCCATATTTTCATGTTTTTTGTTGAATAACTCTATGCTTGTACTGGGTTTTTATAGTCATTATTATCCTTTTTATTCACTATTGGGCTATTGTCTAGAGGAATTTAGAGGTAATAGTTATTGATATATCAATTATTATTTTTTTGTTTAATTGAAAAGTATTTAATGTGAAAATGTCATTAATAGTAGGCTCTCCTTGTGGCAAGTAAACAATTCCTATTTTAACAATGCAGTTCCTGTACTAGCAGTGTAAATCTTGTTCTTACCTCCACGATTTTCATACTTCGGGTTGTCATGATGGAAAACGAGCATATGGGTTTTGAAGGGCAGAAGGTCGATGTGCTGATGTGTTCCCTTGATCACACCTAGGTCTTCCAGATAATGCGTGGAGCTAAATTCAAAGAACACGGTCAAATTGTTTTTAGAAACCACATAATTGTTAAAAGTGTGATACCCTCACGACTATTATGGTGAAGATCTTATGACTTGACACTATTCATTGTATTATCTCCAGATCAATACGAATCTAGCTGAATTTATTATTCTTATATAAAATTTGGTTTTCAAACTCTAAAATTATATGCGTCGATAACCTTTGGTCCGAGTAGTTGGGAGGCATCACTATTGGAAGAGGAGCATACAGTGTGGTATGCTCAACACTGAAGAAACCAATGAGCAATGCAAAGGGGACCCTGTGAGAAATAAAACTACTTCGACACATGCAGCATGTGAGGATTAAAATATATAGATTCAGAAAATTCCTTGCATCAATTCGAACCCAGTCAAAATCGAATCTCCTTATTTTGGTTCTAAATCAATTTGTAATTCTAAACCTCTTTGAATGTGTAACTATGGATCCGAGTAATTGGGAAGTGTTTCTGTTATAAGCATGAGTGTTGCGTACTGGAAAGGAGGATCCTGAGTTGTATTTTGTAAATCATATTTGGAGAGACAGGGGTCGAGTTTTCTATGGAATGATGGGAAGAGTATTCACCTAGTGGGATGATCCCTGGAGGGGATAATTGGAGCCCAGCTCTGCGTTATTAAAATCTTATGTAACAAGAATTTGCATTAATTTAATATGGAATTTTATTTTTTATTTGCAGTTATTTTAAAACTTATGGTATTGTGATTTAAGCTCTTGCAAGGGCAACGAGCTGGGTGGTTGAGCCCACCAACCAGTCTGTTTCCCCCATTCCTATTAGGATTTATTTTCATTCTATTTTGACAAAGGCATAGTGTAGGTGTGATTGATGTAGATCTGTAATTTCATTCCATAGTCCCTTTTTAATTGCTTTTATTGTAATTAGTGATATCATTATTCCTTGGAATGTATTTTTATGAAGACTCTTACTGCATCTCTCATTTTCCAAGTTGAGTGTGATACTTACCGTGATCTTATTGGTTGCATAACAAGGTTTACTTTCAGGATATAATAATGAAGGAAACACTGTCTCATCAAAGAGATCTAGTTGATTTGACTCATCATGCATTATCTGGAGCATTCATGATTGCCTTAAAACTATTATTCTAGATGTGAAATTGATCCTTGCACTCACTCTTGAAATCTTAATGAGAGATTGTAATATTTTTTTTATTCGTAAAGTGAAGTGCTCACATGATTCTTAGAATATATTAAGGTTACAAGTTGTGATTGATATTCCTTCATCATAAGTGAATGTTTCTTTAAACAATACATATGATGTAGAATATTTATGTGTTGAAGAGAAAGTGCTTAATAGTTTTATAATATCAGGGTAAGATTGGAAGTAGTAGGGAATGCATTTATCTTACTTTTTTTTATTGCACACTTTCCTTACAAATGAGAGAAGAAATGTGCATACAGTCTAGATTCTTGATCCGAATTTATGTAGGAATGCAAAAAAATACATATATAACCATAAAAACAAAGATGCAATGAAAATAACACTTCATTTCATTAATATAAAAGAACTAAAATTTGTTTACAAACAGAATGGAAATAAACTAGCTAGGGCACTAGTCGCTTATCTCTAAGAAGAGACGTGGTAGCTACAGGCCTCTGAAATCGATGTTACAATTAGGCCTGAAGGCCTATATATTATTGAAAAACACTAGAAAATCCTAAAAATTCAAAAACCTAACCCTAGTAGATGAAACACCAGAATATGGGCCCCGTTGGGGTAAATTGGTACATTACTTTCCCAGGGTTTTAACTTTGGCATACTATCTATGTTTGACGCACATTATACGTCGTTAGAAATATCTATCTGAGGATTACAAATGATGACAACGAATATTGAGTTTGGAACAAACTCATATTTTTTGAAGGTTTCATGCCCAAAAAACATCGTTTAGGGCCTCAAAACGGCTTTCGAAGTTTATGACCCAAAAAACTACCAAAAATAGTAAATTGTGCTACAATTAAGGAAAATGAAAAACTAAAAGAAACAATGGTGGGGGTCCAAGTGGAATAGGCAAGTGGGCACCAATATCCACCTCGATCAATTCCTTTTCAAGCATTCAGTGATTTCTTCAAATTAGTTGGAATGAAGTTGCATTATGTTTCCTAGTTTATTTCATGCTTTCCATTGTAACATAGCAGTAATCCTATAAGAGGCTTTGCATTATTTATTTCCTGAATGGTTTGAGTAGAATCTACATTCCCTTTTCCCCTGGATAACTGAGGTAGAATTTCTACAAGAGTCACTCAACCTAGAAGAGGAGCTAGAAGTAGATTCACAGTATGCTTACTTTTTGTTGAAGAATCTTGTGCCTTTTCTTCAATGATGCATTTTTGAGAGTTTGATTTTTATTCTACAAATCCCTGACGAATTATTCTGGCACATATTTTAGTACGGCTCGAAGTTTACCAACTTGGATTGACAATTTAAATGTTGGTGTAAATCTTTCATTTATACCACCCAACATTTTGGCGTCGTTTCTGGGGAGGCATTGTAGGATCATGCCTCAACGATTTGTCATGTTTTTCCCTTTCCTTCACAATTGAAATTTTATATTAACGAGATTCCCCTTGCTTTTTGAAGCATACTGGACAATATTGCCATAGAGATCACAAGCTAGGTTTTCCTTATTACAAGTGAGTTTTCCTTTACTGCAAAGTGCGATTCCTGATTTGTTTCCTTTATAGAAATTAATTTTTTTTACTACAAAGTGTGATGGTTGATTTATTGCAATTAAGTTTTTAAGAGTGATTTCCTTTATTGCAAAGTGTGATGCATGATTTGTTTCCTTTACATCAATTGAGTTTTTACTGGAAAGTGTGATGCTTTATTTATTGTAACTAAGTTTTAAAAGTGATTTTCTTTACTGCAAAGTGTGATGCTGGGGTGTTTTCTTTACTGCAATTGCAGATTATTTGGTTTGAAAAGTTTGATTTTATTATTAAGTTTACAATCCTGGTTTGTATATTTTAATTGTAATTGAACTTTCGAGTTAGTGTGTTCCTATTTTTCAGGTACCTAAAGAACCCCCCCCCCCCCCCGCTCTAAATCCATGTGCTAACAATGCCTTCCATCCAACAGGAAAATGACAAGAAGTGTGATGCTATTCCAAGAATTATCTCAAATCTTAGTAGAAGTTGGGGTCTCTTCTTCATAGAAAGAACACATTTTGGCATCAATTAAGAATAGGTATATTCCTCTGGAAGAAAAGACTCATGAATGTCCATAAGATTCTCCTAGGGAAACTGAGAAGCTATGGCTCATGCTTGATGAAGAGAAGCCATCAAAAGTAGAGATTAAAGAACATACACCTGATCCATCGTACATTTTAGGGGATAAACAAAGAAATTTGGAGGATTTTCATGATGCACGGAAAGTTTCCCATGAATAAAATGACCAAGATTATATGGATCCCATAGAGTCTTGGTTTTGGATGACTGTCAGTATCCACTTCTCCTTTATGATTGGACAATTTGTAACATCACATCAGTTAATGCAGTTAGTTCCTCATGTTCTGGTATTCTCTCGAATATGCTTTTCAAATTTGAACATGAGTAGATTTATCCTCTTGTTGCGCATATGGTTGTGCTGGAAGTACTTCTATACTTAAAAGCAAAGTCTTCCACTTCTTAGGGTAGAGTAGGATTAAGAATAAATCAATGACATGAATAAATATGTTACAACAATGCTATAATGGCTTCGACTTCCAAAGAATAGCCACTATAACTACTTTTGATCCACATTGGTTGTTAACACACACATCTATGGTAAGTCTTGCTCAGTACGATTCACTCTATTACCTCATGATTTTGTGAAAGTGACCATGGTTAATCATTCTAATGAGTTGTCATCGAGTTATATATATATTTGAAGTTTCCCTTAAAATGCATCATTGGAAAACCTCCTATGGTGGACCACTCGTGTAAAGATGATAATGATCCATTCATTATAACACTAACATTATTAACTCAAAGAATATTTTAGTCATTATCTGACATCTTAATGAATCTTTAGGGTAGAGGAACTATCAAGTAATTATTAGTCATTAAAATATTTTCACGTCATCCCATACTCTCAAGGAGCAGATATGTCTCCCCATTTATTAAGTAACCTTTGAAGTTAATTATAATCATAGTTTACAAAATATTTATGGAGGATAGGAGGTCTCATGATGAGCCAACCTACCACGATCATGAGACCTAACATGCATGGCATTACTGCTACTCGTCACCAAGCTAGAGTAATGGCTTTCAATTGAAAAGTTGAAAGAGAGGAGGTATCATGAGCTGACCTGTTCAGCCATGTTACTTATTGTGAGTGGCACTGCCATCAGCTAGTTACCAATCCAAGACAACGTCCTTCATCTAACTTTTAAAATCAAATAAAATAACTCTAAATTTATATATAGTAAGTGGGACACATACATTTCTTTTGGTTAAATGAAATCTCTGTCGAGGCTATAAACACCTGCAGGCAATAGGGCTGTCTGTTGTATTAAATTTAATTGCATACTATGATTTACTCGATTATCTTTCTCTTTCACTAAAACTCATCATTTCATTTCTTGGACAATGGTTTTAAGATGATTTGAGCATGATGCTTTGAGTTCTATTTTTAAAAAATTAGGAATATTTAATGAATGTTGTACCCTTAGTGAAGGTAATTATTTGTACTAGATTAAGAAGAAATTTGGTTTTACACCTGGATGACAACAAAATTTAGAGTGGTCAATGAATAATTTGTTGATTGATCCAGGAAGGTGTCATCTTGTTCTATTTCTTTTTCCCTTTCCTAGTATCATAATTCACTTCAATATTTTCCATGGTATTTGGAGTGATGAATTACTTAGTGATGATTACTCATGAGGTACTTATGGACAACAATATGTGTTGATTTTGTTTGCCTCTGAATAAGCACTACAAGTCTAGGGGCATGACTGCCATAGTAAGTGCATGATTGTTATAGCAGGTACATGAACCTTGTGGAAATCTTCTTGAAATTGCACCTCTTCTAGCAAAGATTTTTTTATCAATGATGTTATTAAGACTCTCAGCTAACAATGGAATTCTGAAAAGAAATCTATAGAAAACAATGAATTCATTTGAGACAGGACAACATGTATGTATTGTCCATTATAATAATGTGATACTTTTCATAATGTTTTATTTACCTGATATTGTTACATCAAAACTTTATCATTCTTGCACTAGATACTTTCATAAGGGAAGTAACATCGTTTAGTTGGAAATATAATAAGGATGTTGCAGGCTTGATGAATGCTTTAAAAATGATGACATACTAGGTATCTTAATACTTTTTTGCTGGAGATTTTTTTGACATTTTTTTTTTCAGGAAGCATAGTATGATCATTAATATTTAAGCATTCCCCCTACCTTCTTCCATGATTTTATAATCTTATGGTTTGGCTTGAATGAGGACATGCAAGAAGGTCAGCATGGGGGAGTTTTGAGCCTCCATTTCGTCCAATATTTCATGCTTTTTTTTTAATAACTCTATGCTTATACTAGCTGTTTATGGTCATTATTATCCTTGTTATGCACTATTGGGCTATTATCTAGAGGCACTCATAGGTAACAATTATTGATCTATGAATTATTCTTTGTTTTGTTAAGTTGAAATGTATTTAATGTGAAAATGTCATTAATATTAGGATCTCCTTCTGGTAGGTGCACAATTCCTATTTTAATAGTTCAGTTCCTGTGCCAGCAGTGAAAATCCTGTTCTCACCTCCACAATTTTCATACTTTGGGTTGTCATGATGGAAAACAAGAATATGGGTTTTGAAGGGAAAAATTTTGATGTGCTAATGAGTTCCCTTGATCGCACCCAAGTCTCCCAGATAATGTGTGAAGCCAAAGTCAAAGAACACAGTTAAACTATTTTTAGAAAGCACATAGTTGTTAACATCGTGATACCCTCATGACTGTTATGGCGAAGATCTTATAACTCGACACTAGTCATTGTATTATCTCTAGATCAATACGAATCGAGCTTAATTTATTATTCTTATATAAAATTCGGTTTTCAAAGTCTAAAATGATATGCATCGATAACCTTCCGTCTGAGTAGCTGGGAGGCATCACTATTGGATGAGGAGCATACGGTGTGGTCTGCTCAGCATTGAAGAAACCAATAAGCAATGCAAGGCAGGCCCTGCAAGAAATAAAATTGATTTGACACATGTAGCATGTGAGGATAAAATATATACATTCGACAAATTTCCTTCATCAATTCGAACCCAGACAAAATAAAATCTCCTTATTTTGGTTCTAAATCAGTTTGTAATTCTAAACTTGTATGCATGTGTAACCATGGATCCGAGTAATTGGGTAGAGTTTTTGTTATAATCATGAGGGTTGTGTACTAGAAAGAAGGATCCTGAGTTGTATTTCGTAAATCATATTTGGAGAGACAGGGGTTGAATTTGTTGCGAAAGGAAGGGAAGAGTCTGCGCCAAGTGGGATGATCCCTAGAGGGGACCACTGATGCCCAGCTCTGCGTTATTTAAAGCTTATGTCACAAGACATCACATTAATTTAATCTAGCATTTGGTTTGGTATCTGCAGTTCTTTTAAAACTTATGGTATTGTGATTTAAGCTCTTGCACGAGCAACGAGATGGGTGGTTGGGTCCACCAGCCAGTCTGTTGCCCCCATTCCTCTTTGGATTTCTTTCCATTCTATTTTGACAAAGGCTTAGTGTAAGTGTGATTTGATGTAGTGTTGTAATTTCATTCCATAATCCCTTTTTCATTTCTTTGATTGTGATTAATGTTATTGTTATTCCTTGGAATGTATTTTTATGAAGACTCTTACTACATCTCTCATTTTACAATTTGAGTGTGATACTTACCCTGATCTCATTGATTGCATAACAAGGTTTACTTTTAGGATACAGTGATGAAGGAAATAATTTCTCATCAAAGAGATCTATTTTATTTGACTCATTGTGCATTATCTGGAGCATTCATGACTACCTTAAAACTATTACTCGAGATGTGAAACTGATCCTTGCACTCACTCCTGAAATGTTAAGGAGAGATTGTAATCTTGTTTTATTGGTAAAGTGAAGTGATCACAGGATTCTTAGAAAATATTATGGTTAAAAGATGTAATTGATATCCCTTCATCATAATTGAATGTTGCTTTAAACAATACATATCATGTAGAATATTTCTATGTTGAAGAGAAAGTACTTAATAATTTTTTAAGATCACGGTAAGCTCGAGAGTAGTAGGGAATGCATTTATCTTACTTGTTTTTATCGTACACTTTCCTTACATACCAAGTATCTTAATATTTCCTTGTTGGAGATTTTTTTGACATTTTTTTTAGGAAGCATAGTATGATCATTAATATTTAAGCATCCCCCCCACCCACCCCCCCCCCGCCTTCTTCCATGATTTTATAATATTGTGGTTTGGCTTGCATGAGGACATGCAAGAAGGTCGGCGTGGGGGAGTGTTTAGCCTCGATTTTGTCCATATTTTCATGTTTTTTGATGAATAAATATATGCCTGTACTTGGTGTTTATGGTCATTATTATCCTTTTATGCACTATTGGGATATTATCTAGAGGCATTTAGAGGTAACAATTATTGATCTATGAATTATTCTTGTTTTCTTAAGTTCAAAATTATTTAATGTGAAAATGTCATTAATTGTGGGCTCTCCTTGTGGCACGTGAACAATTCCTATTTTACCAGTGCATTTCGTGTACCAGTTGTGCAAATCATGTTCTCACCTCCAAGATTTTCATACTTCGGGCCGTCATGATGGAAAACAAGTATATGGGTTTTGAAGGGCAGAAGGTTGATGTGCTGATGTGTTCCCTTGATCACACCTAGGTCTTACAGATAATGTTTGGAGCTAAAGTCAAAGAACACGATCAAACTATTTTTTTTAAATTACATAGTTTTTAATAGTGTGATACCCTCACGAATGTTATGGCGAATATCTTATGACTTGAAACTAGTCATTGTATTATCTCCAGATCAATACGAATCCAGTTGAATTTATTATTCTTATATAAAATCCAGTTTTAAAACTCTAAAATGATATAGGTCGATAACCTTTGGTCCGAGTAGTTGGGAAGTATCGCTATTGGACGAGGAGCATATGGTGTGGTATTCTCAGCACCAAAGAAACCAATGAGTGATGCATAGTAGATCCTGTGAGAAATAAAACTAATTCGATACATGCAACATGTGAGGATTAAAATATATACATTCGGAACATGTCCTGCATCAATTCAAACCCAGTCAAAATCAAATCTCCTTATTTTGGTTCTAAATCAGTTTGTAATTTTAAACTTGTATGCATGTGTAACCATGGATTTGAGTAATTGGGCAGCACTGTTGTTATAAGCATGAGGGTCACGTACTGGAAAGGAGGATCCTGAGTTGTATTTTGTAAATCATAACTGGAGAGACAGGGGTTGAGTTTGCTATGGAAGGAAGGGAGGAGTCTGTGCCTAGTGGGATGATCCATGCAGGGGACCACTGGATCCCAACTCTGCGTTATTTGAAGCTTACATAAGAATACTTCTCATTAATTTAATCTGGCATTTGATTTTTTATTTGAATTTCTTTTAAAACATCTGGTATTGTGATTTAAGCTCTTGCAAGGGAAACGAGTTGGGTGGTTGGGCGCAACAGCCAATCCTTTGTCCCATTCCTCTTAGGATTTCTTTGCATTCTATTTTGACAAAGGCATAGTTTAAATGTGATTTGATTTAGCTCTGTAATTTCATTTGGTAGTCCCTTTTTCATTGCTTTGATTGTGATTAATGATATCATTATTCCTTGGAATGTATTTTTATGAAGACCCTTACTATATCTCTCATTTTACAAGTTGAGCATGATACTTACCCTGATCTCATTGGTTGCATAGCAAGGTTTACTTTCAGGATATAATGATGAAGGAAAGAATTTCTCATAAAATAGATCTAGTTGAATTGACTCATCATGTGTTATCTGGAGCATTCATGACTGCCTTAAAACTATTATTATAGATGTGAAAATGATCCTTGCACTCGCTCCTGAAATCTCAAGGACATATTGTAATCTTGTTTTATTAGTAAAGTGGAGTGCTGACATGATTCTTAGAAGATATTAAGGTTAAAAGTTGTGATTGATATTCCTTCATCATAAATGAATGTTTCTTTAAACAATATACATCATGTCGAATATTTCTATTTTGAAGAGAAAGTACTTAATCATTTTATAAGATCAGGGTAAGCTTGGAAGTAGTAGGGAATGAATTTATCTTACTTGTTTTTACTACACACTTTCCTTACAGTTGAGAGAAGTAGTGCACAAAGGGTCTAGATTCCTTTTCAAGCATTCAATGATTTCTTCAGATTAGTTGGAATGAAGTTGCTTTATGTTACCTAATTTATTTCATTCTTTCCATTGCAACATAGAAGTAGTCCTTTAGGAGGCTTTGCATTATTTATTTCTTGAATGGTTTGAGTATAATCTACATTCCCTTGTCCCCTGGACAACTGAGGTAGACTTTATGCAGGAGTCACTCAACCCAGACGTAGATTCATAATGTGTTTAATTTGCCTTGAAGAATCTTGTTCTTTTTCCTGAATGATCCATTTTTGAGAGTTTGATTATTATTCCACATATCCTTGAGGTCTTATTATGGCACATATTGTGCTATGCCTCAAATTTTACCAACCTAAATTGACAATCTAAATTTTGGTGTAAATATTGCATTCATACAACCCAAAATTTTGGCACCGTTTCCGGGGAGGCATTGTAGGGTCAGGCCTCAATGATTTGTCATGATTTTCCCTTTCCTTCGCATTTGAATTTTTAGATTAACGAGATTTCCCTTACTTACTGAAGCATACTAGAAAAAATTTCCAGTGAACTCACAAGCCAATTTTTCCTCACTACAAGTGAGTTTTTCCTTTACTGCAAAGTGTGATGCCTTATTGGTTTCCTTTACAGCAATTGAGTTTTTTTACTGCAAAGTGTGATTCTTGATTTACTGCAATTGAGTTTTTAAGAGTAATTTCCTTTATTGAAAAGTGTGATGCCTGATTTGTTTCCTTTACATCAATTGAGTTTTTACGGTAAAGTGTGATGCTTGATTTACTATAATTGAGTTTTAAGAGTGATTTTTTTTATTACAAAGTGTGATGCTGGCATGTTTTCTTTATTGTAATTGAAGATTATTTGGTTTGGAAAGTGTGATTTTCTTGCTAAGTTTACAATCATGGTTTGTTTCTTTTAATTGCAATTGAACTTTCAAGTTAATGTGTTTCTATTTTTATGCGACCTAAAAAAACCCCCCACTCTAAATCCATGTGTTATTAATACCTTCCAGATAGTAGGAAATTGCAAGGAAGTGTGATGTTATTCCAAGAATTATCTCAAATCTTAGCATAAGCTGGGGTCTATTCTTCACTGAAAGAACACATTTTTGGCATCAATTAAGAATAGGTCTATTCCTCTGGAAGAAAAGATTCATGAAGGTCCAGAAGATTCTCCTAGGAAAACTGAGAAGCTATGGATAATTCTTGATGAAGAGAAGTCATCAAAAGCAGAGTTTAAAGGACATCCACCTGATCCAGCCTGCACTTTAGGGGATAAACAAATAAATATGGAGGATTTTCATTATGCACTGAATGTTTCCCATGAATCAAATGACCAAGAGTATATGGATCCCATAGAATCTTGGTTTCAGATGACTGAGAGTATCCACTTTGCCTTTATCCTTCGAAAATTTTTAGCATCACATCAATTAATGCAGCTAGTTCCCCATGTTCTGGTATTCTCTCGAATATACTTTTTAAATTTTAACATGAGTAGATTTATCTTCTTGTTGCACACATGGTTGCATTAGAAGTACTTTTATACTTAAAAGGGAAGTCTTCTTCTTCTTAGGGTAGATTAGGATAGAAGAATAAATCAATGCCATGAATAAAGATGTTACAACAATGCTGTTACGGCTTCGACTTCCAAAGCATAAACACTAAAAATGATTTTTATCCACATTAGTTTTTAACACACACATATGTGGTAAGTCCTTTTTAATATGATTCACTCTAACACCTCATTATTTTGTGAAAGTGACCATGGTTAATCATTCTAATGAGTTGTCATCTGAGTTATATATTTTAAGTTTCCCTTAGAGGGTATCATTGGAAAACCTCCTATGGTGGACCACTCCTATAAACATGATAATGATCCATTCATGAGAACACTAGCATTATTAACTCAAACAATATTTAATTCATTATATGAGACATACTAATTAAATGAATCTTTAGGGTAGAGGAACTATCCAGTAATGATTAGTCATTAAAAAAATTTCACGCCATCCCATACTCTTAAGGAGTAGATCTGCCTCCCCACTTATTAAGTAACATTCAAAGTTAATTATAATCATACTTTACAAAATATTTATGGAGGATAGGAGGTCTCATGATGAGCTGACCTACCACGATCATGAGACCTAACATACATGACATTACTTCCATTGGTCACCAAGCCAGAGTAATGGCTTTCAGCTGAAAAACTGAAATACAAGAGGTATCATCACAAGCCAGCATGTTCATCCATGTTACTTCTTGTGAGTGGCACTACCATCAGCTGGTTACCAAGCCAGGACAATGACCTTCATATAATTTTTAAAATCAAATAAGATAACTCTGAATCTGTATCTAGTAAGTGGGACACAGACATTTTTCTGGGTTAAATGACATCTCTGTTGAGGCTATGGATTCTTGTGGGTAGCAAGACTATGTCTGTGGTATTAAAAATTGCATACTATGATTTACTCGATTATATTTCTCTTTCCCTAAAACTCATAATTTTATTTCTAGGGCAATGGTTTTAAGATGATTTGAGCATGATGCTTTGAGTTCTATTTTTCAAAAATTAGGAATCTTTAATGAATGTGATACCCTTAGTGAAGGTAATTATTTGTATTGGATTAAGAAGAAAATTGGATTTACACCCGGATGACAACAAATTTAGAGTGGTCAATGAAGAATTTGCTGATTGATCCAGGAAGGTGTCATATTGTTCTTTTTTTTTCCCTTTTTTGGTATCATAATTCACTTCAATATTTTCCATGGTATTCATAGTGATGAATTACTCAGTAATGATTACTCACAAGGTACTGATGGACAACAATATGTGTTGATTGTGGTTGCCTCTGAATAAGCACTACACGTCTAGGTGCAAGATTGTTATAGCAGGTACATGAACTTTGTGGCAGTATTCTTGAAATTGCACCTCTTCCAAAAAATATTTTTTACCATTGATGCTATTAAGACTCTAAGCTAACAATGGAATTCTGAAAAGAAATCTATCGAGAACAAGTATTTCATTTGAGACAAGACAACAAGTATGTATTATCCATCATAATAATATGATACTTTTCATAATGTTTATTGTACCTGATCTTGTTACATCGAAACTTTATCATTCCTGCACTCGATAATTTCATAAGGGTTGTAACATGGTTTAGTTGGCACTATAATGGTGATGTTGCAGACTTGATGAATGCTTTAAAAATGATGACATTCCAATTATCTTAATATTTCCTTGTTGGAGATTTTTTTGATATTTTTTTCAGGAAGCATAGTATGATCATTAATCTTTAAGCATTCCCCCTGCTTTATTCCATTATTATATAATCTTATGGTTTAGATTACATGAGGAAATGCAAGAAGGTCAGTGTGGGGGAGTGTTGAGCCTCCATTTTGTCCAGATTTTCATGATTTTTGCTGAGTAACTCTATGCCTGTACTCGGTGTTTATGGTCATTATTATCCCTTTTATGCACCATTGGGCTATTATCTAGAGGCACTAAGAGGTAAAAATTATTGATCTATGAATTATTCTTGTTTTTTTTAATTTGAAAAGTATTTAATGTGAAAATTTCATTAATAGTAGGCTCTCCTTGTGGAAGGTGAAAAATTCCTATTTTAACAGTGAAGTTCTTGTACCAGCAGTGAAAATCATGTTCTCACCTCCAATATTTTCATACTTCGGGCTGTCATGATGGAAAACGAGCATAATGATTTTAAAGGGTAGAAGGTTGATGGGATGATGTGTTCCCTTAATCACACCCAGGTCTTCCAGATAATGCATGGAGATAAATACAAAGAACATGTTCAAACTGTTTTTAGAAATCACATAGGTGTTAACAGCGTGATACCCTCATGAATATTATGGCGAAGATATTATGAATCAGCACTAGTCATTGTATTATCTCTAGATCAAAACGAATCGAGATGAAATTTCTTATTCTTATATAAAATTCAGTTTTCAAACTCTAAAATGATATGCGCCAATAACCTTCAGTCCGAGTAGCTGGGGGGCATTACTATTAGACAATGAGCATATGGTGTGGTATGTTCATCACTGAAGAAACCAATGAGCGATGCAAGGTGAACCCTACAAGAAATAAAACTGCTTTGACACATGCAGCGTGTGAGGATTAAAATATATACATTCAAAAAATGTCCTGCATAAATTCAAACCCAGTCAAAATTGAATCTCCGTATTTTGGTTCTAAATCAGTTTGTAATTATAAACCTGTATGCATGTGTAACCGTGGATCGGAGTAGTTGGGCAGTGATGCTATTATAAGCATGAGGGTTGCGTAGTGGAAAGGGGGATCATGAGATGTATTTTGTAAATCATATTTGAAGAGACAGGGGTCGATTTTGTTGTGGAAGTAAGGGAAGAGTCTGGGCCTAGTGGGATGATCCCTAGAGGGGACCATTGGAGCCCCAATATACGTTATTCAAATCTTATGTTATAATACTTCACATTAATTTAGTTTGGCATTTGATTTTGTATTTGAAATTCTTTTAAAACTTCTAGTATTGTGATTTAAGCTCTTGCAAGGGCAACGAGTTGGGTGGTTGGGCCCACCAACCAATCCATTACCCCCATTTATCTTATTATTTATTTGTATTCTATTTTGACAAAGGTGTACTGTAAGTGTGATTTGATGTAGCTCTGTAATTTCATCCCATAGTCCTTTTTTCATTGCGTTGATTTTGATTAATGATATTGTTATTCCTTGGAATGTATTTTTATGAAGACTCTTACTTCATCTCTCATTTTACAAGTTGAGAGTGATACTTATCCTGATCTCATTGGTTGCATAAAAAGGTTTAATTTCAGGATCCACTGATGAAGGAAAAAATTTCTCATCAAAGAGATCTGGTTTATTTGAATCATCATGCATTATCTGGAGCATTCATGACTGCCTTAAAAATATTATTCTAGATGTGACATTGATCCTTTAACTCACTCCTGAAATATTAAGGAGAGATTGTAATCTTTTCTTATTAGTAAAGTGAAGTACTCATAGGATTCTTAGAATATATTAAGGTTAAAAGTTGTGGTTGATATTCCTTCATCATAATTAAATTTTTCTTTAAACAATACATATCATGTAGAATATTTCTGTGTTGAAGAGAAAGTACTTAATAATTTTATAAGATCAGGGTAAGCTTGGAAGTAGTAGGGAATGAATTTATCTTACTTGTTTTTATTGCACACTTTCCTTATGGTTGAGACAAGCAGTGCACATACAGTCTAGATTCATTTTCAAGCATTCAATGCTTTCTTCAGATTAGTTGGAATGAAGTTTCTTTATGTTTCCTAGTTTACTTCATGCTTTCCATTGCAACATAGCAGTAATCCTTTGAGGGGATTTTCATTCTTTATTTCCTGAATGGTTTGAGTAGAATCTACATTCCCTTGTCCCCTGGACAACTGAGGTGTACTTTCTGCAGGAGTCACTCAACCCTGAATAGTAGCCAGAAGTAGATTCACAGTGTGCTTACTTTGCCTTGAAGAATAATTTTCCTTTTCTTGAATGATGCCTTTTTGAGAGTTTGATTTTTATTCCACAAATCCCTAAGGACTTCTTCTAGCACATATTGTGCTACGCCTAGACGTTTACCAACCTGGATTGAAAATTTAAATATTGGTGTAAATATTACATTTATACCACCCAACAAAAATGAAGGACCCAACTTTGGGACAAACTTAATGGCGACCTTTTTGAATCTAGTAAAGTCATGGAGATTTGATTGCCATGAGCCAACAAGCATGCTCGCATGATCAAGGAATTGTATTGTGAGATCGGTGGTAGGATGGGTCGAGCGGGTCATTAGGAGGGTATTTCGTTGAGCTTTGATGTTGTCGATGATATGATGTAGCGCCCCCATCTGAGCCTGTGCCAATGGCTTAAGGTCATGGAGTAGGGCCTCAGCCTTGCTGGACTCATCCTCAATTTTTTGTACTTGGATGGCGATGGCATCCACCTATGCTAAAAAATTTGTCTAATGGGCCTTGTCCTTAGAGACCATGGCTTCATTGAAACACTGATTAGATTGTTGACGAAGGGGTTAAAAAATCTAATTTATTTGGGTGAGGTAGCCTGACTAGACAATGACCTATTCTAGGAGTCCCTTGGCTTTTGTTATAACCTGAAGGATAGAGGCATTCAAGGAAGACACTTTTGTGATCTTATCTTCAATCTCACTAGTATACTGGGTAGCGGGATCCAGTAGTTCCTGCCGAGTGGCGACAATACTGGGTTTGATCTCTCTGCTGGTTGATAAGGGATCATGGAAGATGACTTTGATGTGGTCACAACACTCTAAAGGGGTGCATGCTGAGAATTATTTAGTCACTTCTTTCACGATATCTACAACCAAGGGCCACAGATCCTAAAGCTTCACAATAATATACTCAACCTAATTTTGTAGATGCTTTTTATCCTAGAGTATATTATCTCTTTCTACAATGAGGGAAAGGATATGCTACTACTGTTGGGCATGTTCAATTGAAAAAATGTTGCGCAACGCCTTTTCTTGGCATGCAACCAGTTGAATGAAATTTAGTAATTGAGCCTAGGATAAGCCTTGGAATTCATAGGGAGTCATGGTGGGTGGTTGAGGGGCCTAGGTTTGCAATTGTTTTATGTTGGAAATTGATTTCTCAAATTTTCCTTGGGTGATGCTTCTTTCTGCGAAGTCTCAACAATGTGGGAACTAATGTGGGTTGCTGTGGAGTTTGGTGGTGATGAGGGGCCAGAATAAACTGGTAGGTGCACAGAGTGGATGGTTCTTAGATTGAGAGGCTCGAGCCCAATAACCTGACGGATAATGTTTAGGGGTTCATATTCAAATAATAAAGTCAACATAGACATATCAACATATTTTCTGGTCGAAGGATGAGTTGGAATTTTCCCATTCGTAGCTTCAATCACTGAGTGGATAACAAATTATACCTCCATTTTTGTTTCAGTGCCTAGTATATATCTAGAGGGAAGTATGTCAAAGATGGTGGTGGAAGTGGAGGGTGTGTGGGGAGATGGATTACATGACCTAGGGGAAACAACAAAAGTGGAAGGTGGATTTTCTTCAGTGGCTGGTGTAGAGGTGTACGATTGAGGTTCTTCGTTAATCCAGTCAAAAACTTAGGTGGACATGGTTTTGGTCTTTTTCCTGGGGACTGAGGGTGGTTTAGTGGCCAGAGGTTGGACATTTGGAATTTTGGGTTCAGGATGAGAGTTAGGGCCCACTGAAGGAATTGAATCCAGAAAAGGGCTATAGGTCACATAAATGAATAGACTTGAATTGCGAAATTCAGAAAATGTAGGGAATAAACTTACTGATACACAAATATTCTCGAGAGTCACATGCAATGATTTCATATGTGTCTAAATATTCTTGAAGACTAGGGTTAGCTTTTCCTCGGTCAGTCGCTTCCTTGAGGCTGGACAAGTTTCTCCAGGTACTGGCTGAGGCACCATTCCTTCAAACAAGTAGATGTGCTTCCCCTCCTCAACTTCTCCTGCTATCCCAAGCTAGGAATAGACTTCATAATGGAAGGATTCTTCTAAGAGAATGAAATTTTGGGCCCACATCAAGAATGTGATAGAGTTGATGCATTTGGGTCACACCTAAGTGTTTCCGTGACTCAAACCAAACCATAAATCTTGGGAGCATTAATCGAGGAGCGACGGTGGTATTCTAGGGCTAGCCCTGGTGACATATACAATTTTCCTATACCATCCAAAAAAATAGGCCTCGTGGATTTCTTTGTTGTTGGAGTCCCCATAGGTCTGCCATGATAAATAATAGAGAGAAAGTGGTTGGTATTCGGTAACCATCACCATTTCTCGCCTTGCTGGTGGGAACCATTTACACATGGACAAGGTGAAAACAAGATATCCATAGATAAAATGAGTGGCCCACTTATATACATATTCACAAGAATCAAAGAGTCCAGTTAGAAGAAAATTACACTAATTCAACTATGTGCCTTGAATACAAGCCTCCATAACCAATATTATATCCAACGTGCACTCACCCCTTGAAAAATGTTGCATGAGTTTCCCAACAATTGTGTAATAAGCAAATTTTACGTGTGTCTTATTGATTGGCTCGATTAGGGTATCTTTGCCCCCATGCTAGGTACCATACCAGTTTTAATAATTATCATCAACTGTCTTTTTCCCCCTCTTGGAGGTATTATGGAATGTGGTTGATATTACGGCTTCAACAACAAATTGTCTTATAAGTCGGTGAATGTATATTGCATGGATTAGGTATTTCTTATCGAGCAAAAGAGACCCTCCATGCATCTTGCAGATGATGAATTTATTGCACTGCATTGTTGCTCATGTAGTTCTAAACACTGGAAGACTACGTAAATGAAGCAATGTTGATATATGTAATCCTCTAAAATCATTCGTAACTCTTGTCGATTGGCCTCCATCCAAATTGGTAATAATTTCAGTGTAGACTTCCCACTTGAGTGTTGGAAAATGAAATGAGTCAGAGAGGTCATTATCGACAAGCACAACCTTATCATACTTTCCATGAAGAGGCTTTGTATTGGTAATCTGCATGTCTGGATCAACATCTAGGATTGATATTATGGTCTTTGTTATGGTTGCAGTGTAATGGTGATATACAAACAACACTGGATGTTTGAACTTGAGCTGGGAACAGGGGGAATTTGATACAAACTCCAAACTTCGAAGCTCAAACACCTCAGATTTTGATACTGAGAATATTTTCACTATCATTCAAAATAAATAGAAAGGCTAGACACGACATTTTTTATTTGACTGCTTAAGTAATTAATATGGGAGATTTCCCCACTTGATCCCAACTATGGAAACGATAATGATGACTTGTATGACTTGACTCAGATGACGCAAAAACTAGAAAAGGGGGATGGGAATGATGGGTAATTATGGTGATATGATGGCATATTCCTATGAGTTGATGAACAACTCATGTTGGGGTATTATGGGAGGGATTTATCCCAAAATAAAACTGACACATAGAATTATTACTAATTATTATGGATATGACAACTGACACGTATGAATCCCTGACCACAAACGGTTGCAAAGGGGTGAAGCAAATTTTGCAACTCAAATAACTTGAAGAAAGCTATTCATGACAAAATTTGACTGGAACGACTAACTAACTTACACAACTAACAAACTAAATGAACTATCTGACCCTACCTATATCTACCTAGGATCCCATTCTAGAGATCAAATCATTTTGATATTGAGCTAGTTGAGCCATGGAAATGTTTTAGGCATGCACCATTCAACCATATAGGAAGTAGTACTCCATCGAATTGTGAGAGCTTGAAAATTCCTAATTCTTTCACCTTCGTAACTATAAACAGTCCTAACCAAAACATTTTCAACTTTCTAGGAAACTTTAAGAACTTACTGTCGTATAGAAAACATGCCCTCCAATTGTGAAATATTTTCACTTGATGTGTCTATCATGCCATGATTTCTTCCTCTAATTCTCAATAGTATGGTGGAAAACTGCCAGAAGCCTAGCCTCATCCAACTCTTGGAGCTCTTCCAACCATTTTGGAATTGATTTGTACTTTATCATGCGGGTGGATTGCGTAATAAAAAGGTTGGGGATGGTAAAATTGGTAGGTATTATGGCCTTGTGTCCATCAACTAGATGGAAGGGTGTGTACTTGTGTAACCTCTTGATGATAATATGATAATCCTAGAGTGTAGTTGGCACCCATTCGTTGTAATCATATCTGTTAGCTGAGCATACCTTGGTGAGTCCCTTCTCTAAGATTTTGTTAAAATCCTCCACAGTATTGTTCGCTTGAGGGTGATAAGAGATACTCTTATGGTGTTGTAACATAAATTTTTGCAGTAATGAAGCAATCGTCGCATTAATGAATTGAGTCCCCTAGTCACTAGTGAGGCTTTGGGGGCACCCAAATCAAGTGATGATATTATCGAAGATGAAATTCGGCGACAGTGTTTTCCATGCAATTTTTTACTGGTGCAACTTCAACCCATCTATTAAGGTACTCTGTGGTGGTGATAATGTATATGGAATGTGAGTGGTGAGATGTTGGGTTAATAGGTCCCACAAATTCGACGACCCACTTCTAAAAGGCCTGGAGTGCTTATACTAGTTTTAAAGGGATTTCATCCTAGTGTGATGGCTTCCCAACCCTTTGAAAAACATCACATCTCTTAGTAAGGGATTTCATCCTAGTGTGATGGCTTCCCAACCCTTTGAAAAACATCACATCTCTTAGTGTACTCCTGTTCGTCATGAAAAAATTTCGACCATCAGAGTCCCACCTGTAATACTTTCCTCATGGTGGATTTTCAACCAACATGCCCACCTGCAATTCCTCAGCTACATTCCCATAATATGTCTTTTCTCTCATGATAAAGCACACACCTTTGCAATATCTATTTAAGGCCCAAAATATACAATTGTCCTGCGATTAACTAATAATATGGAGTGTGAACCACCATGTGCCTTAATTGTGTTGTTGTGTACTCTTCCAGAAATTTACCTATGGAAAGAAACACAACAATATCTTCCAAGTAGTCTGGTATGGATTCGACCCAGAACAAATCAACATTTGGCAACTGATCATCTACTAACCCTCCAGTTTCGCCTGACTCCAACTGGGATAGGTGATCAGGACCCATATTCAATCTTCTTGGCTTGATGATTACTTCAAATGTGAACTCCTAGAATAAAAAAATCCATATGAAAATAATTACTTCAAGTACAATATTGTTCACTAAGTACTTCAGGAAAAAATGATTAGCGAAAATTTTGAATGGACACCCTAAAAGATAGTGCTGAAACTTTTGGAAGCAAATACACCATCACAAGTGATTCATACTCAATTGTTTTATCATTCTTCTCTGTCATGGACAATTTTCTGTTAGAAAGATATATGGGGTGATTAAGATTACCATCCCTGGGCTGAGCTAGGACAAATCCTTAGGCGATACCTGAGGCATCAATATGAACATGAAATTTCTTTTTCCATTCTCGATAAACTAGGATTGGTGCACTTGATAATTTATCCTTTAGCACATTGAAATAAACTTCACATTCATCTTACCATGTGAACCATTCAAATTTATTAAATATCTTCTCTATCAATGTAGTGATTAAGGAATATTTGTGGATGAAACTCCTGTAATATCCTGTGTGGCCAAGGGTGGATCTTAGTTCTTTAACACTTGTTGGTGGGGCCATGTTCAGGGTAACTGTAAATTTAGCAGGGTCGACACATACTCCCTCTTTTCAGACTATATGGCCCAGAATAATTCCAAAATGGAAAAAAATATTCACTTTTTCAGGTTTATGGAGATCTACAGCTATTTACAGCAGTAAAACATCACCCAGAGAAAACTAGAATGTTTATCTAGTAGACTATAGACGGTCTATTCATCTGTGTAAACCTCCAAAAACCTGTGAATACAATCCCTGAAAGTAGTGATCACAATTCTTGATAATACCACTGGCGCATTCTTAATTCCAAATGGCATGATGTGGTATGCATAAGATCCCCATTCCATGGTGAATGTGCTTTTATTCTTATCTTCTTCTACAATCCGAACTTGATGATAACCATAGAATCCATCTGTAAAAGAGAAAGCTTCATTTCCTACCACGTTGTCTAAAACTGTATTGCTAAAAGGGGTGGGGAAAGGATCATGAACATAGGAATTATTCAGACTCTGGTAGTCCACACAAACCCAGATTTTATCAACACCCTATTTATTCTATATAACAATTGTGCTGACCCACTCCACTTCATCAACTAGGAAGATAAGCCATGCTTCCAACATCTATTCTATTTCTTTCTTCACCCTCTCCTTAACTCTAGTGTTTAACTAGTAAAATCAATGTCTTACTGGCTTTGCATCCCTTTTAAGCATAATTTTCATCTCCCCTAATTCTCCCTTAATCCCCTTAATTTTCACAGCAGACGAAGGGAACAAGTCCTTATATTATCTTAGGAGGTTGAATATTTATTTGGTAGTTTGCTCATCCTAGTAATATCCAAGCAAGACCAACTTTGGCTTTTCATCAGTGCCAATGTTGTGTTTCCGCAAATTTAGAGGTAGTACATGCAAACCATTGGTCACAGGCTTGTCCTAAATACTATGTTCCCCCTCATTTTCCTTGAAATTTGATGAAGGAGCATCTACTCTCTATGGAAACTTCAAATTTTAATCAGACCCAGGGTTCTTGGAAGCCCAAGGAAGGGTAGAATTGGGTGAAGGCAGATAAGGATCTTGTGGAAAATTTTGCAAAGAAAAGTGCAGACTTCGAAACCTATTCGAACATTGAGTTGGGCAGAGCTATAAGGAAGAAGAATCTTGTGACTAAAGAGACTTTCTTGGTAAAGAATGAAGTGAGTTTTTTCTCATAGAAGAATGTGATTGTAGAGAAGCCTAAAAAGAGCAAGGATAGTGCTCAAATGGTCCTAAGTTAAAGAGAGCCAAATATACCAAAATTATGAGTTCAAGAGAGGAGCTTGGTGAGGTAGATGTAGCAGAGTGAAATATAATTGCTATTGCGGAGGCTTAGTACAGCTCATAGTGAGTATGGAGGAACTCACAAAGATGGAGAAGAAGATTACTATTGATGTTTATAGCAGAGGTTCAGGTAGAATCCACAAAGTAAAGAAAGAAGATGCCAAGGAAAATGGCATATGGATGCAAATGAATGATGAAGTGTATGAAAGGGAGAAGGTTGAGATAATAGTCCATCTTGAATTATTGATGGAGCTATTGTAGAAAAATAAATAAGACCAAAGATATGGTTTTTTTATGAGAAGAAAAATGAAGTGGCATAGGCTACAAAAGAAGAAAGAGCAAATGATGAATGCTCAATGGAAGGATGATTTACTCAAGGAAAATGAGTATCAGGATAAATAATTGATGGCTAAAACATCAAGTGAGATCAAGAGCTCTCATGACTTGAAATCTGACATTTTGTGTATGTTTTTAGGTGAAATACATGAATATGGACAATTTTCTGATATTTCTACAGAGAAGAAACATGAGAGACAGAATTTGAATTATGTGCTAAAGGAAGATGAGATAGCTAGGTCTCATATGAAATATCATACACAGTTGAAAAAAGGTATTTCTTTTTAGCATGCTGCAAGGGCTGAAAGAAGAGAAATTTTGGCTCATGATGATAGCCAAAATCAAGAAGAAGTGGAGGAAGATATCAAGCATTCCAATGTAATGCTTGAGGAAGTTGAGATGGGGTCCATTGAAGATTTTCTGAGTCATACAAAATATTCAAAGCAACAAGAGGACTTAATAATTGAAGCATCAAGGGATACCATCAGGTCATGTGGTTTCAAAACTGAAAATTTATATGTGATTGCAGGTTTTGCACGAGACAACCAATTTTTTGGAACTGTCTTTAATGGGGCTAAAAGTTGCAAAGTTAAATATGATGATGAATGGATTTAAGATGAAGACAAGGATGAATTATTGCAGCAGAAGGAGTTCATAGATTACTTACTTAATGAAAGAAGATATCAGAATGGAGGATATGTCCATAGCAAGGATGAGACAATTTTGTGTTATGTTGAGGAACTTGCTATTGATGAGAACAGGGAGAAGTTGGTTTTCATAAATGACCAGAATGAGACTCTAGGACCATCACTTGAAGATGTCATAGAGATGGAAAATCATAATTCTATTATGAAAAAGAATGAAGAAGCAATGTCAGAAAGAAATTGGACTTGTGACAAAGAGGAAGATAATAATGAGGATGAAGGTGAGACAAATATGTCACATGTTGAAGAAAAATCAGTCCTAGAATTGAATGAAGTAGAATTGGCTACCAGAGTTAGTCAAAGAGTTCAAGGAAAACTATTGAATGTTATCAAGGAAGAGGAAGAAGGATATGTTGGAATTGATGAACAACATAGTGATGATGTGCTTGAGAGGGATCAATTATAAAGTGAATCGTTGAAGTGGTTGCTAGAAGAATTTGAGTATGTGGAAGGGATTGCAGTCATTGATAGAAGAATGTCTCAAGTTTTGGTTGAGACGGAAGAATATACTAGTTTACTACACTATGTTATGTTTGCTAATATACAGAGAAGTGTGAGTGAATATGTTACTGTAGTTAGGGAATTGGAAAAAAATTTACTTTTGAAAGTAAATTTGAAGATAAGGAGCAACAATTAGATATTGCAGATGGAGATATATTTGAGGATATTCAAGAAGTTTAGGTGGCAGCAATATTTGGGAAAATATCAAGAGCAATAGCAGAAGAAAAGACAGGAAAATCTGAAGAAGGTAACCAACAATTTGAAGATGAATGTACAAAGTGTATTAAAGTGTAGTGGAAAAAATATGGACACAAGGTTTGTTTTTAGTAGAAAACTGAGTTGCAATGTGTAATAGATGAAATATTGGAATTGATGCAAGTCCCTGAAAAAAGCTACAGAATGGTAAAGAAAGTAAACCACTGTAAGGTTGAATGGAGGGTGAATAATGATGAAGGTAAATAAAATGGAGAATTAAAGTACAAGGTTTGGAAACCTGGGAGGTTAAAACCAAAGAGAAATGAAGTTAGTGAAGATTATGAACAACAGTAAAATGGAGCAATTGGATCAATGCAGACCAAAGTCTGGGATCCAGGAGGGCTTAATTATCTAGACTTATGACCAAGAGGTCATAAACTTTCTACATGGGGAGTCTGATGTAGGAGCATCTGCTCTCTAAGGCAACTTCAAAGTTTAATTGGACCTAGGGTTCTTGGAAGCCCAAGGAAGGGTTAAATTGTGAATCTGATTATAAAATTTATTGTAAATTATTTGTAAAAAAAAAAAATCCATAGTTTGAGACAAGCTCTAGAAAATACAAGTCGTAGGTTTTAGGAGTTTCTAAGAATGAGTCAAGAGGATAAGTGTCAATTCAATCTAATGAATCATGTAGCTGAAATTAGGATGCCGACAGAGTTTGAGTAAGGGATCATTGAGGAGAGGATAAATGTCTATGCTTAGAAATTAGTTACAGAATTAGTTACAGAATTGTAGGAGTAGTTATGTTATGTTGGCAATATCAAATCCAAGTATAAATTCAAACTAGAGGATCATTTTCGAAGTTAGTTAGCTTAGGAAAAGAAGTTAGTTCAACGGACTCAATCTGAGAGGATGGATGGGCCAGAAGAGCACATGTAGAAGTACCAATTAGACTGAATGTAATTACGGGTTCATTTAATACGAAGACCAAATTTATTCCAATTGTCTGTATGATGAGTTTCTATTTAATATATGTATAATCTTGATTGGTTAATGAGAAGAATGATTATGCACATCCTATCATTGAATACTGATTGTGAAATAAATGTAGATGAGAATTGATGAACCGAATATCTTGTTTGCGATCATTTTAAAAAGGCGCTACACAGTAAACTCATACTGGCTATAGTATGAGGGATTTTGAGAGCTGGTAGAATCAATTTGAAATCGATTGAAAATAGGGAAAGTGCAGATCAAATATATCAAGAAGTAGTTCGTGGATAAATTAGAACCAGTTTACTATAGGGTCAATCTAATGGGAAATCATTCATTTGGAATGGTGAATTGATGTATGCAAGAAGTCGGTCTGCTGAGTTGGTTGGTCGATTTACCCTGCGATTCTTAAAGAGTGGAGAATTCAAGTTGAAGGGAAGGTTTGTAGTCTGACATATGTTAACAATTGAGAGAATGTGTGTTTGGAACTGGAGATGGAGTTGTTATTTGTTGAAAGTTGATTGGCTTGAATTCGTATTGTTGATTGTGAAAGGAAGGGTACATTTGAAACTGTGTTGGAAAGAGAAAGGGTCCTCTGCGTGAGGCTAAAGTTAATCTTTGTGTGTGAGATAGTTAATTTCAAATGCATTTGTGAGGTTGTTAATAGAAATATAAATATCTAAATATTGAAATTTATTTGGTTTTTAAATTTTTGTATTGGAAAGAGTCATTTTCTTCACAGTTTTGATAATAGAGAGCATTCTGTGTCAAGCCAAGAGAAGAAGGAATTTTCGCAAGAGAAAACCATCATTTAACTTACAGTTCAATTTTTGGTCAAAGGAATATTCATTTTGAAATTCTGCCATCTGGGTTTTGGGAAGAGCGAGGTCTATTTGGTAACTCATGACCGATTTTCCAAAATTATCTTTGGTTGACGAGCTCCGAAGTGATCTCTAAACTATGTTTTTGCAGACTGCGTGACTGGAAAAGGACGTTTGTTGTTCCTGTGCACCAATGCATGTGTTTGCAGAGATAGGAGCAATCAAATTTCTTATATCTCAACTCCTCGAGATCGTCTTCATTAGGTTCCCAGTCTATCTTTCCACATAATAAAAATTCATGGAACCCTGATTCATATATATGCTCCAAAGTGTTCTAATCTACACATCCCTCTGTCAATAGCCCTGTTGTGAGAAAAATCACTTAACAACCTATAAAGCATTGGCTATCCTTTCGTTACTGTCCTTGAAGGAAAATTCATTGATGAATTGATCTGCTAAACAATCCCAATCATTGGTTTGTCTTATTATTTCTTCTTTTACATACCATCCCTTTGGAAATGTCCCCAGGGTATGTATAAATCTAGCACCCAAAATTACTCTATAATCCCTTCCCCGATCCATCTGGCCTTACAATCCTATAGTTTTTGTTAGGGGTCGGAGCTTCCCTGTTACTTAATAAAATTTTGAGGGTAGTCTCCTATATACCATAATCTGACTCTCATCGTTGTCTTAATATCCTACCATTCTATGAGATGGTTGTGGTGAGATCCCTACCACCTTGTTGTCATTTCTTGTAAGGAGACATATAGTAAGGGCACCTTGTGTAATTCAAATATGGTTGTATTAATTTCTTTAAGAAAATCATTAAGAGATCTTGCGCCATTGAAAATAGGGAATTCTAGTACCTCCATACTAACCCAATTGATGCAATATATCATGGCACAAATCCTGGTGTTGATCTTGTGTCCAACCTGCTTCCAATTGTGCCATGCAGCCTCAGATCCAACCTCCGAGCTCTGAATTCTCCTCGAGCTAATGAATTCTTCTATTGTCGGGTTGATATAATCTACCCTTCTACCCATTGTCAGTCCATATAAATGATCTAACAACTCATGTTCTTCCATGTCATCTATCAGCTCTGTGAACCTTGGTCATTGATATGGGTCTAGAGGCTATATCACTCTAATTCCCTCCATTTTAAAGGTCATCAATTACTTCTTCAGATCAATTACTGCATAATTCTCAAAATCCCAGTATATTCCAAGTAATGTCGAATAGGGGTATTTTTTCCCCCATAATATCTATTACCTCAAATTCAACATAATTTTTCACCCCTACTATGTCAACTTCTACATCTTCTATCCTTCCAATAGGGAGTATAAAATATTGATTTTCCATGCGTATTTGAATTGGAGATAACACCAACTTTAGCCTTCCCAAGGCTTCCTAGGTTTTCCTCGGTAGTATATCTACATCTAATCTAAAGTCTAACATTGTATCCTTGATTTGAAACCCTATAAACTGAGCATCAATCTAGAACTCCCTCCCTGTTATCTTCTTTTTTTGTGCACTCTCTTGGAGTTTCTTTCGGGTAAGTGGTTAGAGACAAATCCTTCCTCCTTGAAAACATATTTAAGACTTTCCCGTAACTGTTCGAACATCTAATCATCATTAAAAATATACAGAAACAACTTGAACCACTCTATTATGGGTGAATATTTTTTTTTGATGTGCTTGGGTTCCTAGATTTTTGAAACCCTGGATATTCTCCTTGTGGCTCACGATTTAGATTAAACTCGTTTAAAATATCTGCGACTTCATTATAGTATTGATTCTGTTGTTCAAAGTCATATAAGCACTTTGGTGAGGTCGGATTTATAATTCTTGGTTGTTTTGTGGCTCAAAAGTTAGCTCTGGTATTCTTCCCCCCTCGGGTGACTATATTAATGTTCGAGAGGGGAGTTGCTTTTGATATCCTTGTTTCGACATTGTTTAAATTTTCTCCCCTTTGACGGTTGCCCTCTTTCCATATGGAAATCAACTCTGGACAATATTTTGTCGAATTTGTGTTCACCCTACACTAAGAGAACCTAGGTATTCTAGGCAGTGAGAAGTCTCTAGCGACATGCCCCTCCTGATCACAATTGTAGTAACACATCAGACCTTTTCCTCCTCTTCTCCCCCCCTCTCCCCCAACCCCCCCCCCCCCCCCCCTGTTCCTCCACCTCATCATCCTCGAGGAGTCTCATTGATCTGATAGGCAGATTAATCTAGTCGATCAACTAGGGCATCTAGTACTCTACACTGATCAATATGGTGATTTGGAGAACCACATAATTCATAGAAAGTGTTGTTCAGAACATTGGAATATTTATGAAGAATTGGATAGGTGAGGGAGATGTATGTACATTCTACATATCTCATAGTATTCTGTTGCATTTCATACCACTTGATAAACCATCCCAATGCTCTTTCTTGAAGAGTGGTTTGGAATTCAATCATCTTTACGGCCTATAGACTCCAAGGGGCCCTCCAGATGGCTCCACATAGATACCAATGTTTCTTTACATCCTCATTCCCCTTACTAGATAACTCGAGATAACTGGTGAAGGATCCCACCATGTTTTACTGACCTTGCGGGAGAAGTATAAATCCACATGAACCAAGTTGCAATTATCCTTGTAGGTTTTTACTACTATTAATAGCTATATTTTTTATGATACCAGCTTTGTAGGTAGCACGCACACTATGAACCTTTATGAATTTGATTAATAGAGAAAAAAATTGATCAGGGTTGTGATAAAGTATCAGGGGAAGGTTGGGGGAGGTACTCCCTGAGCTATTGGGAAGTGAGTTGTTACTCATGGGGTAAACATCAAGAAAATATCCTTCTCATGGTGAAGTGCATATCATCATCTATACCTTCCTCTGGACTTGCAAAGCCCATTCCGTCCTGCACCTCCATCTCTGTGGGTCGGGTGGAACCTTCACTGCTTCTCTTCCCCTCTGTCACTACAACTGCCTTAGCCTCTCTTGTTAGACCAACTTCCACTCTAGAGATATCCCCACCACTCTTCAACTTCAGTTGAATTTTTTTCCTCTCTCGTTCCTCTAGAATTCCTATCACCGCTCCTGCTTGCTGTAGATCTAGCCATCTTTTATCAATCTATTGTAGAGTTGTCTCCTTCCATTCTTAAACTATATTCACTCTCCTTTTTTCCCTCAAATAGTTGAGTTTTTGGAAGTCACCCGCATCAATTTCTTCAATAGTCTCATAGATCCCAGTCATGTAGCGTCCCTACCCTTAAATCCTCCCCCTAGTACCAAGTTTTTACATTGCCATTAACAAGTTCTGGAATACCAACAAGTTCTCTTCTACCATTAGAACCTTAACCCAAAACAAAATTTCATTCTGTAGTCTTCCATGCAACCTGACTTGAACACAGCCTCGGCCTTAAAAAAGGACCGATGATCCTCCGCAAAAAACTCAATAATGTACCCCTCTAATGTAGTATACACCCAAAAATCAATAACTCACGTCAGATCTGAGTCAATCTGGTGTAGTGAAACGTGTTGGGTGTGGAGCCTGATTATCTTGTTTACTTTGTATCACAACATTGGACCCCTGTACCTTAAAAAGGGGTGGAAACGCTGCCCGTAATTAATCGTTGTCGTGGGGGGTCCAGGGGGGGCGGCAGCGCTTTTCGGAGCCCCCCCCCCCCCCGGCAGGGGTTTCAGGGGCAGCGCCCCCAAAGCTAAAAATAGATGTAAAATTGCCTTGTAAAAGTATAGTAATTTCTAGTCAATCTGGGTCGTTCATTAGGAAAATGATCTGATGGTAGAAGTTATGTTTAGATTATGGCTTTTTTCCCTAGAAGGCAAACCCCTTGTATATATGAGGGTATTGTATTGTGGCTGTATATTATGGTGTGTGTATTCTCGGAGCGAGAAACAGAGAGGGATATTGTGAGAGAGAGAACAAAGGATATTACAGCGGATCTGCTGTAGGTTTTGTCTCTTCATTTTTTGCTGGATAATAGAAAGGAAGGACTGGCTGTTCAGGGTGGACGTAGCCCAAACTGGGTGAGCCATGTATATCTATGTCTCTCTAGTTTTATGTGTTTTGTGTGCTTTTATTTTCCACATATTTTATGTGTTGCATTGCTCTGTAATATTTAATTTTCTAACAACTGGTATCAGAGCCGAAGATATATTTGGCTAATAAACTCGCAGGAAAGAAGGGTTCCTGGTTCGAGTGGGAGCAATGGTAGATGATGGTAAGTTTAGGGTTGAGAAATTTAACGACCAAAACTTTCCGCTGTGGAAGATGCAGATGGAAGATTGTCTGTATCAGAAATATCTGTACCTACCATTGAGTGGAAAAACAAAGAATTCGATGGCCATGACAGACACGAAATGGAACATTCTTGATAGAAAGGCACTCAAAACAATACGGTTGTGCCTTGCAGCGTCAATCGCCTTCAATATTTCGAAGGAAACAACAACACAGGGTTTGATGCAGACGTTGGCGAAACTATATGAAAAACCCTTGGCCTCAAACAAGGTATTTCTTATGAAACGACTATTTAATATGAAGATGTCAGAAGGTGGATCTGTTGCATACCATTTAAATGAATTTAATACAGTTACCAGTTAGTTAAGTTCTGTAGGGGTAAAATTTGATGATGAAGTTAGAGCTCTGTTATTCTTGTGCTCATTTCCAGAGAGTTGGAATGGTTTAGTAATGGCCATTAGTAACTCTGTCTCTGGATCTAGTACTTTAAAGTTTGATGATGTTTTTAGTGCTATCCTTAGCGAGGAAATGCGATGGAAAAGCTCCGGTGAGACATTAGGTAATGCTTTGAGTGCAGAGTCTAGGGGAAGAAGAATGGAAAGAGGAAAGAGCTCAGGATATCGCAGTAAATCAAGGAAAGGAAGATCCAAGTCCAGATCGGGGATAGTGTGCTGGAATTGCGGAAAGAAAGGACACCTAAAGAAAGACTGTAGATCTCGGAAGGGAAAAGAAGGAGACACACAGCAAGAAAACAATCATGAAGCAAATGTGATAGGTGATGTGTTACAAGATGCTTTGATTCTTTCTTTCGAAAATGTTACTGATTCTTGGGTTGTAGATTCAGGGGCTTCATTCCATGCCACACCTGATAAGAAATATTTTCATGACTATGTTCAAGGAGATTTTGGACAAGTTCGTTTGGGTGATGATAAACCCCGTAAAATTGTTGGAATGGGTAAAGTTCTTGTAAAACAACAGAATGGAAACCAATGGATACTAAAGGAGGTAAGGCATGTTCCAGATCTGAAGAAAAATCTGATTTCAACAAGGCAGTTAGGTAGTGAAGGTTGTGTGACAACTTTCACAGATAAAACTTGGAAGGTCACCAAAGGAGCGCTGGTAATAGCAAAAGGTGAAAAGGTTGGTACATTGTATTTATGCAATGGTATTTCTAACTCTGTTAATGCTTTAACTTCCAAAGGAGAAGATGCAACATTATGGCATCATAGGCTCGGACACATGAGTGAGAAGGGAATGAAGATTCTTCACTCAAGAAATTTGTTGCCAAGTTTGAAGAATGTTGATTTGGATTTCTGTGAGAATTGCATTTATGGAAAACAGAAGAGAGTCAGATTTCTCAGAGTTGGGAAAGAAAATAAGAGCGAAAAATTGGAGCTTGTGCATACAGATGTATGGGGACCTGCTCAGGTATCATCTCTCGGTGGCTCTCGTTATTATGTTACTTTTATCGATGATGCAACTAGAAAATCATGGATTTATTGTATTCAGAATAAATCTGATGTATTTGATACTTTCAAGAAATGGAAAGCTTTGGTTGAGATTGAGACAGGAAAGAAGTTGAAGTGTCTCAGATCAGACAATGGAGGTGAGTATTGCAGCAAAGAGTTTGATAGGTACTGTTCATAGCATGGAATTTGTAGAGAGAAGACACTTCCAAGAACACCACAAGAAAATGGTGTGTCAGAAAGGATGAACAGAACAATCATGGAGCTTGCAAGGTGCACGAGATTGCATGCAAGATTGCCTTTACAATTTTGGGCAGATGCTGTAGATACTGTTGTTTATCTAATAAACAGAGGGCCTTCAAGTTCCTTGGATGGTGGTATTCCAGAGGAAGCATGGACAGGTAAAAAGGTAAACTACTCTTTTTTAAAGCCTTTGGGTTGTGAGGCCTTTTTCCATATTAATAAAGAAAACAAAACAAAGCTTGAGGAAAAATCAAATAAATGTACCTTTATTGGATATGGTGCTAATGATTTTGGTTATCGCTTATATGATTATGAAAATCACAAAATCATTAGGAGCAGAGATGTAATATTCAATGAAAAGGTCTTGTATAAGAATCAGTTGCAGGAAAAGAAACAGGAAAAAGAAAGCAAGGAATACACGGTTCTTGATGAGATAATTGAAAAAGTAAAGGTGCCTGAAAATAATAATAATCAACAACCACAGCAGCAGCAACCACCACAACAGCAACAGGCACCTCAAACACCTGAAAGTGTTGTTAGAAGATCTACCAGGATAAGTAGACCCCCTGAACGATACTCTCCTTCATTATATTATTTATTGTTGACTGATTCTGGTGAACTTGAATGTTATGAAGAAGAAATGCAGGTTGAAAGCAGGAAGAAGTGGGAGCTAGCCATGGAAGAAGAGATGGACTCCTTAATGCATAACCATACTTGGGACTTAGTCAAGTTGCCTGCAGGTAAAACTACATTGCAGAATAAATGGGTTTACAGGCTGAAGGAAGAAGATGGAGGAAAACAAAGGTACAAAGCTAGACTTGTGGTGAAGGGGTTTGCACAAAAGAAAGGTATTGATTTTGATGAAATATTTTCTCCTGTTGTTAAGATGACTTCAATTAGAACTATCTTAAGTCTTGTAGTAGCAGAAGATTTACATCTTGAATAGTTAGATGTAAAGACAACATTTCTCCATGGAGATTTGGAGGAAGAGATATACATGCAGCAACCAGAAGGATATGAGGTAAAAGGGAAAGAAAAATTGGTGTGCAGGTTAAAGAAGATCTTGTATGGTTTAAAACAGGCTCCAAGGAAGTGGTATCTAAAATTTGACAAGTTCATGTCTGAACAAGATTATACTAGATGTCACTCTGATCATTGTGTTTATCTAAAAAGGAAAAATGATGGCACCTATATTATATTGTTATTGTATGTAGATGACATGCTTGTTGCAGGGTCTAACATGCAGGAAATAAATGTGCTCAAAAGAAAATTGGCAAATTCATTTGCAATGAAGGATTTGGGAGCTGCAAAACAAATCCTTGGTATGAGGATAACTAGAGATAGGAAAAATCACAAATTAACACTGTCTCAGAATGAGTACATAGAAAAGGTGTTGAAAAGATTTAATATGCAGAATGCAAAACCAGTTAGTACACCTTTTGCTATCCATTTCAAACTTAGTAAGGAGATGTGCCCAAAGACCCAAGAAGACATGGATTATATGTCTAAAGTTCCATATGCATCTGCAGTTGGAAGCTTAATGTATGCAATGGTCTGCACAAGGCCTGATATTGCACATGCAGTGGGAGTTGTAAGCAGGTACATGAATAATCCAGGAAAAGAACATTGGATGGTAGTAAAATGGATTCTCAGATATCTGAGAGGTACCACAAATCAAGCATTATGCTTTGGTGGTTCAAACATTGCTCTACAGGGATATGTTGATGCAGATATGGCAGGTGACAGAGATAATAGGAGGAGCACTACAGGATATGTATTTACTGTAGGTGGAACAGCTGTCAGCTGGGTTTCAAAAATCCAAAGTGTTGTTGCACTTTCAACAACAGAAGCCGAGTATGTTGCTGCTACAGAGGCTAGTAAAGAAATGATTTGGTTGCAAAGGTTTATGGATGAATTGGGTAAGAAGCATGATATGGGCACACTATACAGTGATAGCCAAAGTGCTATTCATCTTGCAAAGAACTCAGCATTTCATTCCAGGACTAAACACATACATCTCAAATACCATTTCATACGGTCTGTATTGGAAGATGGAGAGTTGAAGCTGGAAAAGATACACACTAGCGAATCCTGCAAATATGCTAACAAAAGTTGTAACCAGGGAGAAACTGAGAACATGCTTAGTTTCAATTGGTCTTCAAGGATGACGATGAAGATGAGAAGCAGTTAGGTCCAAAGAGGAGTCATTGTCTAGGAAATGAAGCAGCGGTGGAGTTGCTACAATCAGTCTCCAAGTGGGAGATTGTTGGGTGTGGAGCCTGATTATCGTATTTACTTTGTATCACAGCATTGGACCCCTGTACCTTAAAAATGGGCGGCAATGCCACCCATAATTAATCGCTGTCGTGGGGGGTCCAGGGGGGGGCGACAGTGCTTTTTGGATCCCCCCCTATTGTGGGTTTCGGGGGCAGCACCCCCGAAGCTAAAAACATATGTAAAATTGCCTTGCAAAAGTATAGTAATTTCTAGTCAATCTGGGTCGTTCATTAGGCAAATGATCTGACGGTAGAAGTTATGTTTAGATTAGGGTTTTTTTCCCTAGAAGGCAACCCCCTTGTATATATGAGGGTATTGTATTGCGACTATGTATTATGGTGTGTTTATTCTCGAAGCGAGAAACAGAGAGGGAGACTGTGAGAGAGAGAACAGAGGATATTACAGCGGATCTGCTATAGGTTTTGTCTCTTCATTTTTTTCTAGATAATAGAAAGGAAGGACTGGCTGTTTGGGGTGGACGTAGCCCAAACTAGGTGAACCACATATATCTGTGTCTCTCTAGTTTTATGTGTTTTGTGTGCTTTTATTTTCCGCATATTTTATGTGTTGCATTGCTCTGTAATGTTTAATTTTCTAACAAAACGAGATCTGCTTGAGTCCATGTATGAGAAGATTTTCTCTGTTCACTAGTGTTTTCTTTTACTTGTAATATCCATAGCCAATTGTAGAGCTCTTTTGAGAAATTTCACTGGAATATATGATATTTATCGCTTGTAGGTTTTGCAGACATCATTTATTCCTTTAGTTTCACACTCCGACAACGAAGTTGAGCTTTTTAAGAAACGAACCGGTTTACTTGCTCGTGCCACCAATATTTCAACTCCTTCTTAAATATTCTTGACACTATGTTCTAGATTCTTTTATAAAATCCCATGAAGGATATCACCACCCAATAAAATTAGAACTAGAACATCAAGGTGCAATCAAGTCGGCTCAAGCATTCAAGAGGAAGATATAATGTAAATGTATAGTGATAGTAATTTTTTTTAAGAGGCTACAACAAAGCACATACAAAGACTCTCATATAACCCTGTAGCTCCTCCTTTCATGAAATCCAAGAGTATTACATCCAAAAATTTTGCTTGAAGGCCTTGAATATAGAACATAAAGTTACAATAAGAAGATAATATATGATCAAGATGAGACGAAACAATGCGGACTCAGTGGATTCCGCAACATCATTTTGATGCCTTCCTCTTCTTCTCCCCTTTTTTTCTTTTCTCCTATGCCTTCTTAAACCCTATGCCTGCTGCTACCTCTCCCTCACATACTCCGCCTTTCCCTTATTTTGGCTGCCTATTTTTCTTGGTTGTGTCTATGTCCCCAGCTGCCAGCATTCCTTCCAACTCAACTGTGACTACTTTAGATGTGATTTCTCTAGTCAGATCTCTGCAACTTATAGTCTTTAATGGGTCCCTTTTCCTTCTCTAATTGTCTTCTTCATGTCCTCCAATGGTTTCCTCTAGTCAAAATATGGTCAATATTCAAAACATGTCATTGTTTATCTCTAAAAAAAAAGGACCCAACACTTGCCAGCATCACTACATAGTGCCAAATCACCATGGTACTCTTCATGCATACTCTCCCCAAGATACAACAATCAATTAGTGTCTCATAATTTCACATCCATGGTACCATATAAATCAATTAGCTAGTACTTTATAACTGGATTACTACCTTATCCATGCATGGTAATAATAACAATCTCTTTAAAGCTAGATTTTGGGAGGCTCCTATCCAACCCTATAGCCTATACCCCATTCTCCTATTTAGGTCATTGTACTTGACTCAGGGACTACAACCTTATCTAGGTCATAGTACAAGACTTAGGAGAATTTATATTTTCCTTTAGGTTATTGGTCATAGTTCGAGTTATATGAAAATTCCCATCTTCTTATCCAAGTCAAGGTATTGACACAAGGATGTTAAGCCTTCTACAAGTCAAATACATTACTCAGGAATATGACCATTTTTCTATAATGGGGATGTTAAGCCCTATATAGGTTAAAGAAAAAAGACACAAAAATATGCTCACATGACCATTCTCCCTACACAAGCCAATATGTAAGACTCATGGTAAAAACCTTATATAGGTTATAGTATAAGACACAGGGAGAATGAATTTCCACAATATTGATCAATCTATTAAATGATTATCCCTCTTAAGGCCACATTGAATAAGATACTACAACCACATATCCAATTCAGTGTGACATAGGAAGAATAACATGATCTAAGAATATCACTGCTCCCACTCAAGTAAAGAGGCAATCTTCACAAGTCCAACTTATCTCCAAACTATACAAATTCCTCTGGGGATAGGCTACTATCAGTTGTTTGTTCATTAATGGAGATATGTTGGAGCTTATTGTTGCTTTCTACACCATGCCACAAATGTAGTGGTTGGGTGCCATCATGCTTTGACTTTCCATGATACACTATATTCTTATACAACTTCATAGAATATCACTGTGGTTTCCAATATCAAAACAAACAAATCGAGAAGAAACTTTTGAAGCTAAACTTATTCATGAGTCACTATAGATGCTCCCATACATCTTTCCTTAATATAATTTGGTGCCATAGAAGACTTATTTATGCTCATCTAAGAAGCCATAGTAGAGCCCAAATCTATAGGTGGTCTCTTTCCATCAAGATACTTCAAGTAGTGGTCAACAATATTATAAAGATATCTAATCCATTGATCATGCTTGGGCTTCATCTTTAATTGGCTCAATGTGTTCACTACACAACACCAAACAATTTCTTGGACATAGATGGATCAACAAAAGAAGTTGTCATGGAATAGTATTCCAACATCTCTTATTTCTATAGGATCTTGATGACTTGATTCCCTTACACAAGGAAAGTTTCACCAGGCTTTCTACCAAAATTTCAGTCTTAAATAGTAATGCCAAGATCCTTCATTCAACATCCAAATACCTTCTTTATATTTTGGTTGTATTGTCAGATAAGAGTTGATCATAGAATTTTTCCAATCCCGTGGCAGATATCCTTCAAATTCCACATCATACAGATGATACAGTTCATAAATACAACTCTTGAGATTCCATTACAGTGAGATGGACTTATATGTTAGACCTTTGTGAATAGAATGCTTAATATTTAAATACAATAACCTTGGTCAACAGAGAGGAGAGTCATATAACAAGAGAATCCTTAAGCTAGGGTAGAAATCATACCTTTCAAGCTTCTCTCAAGGAATTTTCCAAGAGCTTCCTTTCAAGATATTCTTATAATAAGTGATCAACAACTTTCTTGCCTTACTCCTACTCTAATTCCATGTTATAAATCCAAGTATAGTGAAATACTAGTAATAATTTCTTATTTTATGAAGTTCAAATAATTATTTTTTATTTTATCAGTACTTCTATAAATTTATTCTTTCAACAAAAAAAATTCTACTTCAAAATTAAAATCATTAGTAAGGAGAAAGCAGATATCACAATGCACAATAAGGGACACTAGAAATTAGGTCCAAGAGCAAGGAAAAACCCCATAAAGGGAAAACCCGACCAATTCCTTTCTTAGAGAGATCCTTCAATCGTACATGAAGACATGGACTCTACTAACCCAAGAATATTTCCACAAGTGCAAGTCTTTCACAATTGAATTTCCAACAAAGATCGTAAAGTAGAGATTGATAATCTCACAATACTAGAATGTTCCCTTCCTTGAACTCAAAATTCAACCAATAATATATCTTGGATTGATAAGAGAGAAAAAATTCAAATACACCACCACAAATCTCAAATCTTCCACTACAAAACTCATATATTTTTTACAAAGCTCAGATCTGTCAGCACATAGTTCATATTTTTTACCACGAAGCTTGGATCTATGTCACAAAGCTCGGATTTGTGTCACAGATCTTGGATCTACCAACACATAGGTCAAATATGTGTCACATTGTTTGGATCTACCACCAAAGAGCTCGAATTTTCCACCATAGTGTTTGTAACTACCACAACAGAGTTTGGATCTGCCCCCACAGAGTTTGGATCTACCACAAACTTTTAGATCAAGCCACCAAAAGTTAGATCTATACCACAGAGCTTCAGATCAAGCTCTCATATCACTGCTATAGGTGTCACACAATTAATTATACCTGTGAGAGAGAGAGAGAGAGAGAGAGAAGATTTTCTTGCTTGAGTAGACTTTATATTGTTTCTTAAACCACTTTATATGGATATTATGATATTTACCTAGAAAAAATTGTTTGAAATTTTATTAATAAAAACAATATTACAATAACATATTACATTGAATCGATTTTTATTTTTTATTACTTTTTTAATTGAGCCAACATTATGTTTTATTATTATTATTATTTTATTTAATGCTTCATTTTCAAGAAACTACAACATTTCTCCCATATTGAACCAACATTTAAATATTTAAAATCATTTAAAGACACTATAACATCTTTCCCATAGAGTGCCTCTCAACATAATGAAGCAATGTTGTTCAAATCCATAATAATGGTTTAGGCTTGTGTATAGGTATAATACCTTGAAAACATAGGCCAAAAGAAACCATACTCAAGTGGTTCAAAGTATAAGAAGCATCAAGAATATTCCAATGAGTGGAAGAAGAAGTGTAAAGGAGTGAGGAAAAGAATATAGCATTCATAAAAAACAGTGAAAATATCTAAGAAACCACTACAATATTGATGCTTACATAGAGGATAAATTTTGGAAATTACATCTAAAGCTGAACCAAAGGACCAAAATAAGGACACAAAGAAGAAAAATTTCATAGCCATAGATTTGAAAAATTTGGTGGAAAGTGGCTCAGATGTGGATGAAAACATTTTCTTCACATTAGTGCGAAAGGGGATGATTATAAGTAGCCTTCAACAACAGGAAGATAATGAAATGACCAAACTCATCCACATAACGACAAAGGTAAAAAGGAAAAATATAGATTCTTTGCTTGACTCAGGTTCGTAGGAAGGTATCATTGCAACAAATTTAGTCAAAAAATTAGGATTGGAGGTTTGAGATTATCCTAGACCATATGCATTAGTATGGCTAAATAAGAATGCAAAAATCAAGGTAACAAAACAATGTAAAATAAAAAAATTACTTTTGTTGATTATATTGATGAAGTAGAAATGGATGTAGTGCCACTTGATGTATGTATAGTTTTGTTTGGGAGCCCCTATATGTACATGTGGGATGCAATATTCATGCAAAAATCCAACCAATATTTCCTCATAAAGGACATAAAATCCTTCAACATCAATGTGCAAAAGGGAAAGTCAAATATTTTAGTGGTAAGTTCCAACCAAGATATGAGATTGATCAATTCTAGCAAGAATTATGTTCTATTATTCTTTACATAAAATCAATCTGTAGGAATACTAAAGAACAAAGACAATTGAAATAGTTGCTACAAACATACAAGGGAATGTTTCAGGAGCCTAAAGAGATACCACCAAAGAGGGAATTGGAGCATGAGATCCAATTATTTCCAAAATCTCCATTTCCAAACATCATGGTGTACAAACAATCCATTATAGAAGAAAAGAATGTGAATAAGAAATTGGAGTAGCTACTGGAGTAGGGTGTCATTCGACCAAGTACTTCACCATGTGGGCCACCCATCCTAATCATGATAAAGAAGGATGGGACTTGGTGAATATGCATTGATTATAAATAATTAAAAAATAGTATGTTTAAGAATAGGTGCCCCCTTCCTAGGATTGATGACCTATTGGACCAGTTGCAACAATAAAAATACTTCTCCAAACTTGATTCAAAATCAAGGTATCACCAGGTTTGAGTCAGAGAAGAGGAATTCCTTCAAAACAGACAAGGTTTTCATAAGTTGTTACTCAATACGTTTAGTATATATAATGCACTAGTTACATTGATGAGAATAATGAATGATGTAATGCACCCTTATCTAGACTCATTTGTTATTATTTATTTGAATTAATATCGATTTACATTGATATCTAGGAGGAGATCATATCATACTTGATGTGAGTGGTAGAGGCCTCGAAGAAGCAGCAGTCATTGGAAAAATATTAGTAAATATGAGCTTTCACGGTAGTATTTGGTATATTTAGGTTATGTGAGTTTTCATAGGGAGCTAAAGATAGATCCTACCAAGATAGAGGCCATCATGAAATGGCCAGTGCCTATTAATATTTTTGAGGTCAAAAGTTTTCTTGGGGTACCATATTACCTGAGGAAATTTGCAGCCTCATTTTCAGCAATAATGGCACCACTCCACACCGTAATAGCGAGGAGCAAGAGTTTACAGTGAGGGAGGGTCAGCAAAAGGCATTTTAAGAGTTAAATAAGAAGATCATTTAAGCACCAATTCTTGCATTACCAAATTTGAAATATCCCTTTGATGTCGAGATAAATGAGTGTGGTATTAATGTAGGTAGGAAGGCCTATATGCTACCATTTGGAAGTACAAGCTGCTAAAAAGTGGAAACACTATCTAATGAGAAACAAAACAGTCATCCATATAGATCACCAACTACTACAATTCCTAAAAGCCAAGAATAAGTTACAATATACTAGGAATTAGAAGTTGATGGGGTGTTTATAGCAGTTCCAATTAGTGATCAAGTATAAGAAAGGAAAGACAAACAAGTTGGCCAACATTTTTTCAAGACCATTCATATAAAAAAGTATATTTTTGGGAACTCTAATAGACATGGATCCTTTCACCCATGATGCATACAAAGGTGATACAAAGAGGCATATATAGAGGATGAGGAATTTAGGGAGGTATATAAACAACTATGGCGCTAGAGTCACGTGGATGATGGTAACAACACAATTGACTATCATATCTAGAATGAGTAACTTTACAAGATATATAGGCTAAGTGTTCGTGAAGGTGAGTGATTGCATCTCATTAGAGAGGCTTACACCTGCAATGTTGCAGGGTATTTTGGTGTTGGGAAGGCATTGGCCGATTTTCACAGATATGTGTAGTGGCCCATGATGCAAGAACATGTAGCTATGTTTGTTATAAAATGTATATGATGTTGTTCTACTAAGCCTAGTAATAGGAAACAATGTTTATACAATCTCTTACATGCAAATACTCATCCTTGGGAAAGCATTTCCATGGACTTTATGAGATGTTTACTAACAACTAGGAAGGGACATGACTACTTGTTCATGGTAGTTGATAGGTTTAGAAATATGTGCATTCTCATGTCTTGTAGAAAGAACATTAGGAGACAAGAAGCAACAAGCTTGTTTTTTAAAAAGGTTTAAGTGAACTTTGGGGTACTAAGGAGCAACATTTCAAATAGGGACACTATATTTCTCAGTGCATTTTAAACTACATTATAGGAGAATATGGGCATAAATTGAAGATGTCTACAACACTCCATCCATAAAAAACTGGGAAAGTAGTAGTCAATAGGATTTTAGTACATCTTTTTAGGACTTTGATACACTTCAACTAATACATCTCACGAGGGATTCTTTAATAGAATAATTTTTTTTTGAGAAGGTCAAGAAGATCCATTTATAGGTACATGAAGCCCTAAAGAATTCATGATAAAATTACGAGGCTATGCATGATTAGCATAAGACAAAGAAGTCATTCACAACGAGAGACAAAGTATGGTTATAGTTGAACTGGGAGAGGCTAAGGCATCCTAGTAATAAAATCAAGGCTTTATGTTATAGTCATTTTGAGATAGTGAAAAAGGTGGAAGATAATGCTTACAAACTCATAAATGCACATTTTCTTAGTGATGAATGTGGAAAATATGAAGCTCCATGAGCCTTCCATGTTGGAGAAAAAAGAGGAGCGGGTCCTACCTTCCATAGAGGATTTAGCACCATATGCTCAAGAAAATTTGACAAAAGATACATTTTTGTAGAAGAGATCTAGAAATAAAAGATAGGGGAAACATGACCTTTAGCAGCTTCAGTTAAAAGGAAAACTTCCAAGCAAGGCTAAATGGTACTCTAAGGAGAAGGTAGAGAAAAAAAATTCTCACCTCATTTAGTAAAATATTTTGAGGACCAAAAGCATCCAAGAATGGAGAGGTATGATCTAGATTGGATTAATATGTTATTTTTCATATATATCAATGCTTTTAGAGTGGAAAATTTGGAGAAATCAATTTGTAAATTCATTTCTACTACAATTTGGACAATTGGGAGAAAAAAATTAGGAGTTGTTTGAGACCTTAAATAACCACTATTTTTGTCTTGAGCTTGTTATGGACCTACATTCCATAATCTACACATTGATACCTTTCCAACTATGAAAAGATAACCTCAATCAAAGCTCATATGAGAAAGTTATTCCTCTCAAAAGTTTACCTATCCTGATTGACCAACATAATTCAAGAGGATGCCACACCATCCCCCATTAATCATGCAAAATGAGCTAGCCATGTGGGCACTGCGAAGAATACTCTAGAAGGGTTGAGTTGTAACTCATGTTAAGGTTTAAAAGGGTAAAAAATAACGCCTAGTTGGTTATTAAACATTGTTATAACTAGGCCACTAGGAGTAAAAGGGGTTCCATTCTATTTGCTTGCATTTTGTTTCTTTGTAGAGCATAATAGTTGTGTGTTGATATTGAGAGAGCATAACAAAGGGGCGTTGTGTTATGTAATATCCCACAAGCCAAAAGTTTCAAATAACTCCATGGTGAGTGCCTTCTTGTTTGTATTTGCATCATTTGCATTCCAAACAAAAGAGAGCATAAGAACCTCACCTTCCAGTTGGTGTTTCCCCCGAAAGATGTTCCCATAGCATATTTTGGGTGTTCATTGTGGTTTGTGGGTGATTGTATTTACCTATTCTTTATTTTCCCCATATTATCTATTGACATACTCTACCCCTGCATACATACTCTACCCCCCTCTGATTTTGAACCTGTGACCTCTTAGGAGGAGACACATGCTCTTAACCATTAGACCCACTCTTAATGCTAATACGTGTTAATAAAGTTTATATTAATATTAATTTATTTTAATATTACATATTAATATTAGTACTTGTCTCAATGGAGAAACTCAATTGGTGATCAAAGTAATGCAAGTCTTAATAAAAGTAAGAGTCTTAATAAAACTAAGAGATCCAAGGTTCAAATCCCCTAATTACTAAGATCTAAAGTTGAAATCCCTTAGTTACCACTAACAAGTTTACTGATAGGATCTAAGGTTGAAATCCCTTGGTTGCTAACAAGCTTATGAATAGGCCCTTGGTTACCACTAACCAGTTTACTGATAGAATCTAATGTTGAAATCCCTTGGTTGCGAACAAGCTTATGAATAGGACAGACCAGGCGATACCTGCCCTCCTGAATTATAGGTTAGAGTTTTTGTTTTTATATAAAAAAAATTATGATCTTAAATGGAAATCGCCTGCCCTGCTGAATTATATGTGAAGAGTTTTTGTTTTTATATAAATCATTTTATGATCTTAAATGGAATCTCTGTTTTAGTGGGGACTCTAATTTTATTTCTTAATATACAAATTTTTCTAAGAGATGATGTTTTCGATCTATCAAATCTGAATGGTATTTCTTAGTGATCGTGTCGGGTTAGATCTGAGTTTGATACTCCTGGATTATTTATATCCAGGACCGCAGTATCAGTGATAATTCATCCATTGTTTTCAGATCGATGGAGACATGGCTTTCAACGGCTTTAGAAAATCGGGTGGATCACGGTCTTTCATCACTGACTTTCAAATTGACAAAATTTTATGGTCTGGACTAGGGTCTAGTCAGTGTCCCGAATCTGAAGCCCGTGTGAATTATTGGATGATATCCTGCAACGCCAACCTACGTCCCACATAACCACGAAATTATGTGTGGTTGCGGGATGTTGGCGTTCTCCAAGACCTCAAAGAGGAGGTCGAGTTCTTATGCTACGCTGATCTCAATGTCCTCTGCGAAGAGGAAATTTAAGCAATACGCCAGCGTTTTTGAAATATCATTAGAGACCTTCCATAATTATGATCATAAATCGTTCCAGGTTTTTATGTTTATGATAATTATGTATAATGGATCCAGGTTTTTATGTTCAGTGGCATTGGCCTGGTGCAATTGATGAGCAGAGCCAACGACACATGTATGGTTGTGTGCCTGTCGTTCGAGAGCTTCGTTGCGTTCGAATCTGGAGTGCTTTTTGCATCACACTACGCCGGAGTTCACAAGATCATAGACCGGAAGATGATCATGGTTTCATGCCTAAGGATCTGCTGTGTGAAAATGACCACAACAAAGCATAATTCAAGTCTGTGATTTGCGTTCCAATCTGGAGTGCTTTTTGCATCACACTACACCGGAGTTCACAAGGTCATAGACCGGAAGATGATCATTGTTTCATCCCTAAGGATCTGCAGTGTGAAAATGCCTTAAAGATCGAGAGATCAAATCTTTAGAGGTGCAAATCTCTTTTTGAGTGCAAAACTAGAGGAAAGGTTTTCACCTCTAGAGATTTGATCCCTCTCGGCTCTTGATAGATCCAGAATTAAGATGGATTTAGGCTAGTTTTAGTGGTGTGCTGCCAAGGAAAATATATTGATATAATGAGGAATATATGATTAATTTTATCAATAATATGTAAATACATCTAATATTACTATAACCATTTTAAATACGCTAAATATGTTTAAGATTTATGGATTCATTTTAATTTTAAATTTTCTTAGTTACCTCAATTGTTGAGATGATAAATATTGTAAAATAACTTTAATGACGAAAAACGATGAAATAAAATTTTTGAATGCAAAGTGACAATGTAATAATATTGAATGATAGAAAATGTGAATAATAAGAATGTAGTAAATTACATATAGCCTTCATTGTGATCAATCTCAAACTATTTTCTTCTACTATTCTTATTGGCACTCTTGTTAGTTTTGTCATCTTTTCATATTGATTATATGAAAAAGACACTTGAAATCATAAACCATTTAAATATTTAGTTAGATCTGTTGCAGTAAACATCATACCTTGCCTCTCTTCCTCTCCAATATTAGTAGGTTGAATTACTATAACACAAAAATAAATCTACATTGTCAATATTTTTTTGTGCTTACACTGAAATCAATGCACTACACTATTAATCCGATGACTTTAAAATTAGTGTACCATCATACATCCAATTACATCAAATCAGAAATCAACATATACACTAAAATCAATGCATCCAGTACAAAAAAATCAAATTAATTTTAGAAAACTACACCCACACTAAAATCAATGCATCTAGTACAAAAAATCAAATTAATTTTAGAAAACTACATCCACACTAAAGTCAATACATCTAATGCAAGCAATCAAATAGGATTATAAATCAATATCTACACTCAAATCAATGCATTTAGTGCAAGTAAGAAAATAGGATTAGAAACCAACATATACACTAAAATCAATGCATCTAGTGCAGGCAATCAAATAGGATTATAAACCACCATCTACACTGAAATCAATGTATTTAGTGCAAGCAATCAAATAGGATTAAAAATCATATATATTGAAATCAATGCATCTAGTGTAAGCATCTAGTGTAAGCAATCAAATATAATTAGAAATAAACATCTACATTGAAATTAATGCATCTAGTGCAAGCAATCAAATAAGATTAGAAATCACCATCTACATTACAATCAATGCATCTAGTGTGAGCAATCAAATAGGATTGGAAATCATCTACATTGAAATCAATGCATCTAGTGTAAGTAATAAAATATCATTAGAAATAAAAAACTACACTAAAATCAATGCATCTAGTTCAAGCAATCAAATAGGATTAGAAATCATCATATACACTGAAATCAATGCATCTATTGCAATAAATATTCTTCCCTCTCTCCCCCCTCCATACATGTCTATATTTCCCTCCATATCTCATTCATTTTCTCTTTATCTCACCCCCACAAACACACACACTCTCTCACTCTATATTTATCAATATCTTTGTCCCTCCCTCCCTGTCTCCATCTATCTCTTCTCTCTCTTCACCTTCGATCTATATCTCTATCTCCCTTTGTATCTCTATATCAACCCCAAAACACTCTCTTTCTCCAATCTATCTATCTATCACTCCCTCCTCCTCTCTGTCCCTCTCTCTCTCTCTTCCTCTTCCCTCCCTCTCCCCCACTTATATATCTCCTCCCTCCTATTATCCCCTCTCCCTCTCTCTCCATCTTCCTTATCACTCCCTCTCTCTTTTTGTCTCTCTCAAGCTTTCACTCTCTATGTATTTCTTCTTACCCCCCTCTCTCTCCCCATCCATCTCCATCTCTCTTTCCATACCTCTCTACACTCTATCTCTTTCTCTCCCACCTCTCTTTCTCTCTCTCTATCTTCACCTTCCAAATTTGTTAATATATGCCTCTCTCTCTCATTCTCTCCTCCCTTTTCTTCATCTCTCCTTCTTTATCTCTTTATCTCACCCCCAAACATAAACACTCTCTCTCCATATCTCCCTTGTCACTCCCCCTCTCTCTCCACTTTTCACTCTCTACGTATTTCTTCTTCCCTCCCTCTCTCCTCCTCTCTCTCAAGTCCCCTCTATTTTCCTTCCTTTCTCACCCTTTCTCTCCTACCTCCCTCTCTCTTCCCCCATCACACACACTCTCTCTCTCCCTCATTCCCCTACAATCCTCTCACATCCACCTCACTCTCCTCCTCTCTCTCATCCTTCATCTCTCTCACTTTCTCTCCTCCCTCCCTTTGTCTTCAACTCTCTCTCTCAAATCCACTCTCTTCCCCCATCACTCTATCTCTATCTCTAACTATGATACTATATCCCTCCCTTTCTTCTTATATCTCCTTCTCTCCCCCTTGTCTCCATCACTCCTTCTATGTCTCTTTATCTCACCCCTAAACATACATAATCTATCTCTCTCTCTCTTTCTTCACCCTGCGCCCCTTCTCGCCCCCCACCTCCGCCCCCCCGCCCTTGCCCCATCACTCTATCTCTATCTCTAACTATGATACTATATCCCTCCCTTTCTTCTTATATCTCCTTCTCTCCTCCTTGTCTCCATCACTCCTTCTATGTCTCTTTATCTCACCCCTAAACATACATAATCTATCTCAATCTCTCTTTCTCTTTCCACCATCTCCCCCCACGCTCTCTCTCTTTCTCTCTCTCTACCCTCCAATCCTCTCTCCTTCTCCCTCCCTCTCTCCTTCTCTCTCTCTCCCACCTCCACCTTTATGTCTCCCTCTCACTCTCCCTCTCTTACCCTTCTCTACCTCTCTCCCTCTCTCTCTCTTCATTCCCCATCTCCCCTCTCCTTTAGTTTATCTCCATTTATCCTTTGTCCTCCCGCTACTTCTCCACCTCTATCATATGTCTTTGTTATTCCCTCCCATTTAATATTGTATTAATATGAAGTTATTAAATTTAATGATATGAATATGAATATTAGATTTAATAATGATAATTATAATATTAATGTTATGGTTAATAATGTTTTTTTGCATGTTATTATTATTAATTTGGTCCATAGGCTTCATATATAATTAGATATTGATTTATACTCCTATTTGATGTATTTTTATTTATTTAACTTACCCTTTTATACCTCTATATAAATATAGTATTTGTCCCATATGATTCACATAAATAAAACCTCTTTTTTGAGTTTTTGTAAATACAAAGATGTTTATGGAGTAAATATAAAAAGAGGTTTTATTTATTTACCTTACCTCTATTTTTTTATATTTTTATTTATTTACCATACCTCCGGAGTAAGTAGAAAAATAAGTTTTATTTATTTACCATACATCTCATTTATTTATATTTTTATTTATTTACCATATGTCTTTTTTAGTGTTCTTAAAACTCTTCATATTTTAAATTTATATTGTTTAAATTTATTTTAAATTGTTTATTTATATGTTTGTGTAAGTTGTTCTTTAAGCCGACATTATTTAGATTTTATTTTTAATTTTTTTTAGTTTTTTTATTTTGGCTTCCGACATACTTACACATCAGGGTCATACTGGGCTGTAGAATGCGCCTCTCGACGCAACAATTACAATTACGCTCATATTTTCCTGAGAAATATACAAAGTTACACATGAACTTGTTTCTAGATGATGATGTTATTGTTCAGGAAGACCATGCCCCATCATCACCAGTTGCAACAATAAGCTTTGCTTCAGTGCCTGAAATTCATATTAATAATGAAATTTTAAAATTACATTAACGCTAGATCAAAAGAGAGAATTTGTCGATGTAATTCCTACTCTAGTTTCTTATAGTGACATCGAACAGTTTGAGTTGGAGCACTGGAGCAGTCGATGTTAGAGTTATTAGTGTTTTAAAAGATTGGATATCGTTTTCTCTTTCAACGGTGGTTTTCCCTGACTCAACAATTAGAGGCCTCTACATCATTGAATACTTTCCCTTTGTTGTGTGGTAATGTATAACTATTTGAAGGAAGCTTCTACAACATTTCATTGGATAGTAATAATTTACAAAGATAAGCCACTTAAGATTCTATAGGTAGATCAGCAAGAAAATTATCTTAGCATGGTTATGGGTCACCCAAAAACCCAAGGTTATGGTTCAACCACACAAAACCCTTACCACCAAATTCCATTTGCAAGGTCACACACTGTTAGCATCAAAGTTGACCAAAGTTGGCCATCATTACAGGGTATCTCTATTGACCCACATAAAACCCTTGCCACTGAAGTCCATTTTCTAGGCCACACACTGTTAGCATCACAGTTGGCCTACAAGCATTTCAAGATATCTCTATCATCATATCTTCGTTCCTCATGGTTATGGTTAACCTAGAAAAACCTGTGTCTTCAACAACACTTGGCTTCTGGTCATCCACAAACACACAATTATGCTCCTATTTCGTAAAGGGAACTTCATGCAATGAGGACTATTGCTTCATGGGGGAGGAATGCTCTGAATATCACATCCACTCATGGTAGTTACCCATGGTATCTTTCCATGGTAATTACCCATGGTATTGTAACTCATGGGGGAGGAATTCTCTGAATATCGCATCCACTCATGGTAGTTACCCATGGTATCTTCCCATGGTAATTACCCATTGTATTGTAACTCAAAACTTTATAAATTTTGAGCCTCACTTTGTAAAAGGACATATTTTTCCACCACAATGTAGTTGAGTTATTTCTCATTATTTCAATTAAGAGTTTCTTTATGGTTTATGTTTCTCCTTGGCTTATCAATTTCTATAATCTTGGCACCAAGTTCCAATTCATTAATAATATTATATTATTAATATTATTACTATTAATATTAATAATACTCACTAATAGCACTTTAATAATATTATTTAGTAGTATATATTATCTTTTAGAACACCATACGCTAAATTGGTGTATGAGACCCATTTCTTTGTGGGACAAGAGACCCACCTCCACCCAATGATTTGATAGTTGAAGTATACAAAGGATAAAAACATATAACCTTTTAGAATAAAACACATGCTCTTAATATAAGGGAAATGTATGTATTTAACATGATATTTTTGTATTCTCTCTCTCTCTCTATATATATATATATATCTCTCACACACACAACTCTTAATATAAGGGAAATGTATGTATTTAACGTGAAGTTTTTATATTCTCTCATCTCTCTCTCTCTTTCACACACACACATACCATGATTATGATTAATGTTTACTGAAATGGTTTATAAAACCTTAAGAATGTAAAATATTGTTTGTAATTCTCTAGCAATTTATTTCTATACTCCAAAATCATTAAGAGAAGCATTCCAAGATCATCATAGTTTTTATTATTTAAAAGGTTTTTCCTTAAAAGGTCAAGAAGGTTGGTAGTGTGATAAATATTTTGAAATTTAGATCTAATGTGAATATAAGCTATACAACTTATCAAAAAACAAGTTTTATCTTCAACCTTCTCAGTTTGACAAAGATGACAGACTCTTTCATCCCAAGGGGATTTTTCGAAATTGACCAATGTTTAGTTTCATAATAAATCTCATGATAATTTCTTCTTATTTTAGCAATGCTTATTTTATTTTTCATAGTTAGTTAGGAGAATGAGATTTTATTTTTCATTTTTGTGATTTGGGTTAATTACCTCCTTATAATATCTTAGTTTTATTTTTCCCTCTAGTTATTTATCACCTCACAATTTATTTTTAAATTTTGACATAGTAATATTTGTAATATTATCATTCTTCTATAAAATTATCTCCTCCTTTACCCTCCAATGCTCTTTCCAAGAATGAGAATCCTTATATCATCCTTACTTGAGTTGAAGGTGGTGGTTTCAACTAGATTTAGAAGCAATTTTAGAAAAAATCTTGTCTCCCATGTTGTTTAACTTCATATACATAAGATAACTAGTCATAGTGATGTTTTAAATAGTGGAAAGGCTACCTTCAATGAGAATGATAGGATAAGGTGTATTTCATTTGATCTTGAGATTCTAGCTTATAAATTGCTTTTGGATCTATTCTATCTTCCTCCACAACTCTTTAGATATACTATAGCCCCAAACCGAATATCCATATAAAATAAAAAAGGTGACGAGAGTCTCAAAAAGGAGGTTATTTATTTATTAATTATTATTATTATTATCTTATATCCAAAGATGTGTTGTCTTGCAATTTTTCTGAATCCCATAATAAGTTTCCATCCTACATTTATTATTTTCTCAATGTTGTAATTATGCTTGAGCTTGTGATGGATATTGATTCGAAGTTTTTTTTTTTTTTTGATGGAACGTCCTCCAAGTTGTTCTTGCCATATATGAAAGTATTATATGTGAAATATTTATAGATTTAATTATCATGATTTTTTTTGTCGATATTAGCCATCATACCCATCTAGGAACAAAAATATTATAGGATTCTTAATTGTTTGCAAAGGTTGTAATGACTCCTCATAAGAAGAAAAGTATTGTTAGCATAAAGGAGAATATTTATGACTATACCAATGAGCACGGGGCCAACAAAACATGTAGCTTCCAAACACTCTTCTAGCTTATCAATGTATATGCCCAAAATCGTAAGGGAAAATGAAAACCCTTGCTTGAATTTGATATTGCATTTAATTTCTTCTAATAAACCCTCAGTATTACTGAACTTGGAAATACATGGAATAAAACCTTGTCATAAAAACCCTCAACTCGAAAGGAATCATGATCCCTTCCAGCCTCTTCCATAGGTTTGTCCTCAGAAAGGTGTCAATTTTTTTTCTAAAGTTAATGAAACAACAAAAGAGCTCAATTTTATTATTATGATAATCCTTTGTAATGATCTTGAGAGTAGCATGGTGATACATAATTGAATGATATCTCCCTTTCCAAACTTGTCCTTTAGCTCTTTTATCATGGCTTTCTAGCCATAAACTATGTTTCTTTTCTAAAATAATTCCATATAGTTGGGCTGAAATATGGCTAATCATAATGGTCTTATAATTTGGGGGAATGATTTTATCCCCACTTTTAAAGATATGAACAATGGGGATCTGCATCCAATACTTAGGAAACCTTGCTTTACTACCAAATTGAATAGTTTTTGTATGTGATTTATAAATACGACATACCCTCATATTTTAAAATTTTCATATTGGTAGCCTTCAATGTCCTTATCTTTCCAAATTGTGAGCTTCTTAACCCCAAACTCAATGTATTCTAGAGAAAATATTGCATCCTCTATAATTATTACAACAACCTTTCATAAAGAATCCTCTATAGTTCTTTTTTTTTCACGAGGGGAAAGCTCACGGGAAACCCGGGCGTACTTCCCCAGAATTTCTGGATGGTACGCGCGGTAAACCGTTCGGCGGACTTTCGGCGCCTAACTCTAAAGGACTCAAGAATCGAACCCGTGACCTCCCTCAACGGAGAGGACCACGTATTGGCTCACTACCGCTTGAGCTAACCCTTGGGGCTAATCCTCTATAGTTCTTATAACAACCTTTCCAATAATTTAAGAAGGAACTTTTCAATATATGGGAGAGTTTGAGGGGTTTCTCCCTCATCACTTTCTACATTATCGATTAATATTCCAGGTGCCTGGAGTTTTCATGAGATTTTCTTCCTTTATTGTTTGTTAGGGAAGTCTCTCCTCAGATGTGCCTCTCCCCCGTTCCAACATGGAAATGAATTTATTTTCTCCCCAATCTTACGAGGTTTCTTCCTAGTCTTATCAACATGCCATTCTTCTATATCTCCATAACTTGATGCATGTTGCAATGACCCTTTCATGCATGACATGTTCTATAGCAACATTGTGTTAAACCTTGCTTGTTATGATTTTTTTTTATGAGCCTTTCATTCTCTGTTTTGCAACCCTTCAACTCAACTTTCAAGCTCTTGAAGGTTTTTGTTCTATTAGAGGAAATTTCCCCTTCTTACTCATGGTGGACTGGGTCCATGCAGTATTGTACCATAGTATTGTCCATCCTTTTATTCCTTGTTGCAACTCGGTCCTCTTATATGTTGTCACACACACCTAGTTGTTAGTTATATTAAGCACAAATATATTGATTTTTTACCTTGTCATGCCAACATTAAGCATACTGATTTGAAACATGTTGATGCGATGTTGTTCACACATCTAGAATCTATGTTTGTCACTTATTCCCAAAATCAAAAGGTTCATATCAGCATGTGTATAACCATATCATCACTAGGTTTGGAATAAAAATTTGACCAAGATTGGTAGCCATGATATCCAAGCTTAAAGGTTATAATATACGTATGTATATATAGTATACACCTGATTAAAATATAAAATTTTACTCATATATGTGCAAGCCTCTTCAGGTCTAATGTTGAACATTAGTTTCTTATGGTGTATTCCTAGCCCTCTAGGTCCATCGTTTGAACCAATGCTCTGTTACCACTATGTAATGCTCCCTTCCACCCGCTCGTACCTTCTCGGGTTGTGGGAGGTGTTACTTTATAATTAACTCCACTTGCATAGTCTGTAATGAAGATGGGGTTACAAATCATCCTTCTCCATCGTTTTTTGGAATTAGTCTTTGAGATCAACATTGAGTTCAACTTGTCCAAAGCTTTCTAGTGATATAATTTTATGCCGATTTGACTCTAAGATTGAATGCTATGCCCATTTTAAGTTTTTCCAATCAAATGATGCCATCTAACCAAGGCAGTGCCACATGGAATACCAAGTGTGACCCACATGGACCTTCCATATCACCTCTCATAGTCTCACCTTTCTCCACTAGCACCTACATGGCACCCCCATAGATTATTGGCTGAGGGTCCCACTAGCCCAACCCCCATCTAATTTTGGAGGTAATTAGATCTTCGAGCCCAAGAGGCATCCACCACGTTACCTCTTTTCATGGGGCCCCTAGTTCTTCATTAATATTCTTTGTGAAATCTGGATGAGAGGAAATCCAAAGGGCATACAAGTATGCACCCTTGACACACCCATGGATCCCCTAGATTCCTAGATTAATCACCCACCAATATAACCATTTGGATTCATGGACTTCATGTACCACAACATATGTGCCAAGTGTCAACACCTAGATCACCCAAATCCCATCCTGGATTACTTGCGAAATGAAATAAATGTTTGGCTCTGCCCATGTATGCCCCTCACTAGATATAGTTCATACCTTGATTTACCGTGGAAAACTAGACCAATCAAAGTCTAATGCACTTAGAATGTGCACATGTGTTGATTAGCAGGATACCTAGCCACAAGATGCATCTGCTAGTCCCAAATGCATATCCCCCTACTCCCATATTTGAATGCATTTATCATCAAAGTTTTAAAAAGGTATTCATCTCGGATATGTGGTCCATCCAAGATCAATCGGACGTGAGATACAAGTGCCATATTCTTCCAAGTAAACCATTGATTCGTTAAGGAGTTAAATGAGAAGAATTAATTGAAGTGGCATGGGCTTGGGGTTTAAACACAACACAAGCTAGCTCCTCTCCTTAGCCCTTTGAATACGTGTCCACTCTTCCAACTGAGCCATATTTTACTTTTTTACATAATTTATCATAAACAAAAATACAAAATTACACTTACATGGGGTAGCAAAAATAGTTGTTACAATCCTTACGCTTTAGTAGCCAATTAATTTTTCCACTTCATATAAGAGTTGTATTTAATGCGACCTTTTGAAAAGTTTTCCAATTTATTTTTTGGATATAATTTGTCTAAAATCTGGCAAGAATTCATTGAAATCTCAAGTTTTATGGGTAAAATTTGCACAATCGAAGTGCCCTAGGGGTTTTTCAAGGTGTTGAATCCATATATGTAGTCAAAAAACCAGTTTAAATAACACAAATCAATATTTCACCTCAAATTTTCCCACTTGATTCCAGCAAGGAAATCCACTAGAAACTTCATAAAATCACATTAAAGACAATTCCCTTCATCTATCAATTTGCAATTTTTAGAAAAACATAATTTAGAGACTAATTTACATTACAAAACTTATTTTAATATTGTAAATAAATATCTATATTAAAATCGATATTTATGTAAAAAAATTATTAAATTTAATTGGATATTAAAGATTATGTTCAACTAATAAATTCTTATTTTAGGATGTTGGCGAGATATTATCTTAACAAATCGCGAAGTTGTTAAATTATTACATCTTATCTTTAATCTGAACTTTATTTATTGGATACAAACATAACTTTATTACAATTTATTACCATATTTATTACAGTATAACGCGTAATCACAATACACAATTCTGTCAGTGTGGTGTTGAAGTGTTTTTTGTGATGGTGTAATGAAAGTTTGACCATATCAACTCTACCACCCTGGCCTGTCATGATGGCTGATCTTGTTTAGTTTTAACTCTGCATTGATGCCATGTCTCGTAAATTAATCAAAAGCATTCGATCAAGCAGAGACAATGGTTTTTTGTATGTATACAAATTCCCGTCGCTCAGATCGCCTTGTGGGTGTTCATCCATGTTGTCGTGCAGGTGTGGATGGGTGAAACGTTTCCCCTCCCACATTGGTATGCTCATTTGGACAGTGCAACATCTTCAACAACCAAGGCTTATAGGAAGATCGGGCCCCAATGCTGTGTTTCCCACCTCAGAGGCAGATCTAGTAGTTGTTGTCGCCCAGGCGGTAAAGAGAAAGCAGAGGATTAAAGTGGTAAGTGGGCGGTAAAGAATGAGATTTTATCATTCAGGGCACTAAAAATAGTTTATCGGACTACCAATTTTTTTGTTTTTTTGCTTTCTCTAATTCAATGTTTTTCTTATTCAAATTGATGATAAGTTGACCCAACTTTTTAACAGTTCTTTCACTGAAAAGACAATGCCATGGAATTGATGCTAACATATTGCGGTAATTGTCCCTAGTGTCTCTGAAAGATTCACATTCCAAAATGAAATGTTTTTCTGATTCCATTGTCCCAGAAGTGAAAAAAGTACATACTCTTTCCTCCCAAGATTATTTAGGTCTTTTCCACCTCCCCATTTCACACCGAAATTGATGTAAGTTAGTTCTTAATTGAACAATAAGAACCTTTACTCTCCACGGAAGCAAAGGATTAAAGTGGTAAGCCGACGGTTAAAAAAAAACAAAGAGAAAACAAAAAATTAAAGTGGTAAGCGGGTGGTAAAGAGAAAGCGGAGGATTAAAGTGGTAAGCGGGCTCGCCCACTCGTCTGCGCAGGGGAGTGGGGACTCATCATCAACACCAAATATTACACATGAGCCACCCCACTCGTTAACCCTGCAATTTCCAAGACGATCACAGTCGAGATCTACTGGACGCAGCCACTAAGGCAGGTTTAACATTCCCCACCTCCACCTCATGGGAGGGAGTGTCGGCAGTGTTATTTGTGAGCACCAGTGCCCATGGCAGCGACCTTATTGGCAAGGGTTCTGCCATCAATGAATATATTGTGGCCATGTGCTTGGTTATCCCTTCTTGAGGGCTACGCCAAGGTCATTGAATTGATGGAGAAGGATGAAGGTATCAAGGCCACAATTTTCACTCTCGGAATGCTAGGGGTCATCTCCAAGATTACCTTCGCTCTGCAACCTATGTTCAAGTGCTCTGTTTCCTTGAGCTTAGAGGATGACACTAGATTAGAGGATCGACTTGAGAGGTTCCTCAGGAAATATCATGAGTTTGCAAATATTTACTGGTATATCACCCATGGGAAAGCTCTCATGGGAAAAATATAAACGAAAATGTTAAGATTCCACTTTTTAAACTCCCTTTTCTTTGAATGGAACATGTTTTTTGGGGTAATGATTAATGGTTTGTATGTTGGAAATAAATTAAGATAACTTTGTAGGAAACTTATAATCATGAGTGATTTTTATTGCTCAGGAGCATGAAAAATGATTTTTATTGCTCAGGAGCATGAAAAATAATGCAACCTTCAACACTATCACTACGTGATGATGCTTCCATTTCATTTGGGATTAACGAACCAACAATGTTTCTCCACACGAATTCAAATCTTCCGATCAAAATTGCTATTTTGGTTTGATATTCGATGACCAGATAGGAACAGAGCTAGTAATTTTCCCTTATGCTTTACAAGTGACCTTTATACCTCAACGAAAACTCATGGGAAGAAGATATGCCAGTGGTGGTAATAATATTCCCGCTGAATTTTGTTCAAGAACTTGAATTCATAAGGTTGTTTCTTCTTGAGGACACACTTCCATTGTGTATTCTCACACACCATTACCTAGTCATGCCAAATTGTATTCCATTGCAGATTGTGAATAGTAAAGATTGAAAATGGACACGACGAAGAAAGAAAACATTGACTCCAAATTGTAATGTAGAATGACTCTTGCTAATGGGGGATTCCCGAATCCTCTGAGTACGCTGGTCCGAATATTTTGTACATGGTTTTCCTCTACTTATTTACCAATATTTCTTCTCCTACTACTAAATTCGTCGATGCAGGAGTGAATGAAAGAAGCCATGAATACGATTCTCTGCATTATGAATTTGTAGCATGTTCAAACCTGAGCAATCTTTCATAAATTTAGAATCATTTACGCTCAAAATTTGGAAATAGCAACCATCACTCCCACTATATTTATAGTTTTTTTCAGTGCTCGCTTTGCTATTGAGCACAGAATGATCCTTAACAAGAATAGAGCCCTGAGCTTTCTAAGAATTCTTCAAAGAGGTGAATGAACTGCCACCGGGGAAGACAATGGCTACATCCTTATTGGAAGCATGAGAAATGTTTGTAATATAAATATAAGTGCCATTCTCTTTGTTGAAGGAAGAAAAGTACATATGTATAGGATAAGAGTATGAAATTGATTGAGAGAATACTAATTCTGATGGCGTCTCCATTGTCATTTCTTCAGTTGTCTCTGTTTTCAATTTCACATTTTTAGTATCACCACTATTTTCAAAAGTGTAGAGGTTCAAGTATTTGAATATTTCCAAAACATGAGTTGTAAGGTTCCCTTGTGTTGGTATTTGTTGTGGGCACGAAAATGGAGATGATTTGATCATAGGATCTGTGGTCGAGAGAGATTATTTGAGGTCGAATGTTCTCAAATAGTGACAAATCCACTTTCAAGGAACCATAAGTCATCTGGACCTTCTAGTTTCATCAACCTCGCATTCAAGATTTCCATTTCTGAGAAAATTTCTTCACGAAATTACTCAAATTGCCTCTACTGCAGCTCAGTCTTAGTGTTCATCAGTAGCTCGAAAGACTTTCGAGCCTATTCCAATGCAACATATTTTTTTTGGGAATCTAATAGCAATATTTTTGTTGACTCCATTAGACGTGTGAGCAATTGAATTAATTTTCCACATTACCACAAGAGAAGTTCCAATGTCAGGAGACCTCTGAATGACTAAATTTGGGATAGACACAAATCGAATGCGCAACATTCTATAATGTAGTCAAGTGAATATTTTGCTTTATGTTTTTCCATTATGAAGATGTGAGCAAGATTTTAGGAGTGTGACTATCTGATATATATCGACAATGGGAAGGTAAATGTTGAAAATTTGTCAACATTTTCAAAATAGTAGTGGTATCATAGATTCACTCATAGTTTGGTTACATAAAGCTCAATTTTTGGAATTTCCCTTGGTCTTTATTGTGAGGCAATATAGCAATCTCAAGACTCTTTTCTCATCATTTCTTTACCATCTTGGTAAGAATCATTGATAGTGAAGCATCCAAGATTTTGAACCTCTTTTTTTTTAATTTGAGAGGTGAGTAAAATGGCTAATATTGATAATTTATTAGAGTTGTTGAGAACTCTAATGGCATCTACCACTGAGAGTATAGTTAAAATCAACCAGGACACCCTTTCTGATATTCAAACATGTTAACAATATGCACATGACAAGATATAATTTTTGCATCTTGAGTCAACGCTACAACGAGATGAGTTTCAGCAAAATAGTCGTCATTCTAAACTTGTTTTTCTTCAGAACATAGAGACAAACTCCCATCAGCAACAAGATATTGGTTAGATCACTAATCCCAATACAAGAGCATATTTGTATGCAGATGGAGAAGCTCACGCTTCACTTCCCAAACCCATCATCACACCTTGGGTAGAGCTTGTCCATAACAAGCACAAAACTGGTCTTGGATATGACAAGGAGTTGTCCTTTCATATTTCAGACTACTCCAAGCTCATCAAATTTCAGAGTGTTGGATTTATTTTTGATAGCTCACCTTCAATTGTTCTAGATTCTGTTCCTCTTCCATAGTAGCACCAACAGATTGTAAAATGCCAACACTGTGATCGAGTTGACCATACGAAAGATCATTATTTTGATCTTCACCCATGAAAGAACTGTGGTCGACACACTCATTATTCACATATATGCTTCATAAACAAGCCTCCTTCAAGAATAAATATTCATCTTGGATGGATCACTTCTTGTTAATGGGCGTCAATAGGTAAGAAGATGTTTGATTCATATGTCAGAGCTTGTTCTAGAGTATTGAAAAATCTTGTAGTTGAGTTTTCGCCATCATCTCACCTTATATCTAACAAGGGGGGAAATGATGGTCATCTACAAGCTTTGAAGCCACATCAAACGAGCCTAAGCCACAACCTATCATTATAGATTCAGAGTTGTATCCAGAGACAAAGAAGTTCAAGTGAGCTTGAGCTGTTAGACTCCTATATTTCACAGTATCACCAAGTGACTGATTATTGCTTATATTTCTCATACTGGAAATAATATTCCATGGCTATCATTTCTTTTCAGAGAAAGAAGGGAGATCCTGACTGTCAAGAGCATCAAATGAATCTATCTACCTTTTAGTTAAGTTGAAAGAGGAAAGTGTTGTTGCCCTAAGTCATCCCATCCACCCTCTTCTTACCTTTTATTTTCCCCCAAACTCTGAACTCCAATGCTCTAAATCCCATTTGAACCCCAAGACCTTTTTGGACTTATTACTTTATAAAACCCACTTATATTAAAAGTCTGAAATTATGTTTGTCATAGCTCCGCCCACCCACTAGCAGCCGTGTTATACAACATAAACCTTACCTCTTGCCCGCACTTCGCAACCCACAAATTTTTAAACATTACCTCTTAAGAATTATGCCAAATATTATTTTTTTGCCGATACGATGAAGTGGGACCCGTCACACCTTACCACATTATCAAAACCGCATGCAAACCTTCATTCCTCCTTATTCCTTACCTTCTATCGTTTCGCGCTCCCTAATGCTTAAGTGCCCACAGATTGCACTTTGTACATTTTTCTACTTAAATTTTAAGTCCCGATTGCGATTTGTGATGCATTTGGCCCCACCATCCATCACACTTCGCAACAAATACCACATCACAAAATGGAAAGTATAACATATTCCATTTTCCTCCAAAAGTTAAAGTTTGCGATCGTCGATGTGTGATATCGCATTTCATAGGAAATAACTTTTCCATCTCCGCCAACCTTTATTTTTTGCAATCGTCGATGTTCCATATCACATCACGCATATTATAACTTTTCACTTCATCGCACTTCGCAAAATTTAAAGTTTTATTCCCGAAGCATATCCTATTTTGATTTCGATTTTGTGATGTGCTTTCCCCCACCATCCATCGCAATGCGCAAATCGCAAGTTTTAAAGAATAAGTACGGAGGTAAAGGTTAAATTCACCGAAGTGCGATATGTAGTGACGTGGCAGATGATGTGGCAAGCTTATGTGGTAATGACGTGGCCTCGGCCCCACATATTGCAATTGATATATGATGACGTGGCAAGCTGACGTGGCAATGACGTGGCCTCGGCCCCACAGATTGCAGTTGATATATGATGACGTGGCAAGCTGACGTGGTAGATGACATGGCCATGGCCCGCATACCACACAGTACAAGTTTTAAAATATTAGTTTTAGAGGTAAGTGTTAAGATCGTCGAAGTGCGATGTGCGATGAAGGTGAGACCTGAGCACAAATTACAAATTGAAAATTCTGAGGTTTACATCCCGCGGTATATAAGAAAATCTGCGATTTGCGGGTGGACCCACTTTCCTTGACACATCATGTCTATGTTAAACCCCCCACAACTCCTTGCCATCTCCGCTCACCTCCCCACATCGTATGGCCTACAATGCTTCTCGACCTCCCTACACCCGCCAAATGTTAACAAAAGGGGGTGGTCCGAAATAGGCGGTATCCCATACTGCCTGCCCAGCTACGTGTCGTGCCCGTGGATACTCCACACCCCCCTTTCCAATACTGCTACCACTCTCACCCCACTCTGAAAAGCCCTTTGTGCCGCTGTCCAAATCACTACGCCTTTTTACCGTTACCTATACCATATGCGCCACATTTGCTCTCGTTTTCTACTTCACTCAATCACATACCCTCCCGTTAAGAAAGTCGTTGCGCCATAAAGGTTCAACCCCTTACCCAACAGACCCACACCACCCCCACACCACCACATCACTGTATTAAAGCCAAATTATGGCATAACCGCAGATTTTACTCTGTCAGTTATTGTCAAAATAATGCAGGAATTGAATTTCCAGGTATTATTGGAGAAAGTGTGAATTGTACAAACTGTTGCCGAAGAGCCATTTATCAATAAAAGAAGAGTTATCAGCACCCTGCGAAACTGAATTATGGGGCTCCTTTGGACTGTTCAATCTCAGTCACTATCACCTTCTGTCATATCCCTTCCCCCAGTGCTGGTCCATAACCATTTCCCTTTCTCGGTTCCCCTCTCTGTCATCCCATTCTCCATTACAGGTTGTGAAATAAGAATCATTGAAGAGATGCCTCCAAAGCTAGATCAACAGCCTGTTAACCCTATGGTTTACCCACAAGTGGATCTGGATCACTTGGCTCTAGCAGACAAAGACTACAAGATCCATGAGACAGAGTCGAATTCTCATCTATTCGATGTCTACTTCTGGTTTGAATACCAATTTCTCAAAGGAGCCGATGAAATTAGCCTATGGGAGACCCAAATGCCTCTTTACATCTTTCCAAAAACCCATAGTTGCCTAAAGTTCATGAGGAAGTGTCGAATCTGTTATGACATTAATCAGAGGACCATAGTCACCTCAACAGGAAAAATCATGTTTGCCATCAATGCCCAATCCATCTAGCAGATGATGCAAGCCCCCACTCGTAAACAAGTGGTCCCTTTCTCATATGAATTCCTCAGAGAATGTTATCAGAAGCTTGACCCTACCAGCAGCGCCAAAACTTTGCAACTTTCCATGGCCCCTGATACCCCCAATTCCTACAAAGAACCCTCCTTATCCCTCATCTACCTTTTATGATAGGACCAAGGAAATTATGTCTATTTTATGTTATTTATTAGGTTATCACATTGATCAGTGAGTAGATGAAGCTATGATAGGATTTTTTTCCACTCTTTCCCTAGGTGCTAAACCCACAGTTCTATTCGACTATGTTTAGTTTCTTGCAGAGGCTATTCATGAACAATTTTTAAAGTTTGATACAGAGGAGGTTTTCAAATATTCCTCTGTGTTGGTGTATAGTTTGTCCATTTCCAGTCTAGAAGATTTCAATTTCAGATGACCAAGGTAAATGAAGATAATGAACCTCAATCTTTCATGTTCTAGACCACCCTGCTATTCAAATATTAGAAGGATTATACATACAAGGATTTTGTGGATTTGTTTGTGCACCCAACCATTAGCACACTCAACAATGCAGCAAATCCTAGGATAAATGAGGAAATTAGGAGAGCCATGAAGCTAACAGAGCAAGTGAAGATGACAAATTGGTATTTGTGCCAAAATTACACAGAGATTTGAGTCTATGCAAGTGAGCTAGCCTCTTACAAATTGCCAAATTTCCTCTCCATGAAGGTCTTTTCACTAGAATACAGAAGGCAAATGATACATGGAGATGAGCTCCACTTTGTCTCTGCAAAGAAGAAGACTCAGTTCAAGATCAAGACACAAATTGGCCATTTCATCTGTAACAGTAGAGAAGCAAGAGAGGACGCAGAAAAGATACTGAAAGAGATGGGTTTCAGCCACAGTTTCACTTGGTCTTATGACCCTGCAAGGATTATCTCCAGGAAAAGGGTGGAAAACAAATCCACACCCTATGTTCACACACACAAGCCTTCAATTGAGCAGTGTGAAAATCAAATAGAATGGGTGACTAATACCCTCCAAGAAGAGGAAGAACAAGTGTTCTCCACTCCAGGCGTCTATACCCCAACACCAAAAGGAAGGAAGAATGCAGAAGGAAGAGAAGACAAGGGGAAAGAGCAAGAGAAAGAGATAGGGAGAAAAAGGCCAAGAGAGGATCAGTCACCTATGGTTACTGATACCTCTAGAAATAATTCAAACTAATATATAGGAATAGGGCCCGAGTTCATATGGATATTGATCAAGGAGGAGAATTAGGGTAGAAAACAACGGTTCATATTGTAGACACCCTTGGGCCATCTCCAGTGGGTGGTCAAACAATGGCCTCCCATACATCTACAACCACAATTTCTCTGCAGCAGCAGGCCTTCTAGACATCTACTTCCAAACCTGCCATAGAAGGCAAAGAAAAATCAGTATATGACACATGCAAGGAAATAAAATTGAGTAATGAGGTGCTGAAGATTAAAACTTACAATCAATTCTGGAAGAAAACCCCAAGTTCACAAAGTAGGCCATTGTCTGCTTTTGACACTAAGAAGAGAAGGATGTAGATGGCATTTATAGAAGCCTTGGTCCCACAACCCGAAGGAGCAGGAGATTACAAGAAGGAACCATTCGAATTTAATGCCAAGGACATCCATCCGATTGACCAAATGGAATTACACAAGAAGACTGGAGAGATGGTGGCCTCCACATTGAAAAGTACTGCTATGAGCTTGCCAAAGCTGGAGGTATCCTTATCCAATGCTCAGTCACAAATCAAGATGGATAAGATATCTGCCATGGCTAAAGACTCGAGGATTAAGTCTTTTGAGGATTTAATAGTGAGGATGGGTCATTACCCAACCAATTTTCAAGCTGTGGAGGAGGTCTTGAAGAAGAAGAATGCTAACATAGCAGCCCTCAGGAAATAACTCAAGATGCCAGCAACAGAAGACCCCTTGGCCAAAGGCATTGAGGAAGATGAGTCATAGAAGGTAGAGATATTGAAGTTAGTTGTGGAACAGTCTTCCCAAATCAAATAGATGGAAAACGAGATGGAGAAGCTACTGAAGGAAAAATAAGAAGCAGCTCGAGTGGCACTCATCCCAGTGCAAGTTGTCCCCATTTCAACAATCCCATCAGTTGTTCCCACAACTACTAGAACATCTAGTGGGACAGACTAGCTGTCAAAGGCCATGGAAAGTATGACTCTACAGTCACAAGAGATCCAAATATTGGAAGCACAAATTGTCATCCTTAGAGATCAAAAGCCAGGTCTGAAACTGCCCATGAGATAGCCAAAAAGCCGATTGAGAGATTGGAGAAGGTAGAGAAAGAATTTTCGGATAGCAGCATTTTAGGCCAAATGAAGTTGATAATTTGAGGCAGTATCATAAATGGAGTGGTGGAAATTTGGCACTCCATCCACATCATTTTTGAACAGAAAGAGTTGGTAAACAAATGCGCGATGACCATTGAAAAAGAAAATCAAGAATTAGAAAACATGCCAATCACAGCCCCTAAAATCATAAAATTCCTGAACTCCAAAACCAGCTATGAGCTTGAGGAGATGGATGTACAAGATAGAACATCAACCATATTAGAAGTAGAAGTGATAAAGGTACTCACTAAGAGGAATTTAGTAAGGCAATTGGGGGAGAAGTGTCCTGAGTTTGACATGTCCATCAGCAAGTTCCTAAACAAGATTGAACCCATGGTGGCAAAAGGATTTCCCTTGCTGTATGTAATTTATAACAAGTTGGTCCAAAGGGAAGATTATATGACCAAACTCAAATAAACAGCTAAGGATACCACCAAATTCACCAGCATCAAAGGAAAGATGACCGAGAAAGTTGTTTGGGATCTCTTGAGAAATGACATATTTATTCAACATGAGTTGAAGCATGTTTTCCCCACCAAGCCCACTTTCAGCAAATACATATAGGTGTATGAAGTGTACCAATAGGTCATAGGCACGAGGATTCCCAACAAAAAGGAGTGGAATAAGTTGTGTATGTTCCAAGATTGAAAAGGCATGGTAGATACATCATCACAACCACCTAGTGATTAACAGTGCCAACATCGCATCCTCTTTAATGATCCTGCAGTGGTGGCCCAAAAGAAGATCTAGATTTCATATGCCACCCATATTTTTCCCTTCGCAACCATATCAGCTTCCTCCAAGCCATTTTTTTTTTATTCACAAAGATCCGCCTCTGTTTTTCATTCTTAAAGAGCTACCAAATTTAATTCTACAGGTGGTGTTTTGTTAGAGATTTTCTTTGCTGGGGCCATGCATGACCACACTTGTCTAATTTCAGTTTGTTTGTAATTAATAAATATTTCCAAAATAGATTAGGAAAACCAACATAGTTGTTAGTTAAATACTGCTAGAATTTTCATTATCAAGGGCTGGACCTTGTAAGACTTTGTGTTGTAAAAGATCATTGTATTGGAGCACTATAACCATTTGAGCTGGGTATCAATAATAATATACCATTCACAGGATCCTTGAGCTATGTTAATGGTGATGTTCTTTCCTCTGTGTTAATTTTTTTCCTCTGTTTTTTCATGTTGTACATCAATTTCTCTGATTTCAAAACATAAAATTTAGATTAAGATTTGCTGAGAGAGAACCTTAATTCTGTCTATGTTTGTTATCTCATGTTTTCCTCTGAATTTTTAGTTAAATCATTCTTAACTCCTATTTAGCTATTACTGAACTCACTATGTTCTCCCATTTCATATTCACACTTCCAGTAAGATCCATTCTTCATAGTTAGCTTGCCCTGTGAATGCCCTTGAAAATTTGATGCACAATTCATCCTTTTATGACTCCATAGCCAAATGGATTATGTTTCACAGCTCAATCTATCCAACCACCAAATCAATCAAAACAAACAGCCCTCATAATCTCTATAACTAGCCTAATATCAACAATTATAGCCATCAAGCTAAATCATAAATCATAAGACAGAGAGAGCCCTCTTTGAGTCTAGGAAGGCTAGGTCATGGACTCCAAAGTGGTTTGATGTTGTCCTCTGTCGTTTGTTCTTTCCAATATTACAAATTATGGAGGGCTAAAATACTGGCGACCATACTGGGGAATTATTGAAAAGCTCATCATTCATCAGAACTCAGAAAACCCAGTCAAATTACTGCGTGATTTAAGTATTTTCCACATTTGGTTTTTTGTAAAAATGTTCAGCCTGTTTATGTTTTTGGTCTGAATTCTGGCTTCTAGAAGAATCTTTACTAGATCCCATCCTGACCCAAATCCCCCTGCAATAGTTGACAATCTAGAGAAAATCCTAAGAAAAAATCCCATATCTAAGAGTCTAACTATTAGCAAGCCTCTTCACAAAGCAAGTTCCCTCCCTGAAAAACCTTGCAACCTTTCAAGATATCCAATTCGACTTACACTTTGATAAAAGCTTGTTCAGAATCAAATCTTAGAATTGGATAGACCAAACATTTTTTGATCCATCAATCTTACAGCAAAGTCCTATTGGGGAAGACTCTACCTCCACTTAAATTGATTTTCAGCTTCTCCAACACTTTGAATCCCTTCAAGGTCTGGTAACAGAGCTTACTTCAGCTATTGATGACAATTATCTTTAGTAGTCTGTATAATTATCCTCTCTGATTGCAACAAATCCTTTTGTTATTTCCAAGTCTGTTCATCCTCAGTCAAATTTCCCAAGTGTATCTGCAGCTCCTACCATATCCTTGAACCTTTCCCACCATAGTGCCAAAACCTCCACTCATACATCCATTGTCCACCTTCCTCCCTTTAACCCTCCACCTCCCTTGGTCAACCCTCCTCTTATTAACCCCCCTTGGGTTCCCCCACCACCAATTCATGGCACCCTGGTATGCTCCATTAGTGCTACCACAACCTATGGTGCCTATGCCACAAGATTATCAATCCAAAATCCCACATTTTGATGGAACCAGTCCTAAAACTGCTCAACAACATGTGGGAAAAATGAATGAAGCTTTTGACTACCAAGAGATAGAGTATGAAACTATCCAATTGAGATTTTTTGCTCAAAGTTTAGGGGTAGGAGCAAAAAAATGGTTCAAGGGCTTGACAATAAATAGTGTCCATGACCTCCCTGCCCTACACTAGTTGTTCATAAATAAATGGGAAGTTAAGAAAAACATCAAGAGAAATGTTGGAAAGAGTGTCCAAGATTACTGTACCAGGTTCAATAGTGTATACAACGCCCTCCCTCCTCATATGAAACCCCCACAAGGTTTAGCCCTAATGAAAATTTCAGATGGTTTCGACCCAAAGATGGCTTAACAACTGAGAGAAAAAGATCCTCCTACATTATAAGACATGAAGAGGGGTGTAGTAAGTGTGGAAGAAAACCTGAGTGCAAAAAGGGCTAGGATGAGAAATGAGAAGAGAGTCACTATTAGGGAAGAGCCTGCAGCCTCCAAATCTGATGCTAAGATAGATAGTCTAGTGAGCACCATGGAGATAATGATGGAGAGGATCAACTTGAATGAGAGAGTTGTCCCTAAGGAAAATCAGTCAACTCCTCAAAATAGAAACCAAAACTTTAGAAGAAACTCCCCTTAAAAAAGATAGAGAGAACAAAGAGGACTTGACCGGCAAATTAGGCCTCCATTCCAAGAAAATTATGTTGATGAGGCCGAAGGGGTGGTTGAATAACTAGAAGAAAGTCAAATTAATATGATGGGAATTAATAATGAAGATATTTTTTTCCTCACTGAAGAAGAAAAATATTTATTTTCTTTGACTCAAGCTGAAGTATAATTTGAAGAGTCTGAATATTATAAACAAGGATTTGAGAATGCCATCATGGAGGTACATAGACAATATAACCTCCGAAGCAAGAAAAATTCGGATATTCCCAAGAGAAAGAAATCTGAAAACTCTGCTAAAGGCCCCTAAAGCTAATCCCAAGAAAACAACAGAGAGTTCAAAAAAAATTACCAAAATAGATGGAAATAATGATCTAGAAAGCAACACTAGTAGACTAGCAGTCAACCCTATCAAAACTGTTCCAGCTAATATCCCTAAGACAAGTCAACAATCTGAAGTTGCTGCTAAAATAGTGCTTGAGAAGAATGATTCAAATATTCCAAAAACGCAGACACCATTCCGCATTGAGAATGAAATTTCCAAAATAAAAATCTTTGTCCCTCTCACTGAATTGGTGAATCAAGATGTATATAGGTCCCAAGTCCTAAAAGCACTGAAAATAGGAGAAATCACTGATACTGTCAATCTAAATGATGAAAAATTTGAACTTTTATTTGGGCCAAAAGTAGAGGTTAAATACCAGGAGGGAGGTGTTCCCCCATTTTATCTTAGTTTGAATTTTCATGATAAAATTCTCCATAATGCCATGATCGACTCAGGTGCATCTCACAATCTCATGCCAAAGGAAATTATGGTGAAACTTGGCTTGGAGATAACTAAACCCTACAAAGGCCTGTACTCATTTGAATCCAGCAAAGTTAAATGTCTAGGCCTAATTAAAGATCTTATTTGACTCCAACAAAGTTAAATGTCTAGGCCTCATTAAAGATCTTTGTATTACTTTAGCCCAGATACCAGCCAAGAGTCTAGTGATGGATACAATGGTAGCTGACATCCTTCCTAAATATGGTATGCTTTTATCACGCTCATGGGGATCCAAGCTTTCAGTACCCTCCAAATGGATATTACTTATGCTACCATACCATTTTTTGGCCAACCAAGGAGATTATATAGGGAGACTCTAATGAAATACATGGTGGGCAGTCAAGAAATGCCTCATAAATACCCCCTGTAATCTATCCATTCTGACCTTGATTCATTTATTCTTTACAATGATGTAAATACTAATGAACAAGTAGCTGGAGAAGAAGAAGACCAGAAGATAAAATAGTCAGACCAAATGGAAATTGTGCAACATAAGTCTGAAACTGAACCTTTTTGGAACATGAGTTTTGATGGTTCTTGTGGCAAAGTTAGCTCAGGAGCATGGGTGTGGGTATGCAATACTGAAAATAACTACGTAGAAGGGAATTATTACAAGATAAACTTTCAATGTACCAATAATATAGCAGAATATGAGGCACTCCTTTTGGGTTTACAATTACTTAAGAAACTAGGAGCCAAAAGAATATTTGTTCATGGGGATTCTCTGTTGGTAATTAAACAAATCCTGGGAGAATATTCAGCCAAGCATCCTAGATTGAGAGCATACAGGAATGTTTCCCTTGACATCTTGAAAACATTTGAATAACATGACCTTGCTGCAGTTCCAAGGAATCAGAATATCTTGGCTAATGGGTTAGCATTTTCAACCAACACTTGTCAATTACCTCATCCCAAAAAACAATATACAGTGCAGGTTAAACACCGTCCAATAGTTTATGACAATATGAGATATTGGCAAGTCTTTGGAGATGACAAACAGATTGAGAATTTCTTGCAATCTAAGGGTGAGTTTGAAGATTCCAATTTGGACCTAGACTGTGAAGAAGGTTGTTCCACTAGAGAACAAATGTGTAGGGAGGATCCCCCTCACAATTCTGATGTTAATTTTTCAGCAAATGAAGTTTAGCATAGGACATAGATGCATGAAGATCCAGAAAATGAGGAATTTGAAGTATTGCAATTTAGAGACGACACCTTGCCTAGAGGACTTGTCCCTCTGGAGGAACTATTTGATTTCAATAATGTAGCTAGGAAACCAAAAATGGAATCTACAAAAGAAAATATCGAGGAGTGCAATCTGGACAGTGAGCATGAGCCCAAAATGATAAAGTTATCAAAGACACTGCCAGCATCCATAAAGCATAAATACATTTCTTTGTTCAAATATTTTATTGATGTGTTTTCCTAGAGTTATGAAGACCTGAAATCTTATGATACTAATATTATCCAGCACAAAATCCCAGTCAAGGATAACCAGAAGCTTTTCAAATAGAAACTGCGTAGGATAAATCATGTCCAAATGCCTCTGGTTGAGAAGCAGATCAAGAAAATGTATGATGCTAAGATAATCGTCCCAATCAGGTATTCCGAATGGGTTTCCAATATTGTACCTGTGAGAAAGAAGACAGGTGATATCAGACTCTACATTGACTTCAAAAATATAAACAAGGCATATCTTAAGGACAACTATCCTTTACCAAAGATGGACCACATATTGCAAAAGGTAGTGGGCTCCAAAATAATATCTCTGCTAAATGGCTTTTCAGGGTACAATCAATTGCTGGTGCGTCTAGATGATCAACACAAAAAAACTTTTACTACTCCTTGGGGAACCTTCACGTATACAAAAATGCCCTTTTGATTAATAAATTTTGGTTCCACTTTTCAAAAAGCAATGGATATTTGTTTTTCAGAAGAAACTGGTATTTTCATTGTGATATATCTTGATGATATTACTTTATATTCAAAAACTAATGAATAGAATTTGGGATCATTTGAGAAGAGTTTTTGAAGAATGTAGAGGGTTCGGTCTATCTCTGAATCCTAAGAAATCATTATTTGGTCTTGAAGAAGGAAATCTTCTAGGCCACATCATATCTGAAGAAGGGATCAAGATTGACCCCAGCAGGATTGAGGGCATACTGCAAATCAGTCATCCCAAAAACATCAAAGAGCTGCAATATTTCATTAGAAAGATAAAATTTTTAAGAAGGTTTATACCAAACCTCGCAGAACTCCTGAGGAATATCACTAACATGCTCAAGAGAGATTCAGGAGTCAAGTGGACTAGGGAGGCTATACAGTCTTTTGACTTGGTAAAGTAGGCACTCACACAGGCGCCAATTCTGATCATCCCTGATTTCACCAAGGATTTCATCATTTTCTCCTTTGCATCAGTGCACACAATTTCTTTTGTATTGCTGCAGAAAAATAAGGATGGACAAGAGCAGCCTATAGTATTTTTTAGCTAAGATTTAAGAGATGCACTTTTGAAGTACAATATCATGGAAAAGAAGGCTTTTTCTTTGATCAAAGCACTAAAGGATTTTAGAGTTTACATTTTACATTCACACATCATTGCATTTTTACCCAATACAATGGTCAAATACATCCTAACATAGGATCCTGATGGAAAAGGATGCAAGTGGATTGTTTTCATCTTGGAGTATGATTTGGAGATTAGACCCACCAAACTAATCAAGGGACAAGGATTAGCCAAATTGATGGCTGAAAAAAAATTTCAACCACTATATATTAACATGATTCATTCACTGGATGAACAAGAGGAGCTGGCGACTCCACCTATTGAGGAAGCATTCCTAAATTCTCCCTAGTACACAGATATACTATATGTTCTATTTTATTTAAATGCTCCTCCTTGTCTGTCCAAAAAAAAATCTATATTCTTGAAATTGAAAGCTGTAAAATTCTACATCCTAGAAAATATTTTGTACTGGAAAGATTCTGGGGGCATATTGCTTAAATGTTTGCTTCAAGAAGAGGCAAATAGGGTTATAAAATAATTCCATGATGGGGATTGTGGAGGCCATCTCTACTGGAAAAACACTGCTAACAAAATCCTTAGGGCTGGTTTCTATTGGCCTACTCTCTTCCCAGATATCCAAAAAATGGTAGCTACCTGTCATAAATGCCAAATTTTTGATGGAAAAAGAAAGTTGTTGCCTTTGCCTTTGCATCCAATCTCTGTTTAAGCTCCTTTCCAGCAATGGGGTTTAGACTTCATTGGAGAAATCCACCCTTCCTCCTCTACCCAGCATAAATGGATCCTTACTGCTACAGACTATTTTACCAAATGGATAGAGGTCGTTCCTTCCAGAACTACTACTGACTCAGTGATATCAAATTTCTCGAAGACAACATCCTGTCCAGATTTGGTTGTCCTAGTAAAATCATTACGCTTTTAAATCCAAGAAGATGGTGGATTTTTTCCATAGATATCACATTTATTTGGGGAATTCAACAACCTATTACCCTCAAGGTAATGGACTAGATGAGCCCTCCAACAAGAGCCTGGTCAACATCATCAAGAAGTTGTTGGAAAACAACAAAAAATCCTGGCATAACAAATTGGTGCATACATTGTGGGTTGACAAACTGACAACTAAGAAATCAATTGGCATGTCACCATACCAGTTAGTTTATGGAATGGATGCATTTTTACCAACATCCTTAGGAGTGCCAGCCATGAAACTCATTCAAGAAGTGCAAGCTGAAGAAAATGATGTACAAAGAAGAATAAGCTAGACCATTTAGCTGCATCAGTCCAGAGAAGAGGTGTAAAAAGGAACTCAGGTGGTGCAAGAAAATATGAAGAAGGTTTTTGACAAAAGAACAAAAGAAAATGAATTCAATATTGGAGATAAAGTGTTGAAATGGGACTCCAGAAGATAAGATAAAGGTAAGCATGTCAATTTTGATAACCTGTGGAAAGGCCCATACATTATTCATTCCTTCAGAGGAGATAATGCATTTTTCTTGCAAGAGATGGATGGAACAGAGCTGTTTGGAGGTCTTGTCAATGGCGGGATGCTAAAACATTATCTCTATTAAAAACTCAGATTAAACCTTCATCATTGTAAATACCATAATATTACAATTTTCAATAATCCATTGGACAAGGTTTAAGCCTGAAGTGAAGGCCATAAGCCTAGTCTAATTGTTGCAAAACCAGCTCCAAAAATAGAAGAAAAGAGATATCAATGCCTTAGAAATAAGCCACTTCGAGGGGGCAACCTCCAATACATTACATGAATGAGAAATTCTTGGATGATACAAATTACAAATTCTCCTTTCTATATATAGGAGTCCATGGGGCCACAATGTAATCTTAGTGGGGCCACAATGTAATCCTAGCCGACCTAACAATAATAATTTAAGCACACAATAATAACAATATGGGGGTTACAGGGGTACAATAATAACAATAAGGGGGTTACACGGACAACAATAAGGGACTATACTAGTAATATAGGGACCTAACATGCCCCTCTCCTTCAAAAAAGTGTTGTCCTCAATGCTTGAGTAGCTATGGGTGCTTCTGTATAAAATTCTCATCTTCCCATGTAGAATATTCAATGGGTAAGTTCTTCCACTTGATGAGATACTATGAAATTGATCAATTTCGTAGTTGTTGAGTTCTTGTTTCCGTGACCGCTTCAGGTTCCAATATGATTTTCACTTCCTCATCAAGTTCTGGAAATATTGTTTGAACTGGAATATTTTCACCTATAACCCTCTTTAAGCATGAAACATGGAAAACTGGATGCACTCGTGAAGAAGCGAGAAGCTCCAATTTGTATGCCATAGTACCAATCTTTTGCAACACCTTGTAAGGACCATAGTACTTTGGCGATAATTTATTATCCTTCTTAGCTTGCTTGAGGGACATTTGTTTGTATGGTTGTAACCGTAAAAATACCCATTTTCCTACATCAAAACTTCTCTCGCTGTGATGTTGATCTTCTTGTTGTTTCATTCGATTTTGTACCAAATTCAGGTTATCCTTTAAGAGTTGGAGAACTTCTTTTTGATGTTCAATGTGATCTTCCACTGCTTGAACCTTCGAATTTTCTCTTAAATATGATGTGATGGACAATGGATGATATCCATAAAGTGCTATAAATGGGGTCATTTTTGCTGCAGTATGGAAGGAAGTGTTATACCACCATTTAGTGAGAGGTAACCACTTAACCCATTGTGTTTGTTTATCAGATACAAAACAATGAAGATATCCTTCCAAACATTTATTTACTATCTCAGTTTGACCATCGGATTGAAAATGATAAGATGAGCTATGAGCTAATTGAGTACCCAAACAAGAAAATAACTCCGTCCAAAAATTTCCAGTGAAAATGGGATCTTTGTCACTCATAATAACCCTTGCGTTTCCATGTAGCTTTTTTATTGTGTCCATAAATGTAGTAGCAACTGTACTTTCTTTAAATGGATGAGATAATGCACAAAAGTGTGCATACTTAGTAAGTCTATCAACTACCACCATGATGACACTCTTTCCTTTGGACTAGGTAAACCTGTGATAAAATCCATTGAAATCTCCTCCCAACATTGACTTGGAATGGATAAAGGTTGTAGAAGACCCGGGGTATTAATTGTCTCAACCTTACTCTACTGTAAAATAAAAAATTCCGCCACAAAATTTTGAATATCAGATTTAAGGCCATCCCAAGAAAATTATTTCTTCACCCTGTGGTAAGTTTTTAAAAATCCTGAGTGTCCTCCTAAAGGAGAAGTCTGCAATTCCAAAAGAATATTTTGTTTTAGTTGGGAATTATTACAAAGATATAAGTGATCTTTTTACCATAAGGAATCATTTTTCCAACTAAATGTATCACATGTACTAGGATCTTTCTGCAACTTTTGAATGAGTGTCCACACTTCTTCGTCCTTATTCCATTCATCCCTTGCTTCGGTTATCCAATCTAGTTGGATAATAGAAATAGCACAAGAAATGCTTCCACCTCTTCATTCTTTCTTGAGAGTGCATCTGCAACAACATTTAGCTTCCCTTTTTTGTAGATTATTTCAAAGTCATAACCCAACATCTTTGTGACCCATTTTTTTTTCTCTTTTGAAGATAGTCTTTGTTCCAAAAAGTGTTTAAGACTATCATGATCAGTTTTTACCTTGAATGTCTTCCCATTAGGTAAGTTCACCATTTCTTTAGTGCATGCAGTATTGCTAACATTTCCTTATCATAAATAGCTTTCTGTAAATGCTTTCCTTTGATTGGATGACTTTCAAAAGCAATGGGTCTTCCTTCTTGCATTAAAATGGCACCAATTCCATTTCCTGAAGCATCACATTCCACAATAAAGGTTTTTGAGAAGTCTAGTGTAGCTAAGACAGTGCTAGGCACATTGACTCTTTAAGATGTTCAAAGGCCTTAGTTGCTTCAGGAGTCCATGAAAATGCATCTTTCTTCAATAATGTTGTTAGAGGTGCTGCTATTCTCCCATAATTCTTAACAAACATGCGATAATACCCTGTTAACCCAAGAAAATATCGCAACTGCTTTATGGTTGTGGGGACTTTCCATTCTTTAATGGATTTAATTTTGTTAGGGTCTACCTTAACACCCTCATGAGATACAATATGACCCAAATATTCCACCTCTTGTACTCCAAATAAACATTTGGATTTTTTTGCATATAATTGTTTCTCCTGCAATAGTGTGAGCACCATGTCAACATGTTGAACATGATCCTTCCAAGACCTGCTGTAGATTATTATATCATCAAAAAATACTAGCACAAATTTTCTAAGGAAGGGTTTGAAAATGGAATTCATCAACCCTTGAAATGTATAAGGTGCATTGGTAAGGCCAAAAGACATGACCAAAAATTCATATTGACCCTCATGAGTTTGAAATATTGTTTTCAGAATATCTTCAGTCTTCATTCTAATTTGATGATATCGTGAATGAAGATCCAACTTGGTAAAATAAATTGCTCCATGTAATTCATTCAATAATTCATCAATCACAGGAATGGGAAATTTATCTTTAATGGTGAGTTTATTGAGCTCCCTATAATCCGGACACATGTGCCATGATCCATCCTTCTTGTGTACCAATACTACAGGAGTAGAGAAAGAACTTTGACTAGGTTGAAATATACCAGCCTCTAACATTTCTGCAATCATATGTTCAATTTCGCTCTTTTGGACATAAGGATATCTATAAGGCCTGATGTTTGGAGGAACACTTGCTGGAATCAAATGAATAGCATGATCATGATCATGAATAGGTGGGAGTCCTTTGGGAGTTTCAAAAACCTTGGAATGATTGTCCAAGACTTTTTGGAGATCTGTAGAAATAGATGATTTTGATGTTGGAACTTCTAGTGAGCATAATTGTGCAATTATGCCTCGTTGTTATTTATTTAGAAGCTTTGTCATGACATTAGAGCTTATTATCTTTCCCAGCTTCCCTGCAATACCCCGTAATTCGACTTCCTTTCCTTCTGAAAAAAATTTCAAGAAAATTTCTTGAAAATTAAAAGCTACCGTCCCCAAAGATTGTAACCATTGTACTCATAGTACAACATCAGCACCTCCCATAGGAATGGAAAGCATTGGACTATTCAATACATATTCCCCCATGGTTAGCTTGATATTATGGCATTTTTCAGAGAAATTTATAGTTCCTCCATTTGCAACCATCACTTGACATTCTGGTGCTGGGTATAGGAAACAATTCAATTCCTTGGCTACCTTACAATGAATAAAATTATGGGTACTACCTGAATCAATCAACACTATTACCTTTTTCTTCTTGATATATCCTTCTATCTTGAGAGTTTGAGGAATGGTAATTCCTGCCAATGCATTACACGATATGGTCAGAATCATTTCTTCCTCCTCTAGGGTTGGTTCCTGGTGTATATTCTCTTCTTGTTCATTTTCTTCTTCTGCTTCATAGTCTATGTAAAATAATTTCTTCTCAGCACACTTATGACCTTTAGTGTATTTTCTATCACAACTGTAGCAAAGCCCTTTTGCTCTTTTTTCTTCCAATTGTTGTGGTTTCAACCTTGTAGGTTGTGGAAATCTAGGAGTAGCAACACTTCCCTCTTTATAGAAGTGAGTGGTAGGCTTTCTTGTCACCATAATTTTACATTCATTTTTTCTTGCCAACCTAAATGCCTTCTCCAATGAATCAGGTTCCAAAACGTGAACTTCATGTTGGATTTTATCCTTTAAAGTATCTATCAAGAGATCAATCCTGTGTTCTTCCGGAATATCAGTTACCCTTATATTCAATTTTTGGAAGTCCTCAATGTGTTCCCCCACTAAACCCTTTTGTTTGAGATTTATCAATTGGCTAAATAAGGTGTTGCTCTTTGTATCGTCATAATGTGCTATCATTTCCTCCGTAAAAATTGACCAAGTGAAATTTTTTTTAGGGGAGCAAAGCCATCGATACCATAAAAATGTATTTTGTTCTAAATATAAAGTTACAATGCATACCTTTTGTTTGTTTTGCACATTATTGAGATCAAAATATTTCTCCATCTATAGTATCCATGTTACAAGATCATTTCCATCAAACTTCCTCATATTCATTTTTGGAATATGGTGGTTCTTCCCGCCAACATTAGAGTTTATGAAATCATGATTAACATTTATTTTTTTCTCATCATGAGTTTCCTCTACTATATTTTCACCATTATGAAACATTTCTTGTATCAACTTTGTCAAACCTTCCATGTCTGCTTTTAGATCATTCTTCATGTTTTCCATTTTTTCATTTATCTTAGCTTCCATGTCATCCATCTTAGATTCCATGCCAGCTTCCATGCCATTTATCTTAGCTTCCATGCCATTCTTCAAACTATCCATCTTAGATTCCATGCCTTTCTTCAAACCATCCATCTTAGTTTCCACGCCTTTCTTCAAAACTTCCATGTTATTTTTTGTTGCTCTTTGCGAGAGCGAAATTTGTTGCACTTACTCTTGTAATTTTGATATGTCATGTTGCCATTCTTCATCTTCATGAGTCATAGTAGAGCCTTTTAAAGGCTTAATGGGTGTTGAAATATTTTTAGGGTCCATTTTAGAATCCAATACTAATATCTATTCTACAATATGCCCTTGGAATCAATTCAACTTTATTCTTCAAACAAGACTTATGCAATTCGGGAAAAAAATACACACCTTTTACTTTCTTTTGAGGAGCTCTATATTGAAATTGAATTATCTATATAATTTTGGATCCTTAATATCTAAAATTAGGCCTTGTAGTAGCCCTCTGAAGCTTCTTTCAAATGTCACAGGTCTGACCTGATTTGGATTCTTCAAGGCAAAGTTATATCCAATCTCCCACAATGACCCAATTATGCACTGGTTTAGTAGAGCGAACTTGTAAGACTTGCCACGTGTCACTGTTTCCTCCTTTGGCTATGACATTGATAGATAGGAAACTAAAATCCGTGTACTTGCGGATACTTTTTACATCATTCCAATCTGATGCTCAGAGAGAGAGTTATGAAGCTTTTCCCATGATAACCTTTTTGAGATGAAATTCAGGAGCCTGAAAAAGACCTAATTTCCACAGATCATATCTCCGAAAATATTGCGAAGCAAGCTCTAAAATTTTGCGACGACCTTCTTCAGGAGTTCGGCTTCGCTCTCTAAAAATTTAAGCTTCTGAAGCTTTGTATAAAAAATGTTATAGCGAAAATTCCGCGATGACCTGTTTATGTTAAATTTAGGAGCTTGCAAAAAGCTCTAAATTCCACAGATCATATCTCCGAAAATATTGTGAACCAAGCTCTGAAATTTTGCACGATGTTCCTCAGAATTTCTTCTTCGTAATCTAAAAATTTCATCTTCTGAACCTTTGTAAAACAAAATTTATAGGGAAAATGCAACAATGACTGGTTTGGAGTAGCGAAAACCTTAGAATCCAAACCTCTGATACCAAATGTTGTGAAACCAGCTCTAAAAATAGAAGAAAAGAGATATCAACACCTTAGAAATAAGCCATTTCGAGGGGGAAACATTCAATACATTACATGAATGAAAAAATTTTGGATGATACAAATTACAAAATATCCTTTCTATATATAGGAGTCCATGGGGCCACAATGTAATCTTAGTGGGGCCGCAATGTAATCCTAGCTGACCTAACAATAATAATTTAAGGGCACAATAATAAAAAAATGGGGGTTACAGGGGTACAATAATAACGATAAGGGGGTTACACTAACAACAATAAGGGACTATAATAGTAATATAGGGACCTAACACTGATAAACAAATGTTAAAAAATAAAAATAAATAAAAAAATGTATATGTGAATTTTTCTGAAAGTGTTGCAAATCAAAGTGCCACTACTATTGAAAAGAGTTTTGCGCAATCATACAGTCTAAGCATGATTGTACAATTTTGAATTTTCTGCTGATAGGTTACAAAATGAAGATATATTTTTTGTTATATTTCTTCATCTTTCATGCTTTTTTTGCAGTCTTTTATGAATTTTCATCATCTTTTGTGATTTTCCATCATCTTTTGTTATATTTCATCATCTTTCACTATTTTTTTTGACATTTCATGATCTTTCATTATCTTTCCTGGTATTTCGTGATGCTTCGTGATTTTTCTTTATCTTTCGTGGCATTTCATCACTTTTCAAAATATTTTGTCATATTTTAGGATGTTTTGTGATCTTTCGTAGTCTTTCATGATCTTTCGTGATTTTTCATCATGTTTCACAATGTTTCGTCATCTTTCAAGATCTTTCATCATCTTTTAGTATGTTTCGATGACTTTCATGATCTTTCATCATCTTTCACAATATTTTGTCATCTTTCATCATTTTTTACGATCTTTCTCGATCTTTTGTGATATTTCGTCATATTTCACATTGTTTCATCATATTTTGTGATATTTTAGGATGTTTTGCGGTATTTTGTTATATTTCGCAGTCGTTTTTTATATTTTAGGATGTTTTGCGGTTTTTGTTATCATTTCATCATATTTCATGATATTTCGTGATCTTTCACAATTTTTAGTGATATTTCTTCACCTTTCATGATCTTTTGCGGTCTTTTATGATTTTTCATTATCTTTCATGATTGTCCATCATCTTTTGTTATATTTCATCATCTTTTATAATGATTTGCAATATTTCATGATATTTCGCTATCTTTCGTGGTATTTCATGATCATTACTGATTTTTCGTTATCTTTCGTTCCATTTCATCATTTTTCAAGATCTTTCATCAATTTTAGGATGTTTTGCATTATTTCCTAATTTTCACGATATTTCGTGGTCTTTCATGATATTTCGTGATTTTTCATCATCTTTAGCGATGTTTCGTCATCTTTCAAGATCATTCATCATCTTTTAGGGTGTTTCACTGACTTTCTTAACATTTCATCGTCTTTCACAATCTTTCATCATCTTTCATCATTTTTTACGACCTTTCTTGATCTTTTGTGATATTTTGTGATTTTTCGTCATATTTCGCATTTTTCTTCCTCTTTCGTGATATTTTATAATGTTTTGTGGTCTTTTGTTATATTTCGCGGTCTTATTTTATATTTTACGATGTTTTGCAGTTTTTGTTATTGTTTCATCATCTTTCATGATATTTCGTCGTCTTTAGCAATTTTTTGTGATATTTCTTCATCTTTGATGATTTTTTGCGGTGTTTTGTAATTTTTCATCATCTTTCGTGATTTTCCATCATATTTCATCATCTTTCAGGATGTTTTATGATCTTTCATGATTTTTCGCGATCTTTTGTGGTATTTCATGATCCTTCGTGATTTTTCGTCATCTTTCATGACATTTCATCATTTCTCAAGATCTTTCATCATCTTTTAGGATGTTTTGCGATCTTTCATGATTTTTCGCGATCTTTCATGGTCTTTCATGATCTTTCGTGATATTTCATGATTTTCACGATGTTTCGTCATCCTTCAAGATCTTTCATCGTCTTTTAGGATTTTTTCTGACTTGCTTGATGTTTCATCATCTTTCACAAACTTTCATCATCTTTCATCATTTTTTACGATCTTTCTTGATCTTTCATGATCTTTTGTGATTTTTCGTCATATTTTGCATTGTTTCGTCATTTTTCGTGATATTTTAGGATGTTTTGTGGTTTTTTGTTAAATTTCAAAGTCTTTTGTTATATTTTAGGATTTTTTTGCGGTTTTTGTTATTGTTTTGTCATCTTTCATGATCTTTCGTGATCTTTCGCAATTTTTTGTCATCTTTCTTAATCTTTCATGATTTTCTACTATCTTTTCATATTCATCATATTTCATCATCATTCAGGATGTTTTGCGATCTTTCATCATCTTTTGCGATATTTTGCAATATTTCGTGATCCTTTGTGATTTTCCGTTATCTTTCATAACATTTCATCATTTTCAAGATATTTCATCATCTTTTAGGATGTTTTCTGATCTTTCATGATTTTTCACGATCTTTCATGGTCTTTCCTGATATTTCGTGATTTTTTATCATTTTTTGTGGTGTTTCGTCATCTTTCAAGATCTTTCATCGTGTTTTAGGATGTTTTGCTGACTTTCTTGATGTTTCATTGTTTTTCAAAATCTTTCGTCATCTTTCATCATTATTTTCGATCTTTCGCGATCTTTTGTGACTTTTTGTCATATTCTTCATTGTTTCATCATCTTTCATGATATTTTAGGATGTTTTGTGGTCCTTTGCAATATTTTTTGGTATTTTGTTATATTTTAAGATGTTTTACATTTATTTTTATTGTTTCGTCATCTTTCATGATCTTTCGTGATCTTTCACAATTTTTTGTGACCTTTCTTTATCTTTCATGTTTTTTTGTAGTCCTTTCATCTTTCGTCATTTTTCATCATCATTCAAGACATTTTGCGATCTTTCATGATCTTTCAAAATTTTTTGTGATATTTCTTCTTATTTCATGATTTTTTGTGGTCTTTTATGATTTTTCATCTTGTTTTGTGATTTTCCATCATCTTTCATCATATTTCGTAATCTTTCATAATTTTTTGCAATCTTTCATGAACTTTCGCGATCTTTCATGGTATTTCGTGACATTTCATCATTTTTTTAGGATGTTTTTCGATATTTCGTGATATTTCACGATCTGCGGTTTTTGTTATTGTTTCATCATCTTTCACGATATTTTATGATCTTTCGCAATTTTTAGTGATCTTTCTTCATATTTCATGATTTTTTGTGGTGTTTTATGATTTTTCATCATCTTTCATGATTTTCCATCATCTTTCGTCACATTTCATCATCTTTCAGAATGTTTTTCAATATTTCATGATCTTTCACGATATTTCGTGGTATTTCGTGATCCTTAGTGATTTTTCATTAATCTTTCGTGACATTTCATCATTTTTAGGATATTTTGTGATATTTCGTGGTCTTTCATGATGTCTCATGATTTTCCATCATTTTTGTGATGTTTCATCATCTTTCAAGATATTTCGTCATCTTTTAGGTTGCTTCATTGGCTTTCTTGATGTTTCATCGTCTTTCACAATATTTCGTCATCTTTCATCATTATTTACGATCTTTCTCGATCTTTCGTGATATTTTGTGATTTTTTGGCATATTTTGCATTGTTTCGTCATCTTTCGTGATATTTTAGGATGTTTTGCGGTCCTTTGTTATATTTCACGGTATTTCGTTATATGTTGGGATGTTTTGTAGTTTTCGTCAACTTTCATGATCTTTAATGATCTTTAGCAATTTTTTGTGATATTTCTTCATCTTTCTTGACTGTTTGTGGCCTTTTCATCATTCATCAAATTTCATCATATTTTAGGATGTTTTGCAATATTTCATGGTCTTTCACAATCTTTCATGGTATTTCATGATCCTTCGTGATTTTTCGATATCTTTCATGACATTTCATCAATTTTCAAGATTTTTCATCATCTTTTAGGATGTTTTGCGATCTTTCGTGATTTTTTTAGATCCTTCGTGACGTTTCATGATATTTCATGATTTTTCATCATCTTTCGTGATGTTTTGTCATCTTTCAAGATCTTTCATCATATTTTAGGATGTTTCAATGAATTTCTTGGAGTTTCATGATATTTTGCAGTATTTCGTCATCTTTCATCATTTTTTACGATCTTTCTTGGTAATTTGTGATATTTTGTGATTTATCATCATATTTCCCATTGTTTCATCATCTTTCGTGATATTTTAGGATGTTTTGCGGTCTTTTATTATATTTCATGGTTGTTTGTTATATTTTAGAATGTTTTGTGGTTTTTGTTATTGTTCCGTCATCTTTCATGAACTTTCGTGATATTTCACAATTTTTTGTGATATTTCTTCATCTTTCATGATTTTTTGTGGTCTTTTATGATTTTTCATCATCTTTTGTGATTTTTCATCATATTTCATCAACTTTCGGGATGGTTTGCGATATTTCATGATCTTTCACAATCTTTCGTGGTATTTCATGATCTTTCATGATTTTTCATCATCTTTTGCCATGTTTCATCATCTTTTAAGATCTTTCATCATCTTTTAGGATGTTTCACTGACTTTCGTGATGTATCATAATCTTTCGCAATCTTTCATCATTTTTTGCGATAATTCTCGATCTTTCGTGATCTTTTGTGTGTTTTCTTCATATTTTTCATTGTTTCGTTATATTTCGTGATATTTTAGGATGTTTTGCAGTGTTTTGTTATGTTTCGCGTTCTTTTGTTATGTTTTAAGATGTTTGCGGTTTTTTTTTTATTGTTTTGTCATCTTTCATGATATTTCGTGATATTTCACAACTTTTGTGATCTTTCTTCATCTTTCATGATTTTTTGTGGTCTTTTATGATTTTTCATCATGTTTCGTGATTTTCCATCATATTTCATCATATATCATCATATTTCAGGATATTTTGCAATATTTTATGATCTTTCATGATCTTTCATGGTATTTTGTGATCCTTTGTGATTTTTCGTAATCTTTCATGACATTTCATCATTTTTCAAGATCTTTGATCATCTTTTAGGACGTTTTGTGACCTTTCATGATTTTTTGCAACCTTTCGTGGTCTTTCCTGATATTTCTTGACTTTTCATCATTTTCGCGATGTTTTGTCATCTTTTAGAATGTTTCGCTGAATTTCTTGTTGTTTCATCATCTTTCACAATCTTTCGTCATATTTCATCACTTTTTACGATCTTTCTCGATTTTTCGTCATATTTCAGCATTTTTTGTCATATTTTGCATTGTTTCGTCAACTTTTGTGATATTTTAGGATGTTTTGCGGTGTTTTGTTATATTTTGTGGTCTTTTGTGATATTTTAGGATGTTTTGTGGTTTTTGTTATTGTTTCGTCCTCTTTCATGATCTTTCACGACCTTTCAAGGTATTTTTCAATCCTTCATGATTTTTTGTTATCTTGCATGATATTTCATCATTTTTTCAAAAAATTTCATCATCTTTTAGGATGTTTTGGGATCTTTCTTGATTTTTTGCGATATTTCGTGGTCCTTCATGATATTTCACAATTTTTCATCATCTTTCACGATGTTTTGTCATCTTTCAAGATATTTTAGGATGTTTCGCTGAATTTCTTGATGTTTCATCATCTTTCACAAAATTTTGTCATCTTTCACCATTTTTTACGATCTTTCTCGATCGTTCTGTTGGAAATATTTTCATTGATGGCAAAGGAATTGGCATCTGAAACAGTAAATAGGAACAAAGAAACGAATTGTAGTAGAGAACAAAGGTCAACAGAGAAGAACAGAGAAAGAGTGCATCTACAGAGAGCAGTATCAGTCAAGAAGAAAATTGAATTCAATAGGAAGGATATTTGAGTCCCTATGGAATTAATTCATGTGTGAACATATACATCCTGATGGAGGATAATTGAAATCCATGATAAGTAAGAAACCTTATGACGGGATTAATGGTGCTCTGTATGTTGTTCGAAGAACCGATGTTAATACAGTGGATAGAGTATCCAAACTGGTAGACAGTGGAGTTATATAATCGTTGAATATATGATAGGAACAAAGTTATGGCTTTAAGCTCCACATGGAAGGATCTACGCTATTAGTAAGGAGCTGACTGGATTTCATGGAGAAAGGAACAAGGAGCGAGAGAAAATCAGTTATAATGCGGAAAAAATAAAACAGAATATTTGGCATTGAACTCTCGATGGAACACGGACTAAATCTTTGAAATCATGAACGGAACCTGGAAGGAAAGAGGTAGAATGTAACAAAAGGAAGCGCGACGGAACCTTGCGTGGAAGAGAGGAACCATGACCGAGTGAATAGTGAAGGCAGTTTCCGGGTTTCATCGCACCACCCTTCAGTGATAGGCGGTATTTCCTAGTTGGGGAGTGATTCCATAGAAACGTTGACACGTAGCAAAGGTGGACCCACGAAAACCGCTATCAAAGTGCACCATCGCACGTTAACATTCGACCAAAGACGCCGAGCGATATTATTAAACGTCGTTGATCTAGGAAGGGGTCATCGGACGGTGTTCATTTGCTATAGATGCGTGAAGGTTACCCAAGGTACGACGCACCATTGCGCGTTATCATACGTGCATCATCATCGAATGATATTCTTCGGATCATCTGAAGACCGAGAGATGTGCTCTTCGCCGTCGGATGGAAACGATCATTAGCGATGGGCCCCAGTTTTTAAATTATATTTATTGAGCCGTCGATTATGTATGTGGGGCCGGAACCAAAGGTCTATTTAAAATCCATTTGATAAAAATGCTCGTTATTAATATAAATTTCTATTATATAAAGGTTGTGAATAATATTTATTTATCAAATTCCACGAATTTGATAAATAAAATCCCAATAAAAGAAAGAAAACCATCAGCAGCACGTTAATGTTTCTTAACCTTGGCTATAGTATTATTTGGCGGAGATAAAGATTATCTTTGGGACGATTCGTGTATGAAAGAACGAAGATTGGGATTCCAATTTGGATTGGTTCGAATTTTAATATGAATACCATTAGCGGTTGAGTGGTTTTCTACTCATAGTATTAATAAAGGCTAAATTATATAAGGAGAAGAGGATTATACTACAGTGTGGTGCAGATTGAGGGGTTGTTAATGAATAAAATTTTTGAAGAGATATCTGTATGATCGAACTCTGTCTCTAATGAATCTAAATCTATGATGCAACTATGAATATGATCTCTAGATCTAGAAATGATGAATCTCTAGGAAGATCTGAAAATGAAGTTATGAAGATCTGACGCGAATCTGATGAAGAAATTAAGAGAAAGTTGGTATATCTGAGGGTTGAAGCCTTCAGTGCGAAAGTGAAAGCTTTCTACAAACTAGTGTTCAATCAGGGGTTTGGAGCTCCCTTCTATTGGTGACTGGAAAACGAGAGAAGGTGGTAGCCTTCTATAGGTGGGTGCCTGCGTGCTGGTATAAGTCTGCACCGGCATAAAATTGTAAGAAGTTTTCTTTATAATAAATATTGAAGACTGAGATAACAACAGTGGTGGTTTTCTCCCAAATTGGGTTTCCACCTTAAATACCGGTGTTCGTATGAGATGCTTATGTTTGATGGTCTATTTTGTTATTTTTGTTCATACTTATGTTTAACATATGATAAATGAATGATGCAATGATCTAAGACATAATAAGATCTCTGAACATACAAGTTGGATTCAGTATATGGTTTTAAGAAAGAAAAATTAAAAGTTCTCAGTCAGCTATAAATACTGATTCACCCCCCCCCCTCTCAGTATTTATTCCAACAATTGGTTTCAGAGCCGGTCCTTCTGAAAAGCTTAGCCGCTAGAAGGAATATCAATCAAGATGAGCAATCAAGATGGAATAGCATCTATCAGGCCTCCGCTCTTCAACGAAAACAATTTAATCTTTTGGAAAACAAGGATGAGATCCTATTTTCAGTCTCTGGGTGCAGATGTATGGGCTATTGTTGAAGTAGGATATCAATATCCAGCTGCAGTACCAACAGATCCAACAGAAAGAAAGAATTATGAAACAAATGCAAAGGCGGTTAATGCTCTATTGGGAAGTCTAACTGAATCAGAATTTTTCAAAGTCATGCAGTTGAATACAACAAAGGAAATATGGGAAAAAATCATTCTAAGCTATGAAGGTGATGCAAAGGTAAAAAGTGCTAAACTCCAAACTCTCAGAATTCAATATGAGAACCTAAAAATTCGTAATGAGGAGAGCATTGCTAATTTCTTTTTACGACTTGATGATATTGTAAATCGGATTAGAAATATGGGAGAAACAATAACCGTGTCTACTTTGGTTGAGAAATTTTTAAGATCACTAACGACAAAATTTGATTCAAAAGTGTCTTGAAGAAAAGCAGGATCTTCAAAATCTCATTGTGGTGCAACTTCATGGCATACTAACTGAATATGAAATGAGAAGAGGAGGACCATCTGAAGTCAAGGAAGCCGTCTTTAAAGCTTCTACAAAAGGGAAAGAAGTACAAGAGACAGAAGGATCAAGGTATATCTCAGAAGAAGATGAGGTAAATTTTGTAAGGAAACTCCAACTTGGTACAGGACAGTTCAGAGGTAAGCTTCCTTTCAAATGTTTTTCTTGTGGAAGAGTTGGTCATTATGCTGCTAAGTGTTCTCACAAAGAAACACATGAAAAAGGAAAGGAAGTAGCAATAAGGAATAAGAATCGTCTTAGCACTAGAAAAAGTTACTATACTCATGAAGACAGTGATGGGTTATCAGACAGTGAGGAAGAATGTGAACAAGATCTGAGACTTCTCATGGCGTTTGAAAAGGATTCTAGAGAAGAAAAGGATACTTTTATGGATGCTTTAGAGAACAATGATTTTCTTGATGAAATCAATCAACTCAAAATATGCTTAGAAGAAAGTAAAGTAATCATAGAGACTCTGAAAAACCAGCTTCAAGAAAAGGAGAAACATAATGAGAAGTTAGAATGTGAAATAGTAAGTCTAAGAAAAGAAATTGAGAAAGTAAAGACTTTGAATCTTAGATTTGCTAAAGGATCTAAAACCTTAGATGAGATTATCAAGATACAACGTTCTCCTCTTCTAAAGACAGGTCTTGGATATATCGGAGAATCTTCTCAGGCTTCAGCACCAAATTATCTAAAAGCAGCTACAACCAGTACACAACATTCTGCCCCTCAGCAAGGGAATAAAGAATCTTTACAGACAAAGCATGATCATCTCAATTCAAAGAACACTAACAGGAGTACCTTTCAAAGAAACACCAATCAACAGGTAAATTCAAGTAGAATATTTTATAATCGCAAAAATTTCTTCTTCAATGGACAATGTTTCTCATGTCACAACTTTGGGCATAAAGTTGTTCAGTGTGTTGCATATAAAACCATCATGACAAGAGAAGCAAGAAAGCAAAGGATTGATATTGGAACAAAGAAGAATACTTATAACAACTTTTCTCCTCTTCAAAATGAAGTTGAATGTGCTTATTGCAATAACTTTGGCCATGAAGAATCTGAATGCAGGAGCAAAGTTCAGCCAAAAGAACATGTTCCTTCAAGCTCCAAAGTATGGAAAAATAAGGAATTACAGGTTGAAAATTGTGGCATAGCGTTATTTGCAGAAGGTGAAGAAAATCAATGGTACATTGATAGTGGATGCTCAAGACACATGACAGGTGACAAAAACAAACTTCTTTCATATAGTGCTCTAGAAAAGGAAAAGAAAGTTACATTTGGAAATGATACTCCTGCTGTAATTAAAGGAAAAGGGTCTGTGTTTCTAAAAGAAAAGGTGAAGGCTAATGATGTCATGTATGTGGATGGATTAAGGCATAACCTGTTAAGTGTAAGTCAAATGTGTGATCAAGGAACTAAAGTTGTCTTTAGTTCAAAAGAATGTGTGGTATGTGATCTTGATACAGGTAAAACAATTATAAAAGGAAAAATAACTCCAAGCAACCTGTATGTATTGAAGAACTGCAAAGATCAATGTTACTTGAGAAAATCTTCAGAAAATTGGCTATGGCATAGAAGGCTGGGGCATTTGAGCTTCTCTCAAATCAACAAATCAAGCAGACTTCAAGCTGTTCGTGGTCTTCCCAATATTACTCTACCAGAGAGTATCATATGCAAATCTTGCCAATTCGGTAAGCAGACCAGAGTACAATTTAATGCCAAAGAAGGATCATCAAGTAAGCCTCTTGAACTCATTCATACCGACATATGTGGACCTATGAGGAAAAAGTCACCACGTGGGGAAGAATACTATATCTTATTTATTGATGATTACTCTAGAATGTGTTGGATCGGGTTGATTAAACACAAAGATGAAGCATTTGAAAAATTTCAGATCTTCAAAGCATTGGTAGAAAATGAATTAGATCTAAAAATCAAGTGTCTTAGATCTAATCGAGGAGGAGAATATACATCAAATGAATTCTTTGAATTTTGTGAACAACATGGCATAAAAAGATAACTCTCTGTAGCAGGCACTCCACAACAAAATGGCGTAGCAGAAAGAATGAATAGAACAATTCAACAAATGGCTAGAGCTATGCTCGATGATTCTGGAACTCCTGACATGTTCTGGTGAGAAGCATCACATACAACAGCTAACATTCTCAACAAGGCTCATGTTCGAGTAAATAGTGACAAAACTCCATATGAACTCTGGTATGGTAATTCTCCATCTGTGAAGCATTTTAGAGTTTTTGGAAGTAAATGTTTTATCAAAAATAATGATGAAAAACTTGGCAAGTTTGAACCTAGAGCAGATGAAGGAATACTTCTTGGTTACTCCTCTACGAGTAGAGCGTATAAATGTTACAATAAAAGACTTCAGAAGATTGTTGAATGTATTGATGTTGTGATTGATGAGTCTCCTGCAGCCCCAAAAGAAGAAAAACAAACAACAAATGAAGATGATGGTGACTTATGTCCTTTTACATCAAGTAGCAATGATATAGATAGTGAACCCAATGAAGAACCTAAAGATGATTTATCTGAAAAAGCTCCATCCAGATATGTTCAAAAGAATCATCCAGAATCTCAAATTTTGGGAGATAAGGGATCAGGTGTACAAACAAGAAGGACTCTTGTGGGATATTCTAGCTATCTGGCATTTCTATCCACTATTGAACGACACAATGTCAATCAAGCTAGCAAAGATGAATGTTGGATTCAAGCCATGAATGAAGAGCTTGATCAAATTGAAAAGAATCACACTTGGGAATTAGTACTAAGACCTCATGACAAAAATGTCATTGGAACTAAATGGATATTCAAAAAAAAGTTAAATGAGAATGGGGATGTTATAAGAAATAAAGCTAGACTTTTTTGCAAGGGGTATGCTCAACAAGAAGGTATGGACTTTGAAGAAAATTTTTCTCCTGTAGCTAGACTTGAAGCCATAAGAATGTTTCTTGCTTTTTCAAGCTTCCAACAAATCAAAGTTTATCAAATGGATGTTAAATCTGCTTTTCTCAATGGTGATCTAGAAGAAGAAGTTTATATAGAACAACCAGAAGGATTCATTTTGGGGAATGATGAAAAACTTGTTTGTAAACTTAAAAAGGCTCTATATGGTCTCAAACAAGCTCCAAGGGCATGGTACTATCGTCTTGACAAATATCTTCATCAACAAGGATTTTCTAAGGGGTCTGTTGATAGCAACTTATACACAAAAATTGAAAATGATAAACTATTGATTGTGGTTGTATATGTTGATGATATCATTTTTTGAAGTAATGAAGAATCTATGAGTCAGAAATTTTCTTCTGATATGCAGCAAGAATTTGAAATGTCTTTACTTGGGGAACTAACATTCTTTCTTGGCTTACAAGTGCAGCAAGCAACAGATGGCATATTTTTATCACAAGCAAAATATCTCAAGCAAATCTTGAATAAGTATGGCATGGAAGATTGCAAACCTGTAAGTACACCATTGATAACTGGATGTAATCTCAGTTCTAATGATGATTCCCCCACGGTGAATCAACCAGAATACAGATCTATGATAGGAAGTCTACTGTATCTCACTGGGACAAGACCAGACATTATGCATGCAGTTGGGATTGTTGGACGATTCCAAGCCAATCCAAAAGAGGCTCATCTTTAGGCTATGAAAAGAATATTTAAATATCTACAAGGAACTCAAGACTTTGGAATATGGTATCCAAATAATGTTGATCTTACTCTTCATGCTTACACTGATGCAGATTGTGCTGGAAATGTTGATGATCGGAAAAGCACTAGTGGTGGTGCATTCTATATGGGGCCCCGGTTAGTATCTTGGTTCAGCAAGAAGCAAAGCTCTATTGCCTTATCTACAGCAGAAGCTGTTGGGAAAAATACTGAGGGGCGGGTGAATCAGTATTTAGTGCTGACTGAAAACTTTTTAACTTTTTCTTGCTTTTAAACCCATACGCTACTTTAATGAACACAAATCGCGTATATACGCGGATATCCTTAAGTAAACTCGCGTATGCTCAGAGATCTAATTATGCATTTAATTCTTAACTTAGATCATTGCATCATTCATTCATCAGATATTTAGTAAGTAGTAAACAGGTGCAGTAAGAACAGAATAAATCACCACACAACACACATGAACACCAAGATTTAAGGTGGAAACCCAATTCGGGAGAAAACCACCGCTACCGTCGTCTCAGTCTTCAATATTTATTATATAAAGAAAACTTCTTACAATTATGTACTGGCGCAGACTCATACCAGCACGTAGGCACCCACCTGCAGAAGGCTACAACCTTCTCTCATTTACCAGCCTCTCTTGGAAGGGAGCTACCAACCCCCTGCTCTCGTTTACCAGCCTCTCCTGGAAGGGAGCTACTACCCCCTGCTCTCGTTTACCATCTACTACTGGAAGGGAGAAAATACCCCCTTACTGAAGGCTTCAACCCTCAGCACTACTGCCGACCACGTTTCATCAATTTTCAAACTGGATCAAACAGCTTCAACACAACCCTTCACTTATCAATAGACATACTATGCCCAATTCTTCAAACAGAACAGTGAAACCACTGTAACCAGAATACCAGAGATAACCCAGACTTCATAATAGATATGCAGAAACACATTCAGCCTTGAGAAACCATTGGTTCAGATACCATACGCGCTTTTATTTAATCAGACCCGAGTATACACGCGCTTTTCATGAAACTAACCCGCGTATACATCTGTGCATTTTTCAGAAAAACCCTGACTGCCAATACGCGCTTTTATTTAATCAAATCCGCATATACACGCACTTTTCCCGAAACGAACCTGCGTATAGATTTATAAAAGATAAAATTTGTAGAATTGATTAGATCTATGAACTTACCCATATTTCTTCAATTTCTTCATCAAATTTGCACCAGGTCCTCATTACTTATTTTCAGATCATCCTAGAGATTCATCATTTCTAGATCTAGAGATCTTTAACTTTCATCATATTCATAGGTGCATCGTAGATTCAGATCTATTAATTAAGAACAGATTTCAACCATGCAGATATACTTCAGAGTGAAGTATTCATTAAAGCCCAGACACTTGCACGCCCTCTTGCACTATGATTTTCTTCTCCTTAAATAGATTTGGCCTTTATCAATACCATGAGTCAAAACCACTCAACCGCTGATGGTATTCCTGGATGGGATCAAATAGATAATCAAGCGCTCAATAATTTGGGCCAATACCATGGTAATGCCCCCTGGTTTTATAAAATTAGAGCGTAAATTGGCATACGCGACTTGGCACGTTCATTTCCGCATACATACGCGACTTCTCCTTAACAAACCCGTGTATGCCTTGTGACATACCTTGTTCAACATTAATCCGACACTTTCTGAATTCCTTCCTTCTGCTACTTCTGAACTGATCTGTAGATACATCAGATTTACATCATTTCCATCAAGGACAACTTCATCAAGTAGGTTGCCATCAAGGACAACACTCTGCATCATATTGCCAACAATCTCCCCCTTTAGACTTGATGGCAACCATGATGGTGTTTGATCATCACAACAGATAGATACATTGATTATAACCATTATGAAAACATCATGAAAATACCCCCCTATTCAAACACCATGTTACTCCCCCCCTTTGACATCAAGGGCAAAGGGCGGATCAAAAACCAAAACAAGGTTTTTCTTCTCACGTAGAAAGAAGAGCTCTGTAGATCTAATGTGCACTGAAGTTACCATGCTCCCCCTGAGTTCATGCTGAGTCTTCAAACATATTTTTCGATGAAGTACATGACTCTATAACCAAGGACCCATACTTACATCAAAGATCAACCAAGTGGATTTACATATATGACTCTTATACCCAACCAAGTGGGTTTGCACATTTTGACTCAACTACCCAACCAAGTGGGTTTACAAATTTGAACGAGCCCTTTACATGACTGGATATTACAATTTACATCATAGGTCATAGCCTTTTCATCAAACTACACATATGAAATTTTATAGCCAATATCAAAGAGACCTCTAGAGAGATCATATTTCAGAATCATCATAATGCCAACAATGCATTACATTTAGCAAGGCTAATGCTCCCCCTGAAACTGTGCATCCAATGCATCATTTCCATATGACCAAAACTCCTCCTTAGCTTGTGCAACCTGAACACTTTCAACAGCCAATCATCAAGGCATCTTCACCCAATATTAGAGATACCATACAACATCAGAGATACCAAACAACACTGCAGCTGTGCTAAAAAATGCTGACCCCAAGTAAAATTTGTCAGCAACTAACCATACGTGGTTTTATTTGTATAAACTTGCGTATATACGCGACTGTCTTTCAGGAAACCCGCGTATCCAATTTAATCTTCTAAATTTAAGAAGTTCTGATTTTCTGCATGGCAGAGACTACTCCCAACTTCTGTCTGAGATATTCGAACGCTTCCCTGGGCAGAGGTTTGGACAGTATATCAGCAACTTGTTCTTTGGAGGGAACATACTCCAACTTGACATTTTGTTCAAGCACTTGTTCACGTAAGAAGTGATACTTGATGGGAATGTGCTTGGTCTTGGAATGCATAACAGGATTCTTTGAGATGCTGATGGCACTTGTATTATCACACATGATGGAGATAGGAGGTGAACATTTGATTTGAAAGTCTTGTAAGGTTTGCATCATCCAAAGAAGTTGAGTGCAACATGATGCGGCAGCCACATATTCTGCTTCTTCTATAGGCAAGGCAATAGAGTTTTACTTCTTGCTGAACCAAGAAACTAACCGAGGCCCCATATAGAATGCACCACCACTAGTACTTTTCCGATCATCAACATTTCCAGCCCAATCTGCATCAGTGTAAGCATGAAGAGTAAGATCAGCATTCTTTGGATACCATAGTCCAAAGTCTTGAGTTCCTTGTAGATATTTGAATATTCTTTTGACAGCCTGAAGGTGAGACTCTTTTGGATTAGCTTGGAATTGTCCAACAATCCCAACTTCATGCATAATGTCTGGTCTAGTCCCAGTGAGATAAAGTAGACTTCCTATCATAGATCTGTATTCTGGTTGATTCACCGTGGGAGAATCATCATGAGAACTGAGATTACATCCGGTTATCATTGGTGTACTTACAAGTTTGCACTCTTCCATGCCATACTTCTTCAGAATTTGCTTAAGGTATTTTGCTTGTGACAAGAATATACCATCTATAGTTTGATGCACTTGCAAGCCAAAAAGAATGTTAGTTCCCAAGTAAAGACATTTCAAATTCTTTGTTCATGACAGATGCAAATTTCTGACTCATAGATTCTATATTACTTCCAAAAATGATATCATCAACATATACAACCATAATCAATAGTTTATCATTTTCAATTTTTGTGTATAAGTTGCTATCAGCAGACCCCCTTGAAAATCCTTGTTGATGAAGATATTTGTCAAGACGATAATACCATGCCCTTGGAGCTTGTTTGAGACCATATAGAGCCTTTTTAAGTCTACAAACAATATTTTCATCATTTCCCAAAATGAATCCTTCCGGTTGTTCTATATACACTTCTTCTTCTAGATCACCATTGAGAAATGCACATTTAACATCCATTTGATAAACTTTGATTTTTTGAAAACTTGAAAAAGCAAGAAACATTCTTATGGCTTCAAGTCTAGCGACAGGTGCAAAAGTTTCTTCAAAGTCTATACCTTCTTGTTGAGTATAATTCCTCAAACAAGTTCAGCTTTTGTTTCTTACAACATCCCCATTCTCATTTAACTTGTTTTTGAATATCCATTTAGTTCCAATGACATTTTTGTTATGAGGTCTGGTACTACTTCCCAAGTGTGATTCTTTTCAATTTGATCAAGCTCTTCATTCATGGCTTGAACCCAACATTCATCTTTGCTAGCTTGATTGACATTGTGTGGTTCAATATTGGATAGAAATGCCAGATAGCTAGAAGATCCCACAAGAGTCCTTCTTGTTTGTACACCTGATCCCTTATCTCCCAAAATTTGAGATTCTCGATGATTCCTTTGAACATATCTGGATGGAGATTTTTCAGATAAATCATCTTCAGGTTCTTCATTGGGTTCACTGTCTATATCATTGCTATTTGATGTAAAAGGACATAAGTCACCATCACCTTCATTTGTTGTTTGTTTTTCTTCTTTTGGGGTTGTAGGAGACTCATCAATAACAACATCAATACATTCAACAATGTTCCGAAGTCTTTTATTGTAACATTTATATGCTCTACTCGTAGAGGAGTAACCAAGAAGTATTCCTTCATCTTCTCTAGGTTCAAACTTGCCAAGTTTTTCATCATTATTTTTGATAAAGCATTTACTTCCAAAAACTCTAAAATGCTTCACAGAGGGAGAATTACCATACCAGAGTTCATATGGAGTTTGTCACTATTTACACGAACATGTGCCTTGTTGAGAATGTTTACCGCTGTATGTGTTGCTTCTCCCCAAAATGTGTCAGGTGTTCCAGAATCATCAAGCATAGCTCTAGCCATTTGTTGAACTGTTCTATTCATTCTTTCTGCTACGCCATTTTGTTGTGGAGTGCCAGCTATAGAGAACTGTATTTTTATGCCATGTTGTTCACAAAATTCAAGGAATTCATCTGATGTATATTCTCCTCCTCGATCAGATCTAAGACATTTGAGTTTTAGATCTAATTCATTTTCAACCAGAGCCTTGAAGATCTGAAATTTCTCAAATGCTTCATCTTTGTGTTTAAGCAACCCAATCCAACAGATTCTAGAGAAATCATCAATAAATAAGATATAGTATTGTTCACCACGAGGTGAATTTTTCCTCATAGGTCCACATATGTTAGTATGAATGAGTTCAAGAGGCCTACTTGATGATCCTTCCTTGGCATTAAATTGCACTCTGGTCTGCTTGCTGAATTGACAAGATTTGCATATGATACTTTCAGGTAGAGTAATATTGGGAAGACCACGAACAGCATTAAGTCTGCTTGATTTGTTGATTTGAGAGAAGCTTAGATGCCCCAACATTCTATGCCATAGCCAGTTTTCTGAATATTTACTCAAGTAACATTGTTCTTTGCAGTTCTTTAATACATACAAGTTGCTTGGAGTTCTTTTTCCTTTTATAATTGTTTTACCTGTATCAAGATCACGAACCACACATTCTTTTGAACTAAAGACAACTTCAGTTCTTTGATCACACATTTGACTTACACTTAACAGGTTATGCCTTAATCCATCCACGTACATGACGTCATTAGCCTTCACCTTTTCTTTTAGAAACACAGACCCTTTTCCTTTAATTACAGCAGGAGTATCATTTCCAAATGTAACTTTCTTTTCCGTTTCTAGAGCACTATATGCAAGAAGTTTGTTTTTGTCACCTGTCATGTGTCTTGAGCATCCACTATCAATGTGCCATTGATTTTCTTCACCTTCTGCAAATAACGCTATGCCACAATTTTCAACCTGTAATTCCTTCTTTTTCCATACTTTGGAACTTGAAGGAAAATGCTCTTTTGGCTGAACTTTGCTCCTGCATTCAGATTCTTTATGCCCAAAGTTATTGCAATAAGCACACTCAACTTCATTTAGAAGAGGAGAAAAGTTGTTATGGGTATTCTTCTCAAATTCAATCCTTTTATTTCTTGCTTCTCTAGTCATGATGGTTTTATATGCAACACATTGAACAGCTTTATGACCAAAATTGTGACATGAGAAACATTGTCCATTGAAGAAGAAATTTCTGCAATCGTGAAATCTTCTACTTGAATTTACCTGCTAATTGGTGTTTCTTTGAGAGATATTCCTGTTAGTGTTCTTTGAATTGAGATGATCATGATTTACTTGTAATGATTATTTATTCCCTTGCTGAGTGGCAGAATTTTGTAAACCAGCTGTAGCTGCTTTTAGATAATTTGGTGCCGATGCCTGAGAAGATTCTCTGGTATATCCAAGACCTGTCTTTATAAGAGGAGAACGTTGTACCTTGATAATCTCATCTAAGGTTTCAGATCCTTTAGAAAATCTAAGATTCAGAGTCTTTACTTTCTCAAAATCTTTTCTTAGACTTACCACTTCACATTCTAATTTCTTAATGTGTTTCTTTGCTTCTTCAACCTGCTTTTTCAGAGTCTCTATGGTTATTTTTCTTTCTTCTAAGAGTATTTTACTTTCCTCTAAGCATATTTTGAGTTGATTTTTTTCTTCAAGAAAATCATTGTCCTCTAGAGCATCCACAAAATTATCATTTTCTTCTCTAGATTCAAATTCCATGAGAAGTCTAAGATCTTGTTCACATTTTTCCTCACTATCAGATAACCCATCACTGTCTTCATGAGTATAGTAACTTTTTCTAGTGTTAAATCGATTCTTATTCCTTCTTGCTACTTCCTTCCCTTTTGCAGGTGTTTCTTTATGAGGACACTTAGCAGCATAATGACCAACTCTTCCACACTCAAAACATTTGAAAGGAAGCTTACCTCTGAACCGTCCTGTGCCAAGTTGGAGTTTCTTTACAAAATTTGCCTCATCTTCTTCTGAGATATATCCTGATCCTTCTGCTTTTTGTACTTCTTTTCCTTTTGTAGAAGCTCTGAAGACAGCCTATTTGAATTCAGATGGTCCTCCTCTTCTCATTTCATATGCAGTTAGTATGCCATGAATTTGTACCATAGTAATATTTTGAAGATCCTGTTTTTCTTCAAGAGCAGAAAATTTTGACTCAAATTTTGCTGTTAGCGATCTTAAAATTTTCTCAACCAAAGTAGATTCGGTTATTGTTTCTCCCAGATTTCTCATATGATTTACAACATCATCAACACGTAAAAAGAAACTGGAAATATTCTCATCACTATGCATTCTTAAATTTTCATATTCAATTCTGAGCATTTGAATTTTTACACTTTTTACCTTTGCATCACCTTCATAACTTAGAATGATTTTGTCCCATATCTCCTTTGCTGTATTCAGCTACATAACTTTGACAAATTCAGAATCAGTTAGACTTCCCGTTAGAGCATTGACTGCCTTTGCATTTGTTTCATAATTCTTCTTTTCAGTTGGATCTGTTGGTACTGCAGCTGGATATTGATATCCTCGTTCAACAATCATGTACTGGCGCAGACTCATACCAGCACGCAGGCACCCACCTGCAGAAGGATACAACCTTCTCTCGTTTACCAGCCTCTCCTAGAAGGGAGCTACAATCCCCTGCTCTCGTTTACTAGCCTCTCCTGGAAGGGAGCTACTACCCCCTGCTCTCGTTTACCAGCTACTACTGGAATGGAGCAACTACCCCCTTACTGAAGGCTTCAACCCTCAGCACTACTGCCGACCACGTTTCATCAATTTTCAAACTGGATCAAACAGCTTCAACACAACCCTTCACTTATCAACAGACATATTATGCCCAATGCTTCAAACAGAACAGTGAAACCACTGTAACCAGAATACCAGAGATAACCCAGACTTCAGAATAGATATGCAGAAACACATTCAACCTTGAGCAACCATTGGTTCAGATACCATACGTGATTTTATTTAATCAGACCCGCGTATACACACACTTTTCATGAAACTAACACGCGTATACATCTGTGCATTTTTCAGAAAAACCCTGACTTCCAATACGCGCTTTTATTTAATCAGATCTGCGTATACACGCACTTTTCCCGAAACGAACTTGCGTATAGATTTATAAAAGATAAACTTTGCAAAACTGATCAGATCTATGAACTTACCCAGATTTCTTCAATTTCTTCATCAGATTTGTGCCAAGTCTTCATTACTTCTTTTCAGATCATCCTAGAGATTCATCATTTCTAGATCTAGAGATCTTTAACTTTCATCATAGTCATAGGTGCATCATAGATTCAGATCTATTAATTAAGAACAGAGTTCAACCATGCAGATATACTTCACAGTGAAGTATTCATTAAAGCCCAAACACTTGCACGCCCTCTTGCACTATGATTTTCTTCTCCTTGAATAGATTTGGCCTTTATCAATACCATGAGTCAAAACCACTCAACCGCTGATGGTATTCCTGGATGGGATCAAATAGATAATCAAGTGCTCAATACTTTGGGCCAATACCATGGTAATGCCCCTTGGTTTTATAAAATTAGAGCGCAAATTGGCATACGCGACTTGGCACATTCATTTCCGTGTACATACGTGACTTCTCCTTAACAAACCCACGTATGCCTTGTGACATACCTTGTTCAACATTAATCCGACACTTTCTGAATTCCTTCCTTCTGCTACTTCTGAACTGATCTGTAGATACATCAGATTTACATCATTTCCATCAAGGACAACTTCATCAAGTAGGTTTCCATCAACTTTATCAAGTAGGTTGCCATCAAGGACAACACTCTGCATCATATTGCCAACAGAAGCAGAATATGTGGCTGTCGCATCATGTTGCACTCAACTCCTCTGGATGATGCAAACCTTACAAGAATTTCAAATCAAATTTTCACCTCCTATCTCCATTATGTGTGACAATACAAGTGCCATCAGTATCTCAAAGAATCCTATTATGAATTCCAAGACCAAGCATATTCCCATCAAATATCACTTCTTACATGAACAAGTGCTTGAAAAAAAGGTTAATTTAGAGTATGTTCCCTCCAAAGAAAAAATTGCTGATATATTTACCAAACCTCTACCCAGGGAAGCATTCGAATATCTCAGACAGAAACTGGGAGTAGTCTCGGCCATGCAGAAGATCAGATCTACTTAAATACAGAAGATTAAATTGGTTGTGAGGTGCTGTTAGGCATATCTGAATGTACAGGCTAAGGGGGAGCATTGGTCATATGAAAAGGATGCATTGTTGGCATTTATAAGTCATTTTTGTTATATGATGTTTGAAGATGCAGCATGATCTCAGGGGGAGCATGGTATTGTCGGTTCAAAGGATCTTCATCAACTCTTTGCCATTGATATCAAAGGGGGAGGAAAAGCAAAAAGGGGCTTCTATAAGACATTCAGAGGAAGAGTATTGCCATCAATGCCGAAGGGGGAGATTGTTGGAAATATTGTCATTGATGGCAAAGGAAGTGGAAAAGGAATTGGCATATTAAACAGTAACTAGGAACAAAGAAACGAATTGTAGCAGAGAACAAAGGTCAGCAGAGAAGAACAAAGAAAGAGTGCATCTACAGAGAGCAGTATCAGTCAAGAAGAAAATTGAATTCAATAGGAAGGATATTTGAGTCCCTATGGAATTAATTCATGTGTGAACATATACATCCTGATGGAGGATAATTGAAATCTGTGATAAGTAAGAAACCCTATGAGGGGATTAATGGTGCTCTGTATGTTGTTCGAAGAACCGATGTTAATACGGTCGACAGAGTATCCAAACTGGTAGACAGTGGAGTTATATATTCGTTGAATATATGATAGGAACAAAGTTATGGCTTTAAGCTCCACATGGAAGGATCTACGCTATTAGTAAGGAGCTGACCGGATTTCATGGAGAAGGAACAAAGAGAGAGAGCAAATCAGTTATAACACGGAAAAAATAAAACAAAATATTTGGCATTGAACTCTCGATGGAACATGGACTAACTCTTTGAAATCATGAATGGAAATTGGAAGGAAAGAGGTAGAACATAACAAAAGGAAGCACGAAGGAACCCTGTGTGGAAGAGCGGAACCATGATCGAGTGAACATTGAAGGCGGTTTCCGGGTTTCATCGCACCACCCTTCGGTGATAGGCGGTATTTCCTGGTTGGGGAGCGATTCCATAGAAACGTTGATACGTAGAAAATGTGGACCCACAAAAACCGCTATCAAAGTGCGCCATCGCACGTTAACATTCGACCAAAGACGTCGAGCGATATTATTAAACGTCGTTGATCCAGGAAGGGGTCATCGGACGGTGTTCATTTGCTATAGATGCGCGAATGTTACCCAAGGTACGACGCGCCATCGCGCGTTATCATACATGCATCATCATCAAACGATATTCGTCGGATCATCTGAAGACCGAGCAATGTGCTCTTCGCTGTCGGATGGAAACGATCGTTAGCGATGGGCCCCAGTTTTTAAATTATATTGATTGAGCCGTCGATTATGTATGTGGGGCCGGAACCAAAGGTCTATTTAAAAGCCATTTGATAAAAGCGCTCGTTATTAATATAAATTTATATTATATAAAGGTTGTGAATAATATTTATTTATCAAATTCCACGATTTTGATAAATAAAATTCCAATAAAAGAAAGAAAACCATCAACAGCACGTTAATGTTTCTTAACCTTGGCTATAGTATTATTTGGCGGAGATAAAGATTATCTTTGGGACGATTCGTGTATGAAAGAACGAAGATTGGGATTCCAATTTGGATTGGTTCGACTTTTAATATGAATACCATTAGCGGTTGAGTGGTTTTCTACTCATGGTATTGATAAAGGCTAAACTATATAAGGAGAAGAGGATTATACTACAGTGTGGTGCAGATTGAGTGGTTGTTAATGAATAAATTTTTTGAAGAGATATCTGTATGATCGAACTCTATCTTTGATGAATCTGAATCTATGATGCACCTATGGATATGATCTCTAGATCTAGAAATGATGAATCTCTAGGAAGATCTAAAAATGAAGTTATGAAGATCTGATGCGAATCTGATGAAGAAATTAAGAGAAAGTTGGTAGATCTGAGGGTTGAAGCCTTCAGTGTGAAAGTGAAAGCTTTCTACAAACTGGTGTTAAATCAGGGGGTTGGAGCTCCCTTCCAGTGGTGACTGGAAAACGAGAGAAGGTAGTAGCCTTCTACAGGTGGGTGCCTGTGTGCTGGTATAAGTCTGCGCCAACATAAAATTGTAAGAAGTTTTCTTTATAATAAATATTGAAGACTGAGATAATAGTAGCGATGGTTTTCTCCCAAATTGGGTTTCCACCTTAAATACTGGTGTTTATATGAGATGCTTATGTTTGATGGTATGTTCTGTTATTTCTGTTCATACTCACTGTTTAACATCTGATGAATGAATGATGCAATGATCTAAGACATAATAAGATCTCTGAACATACAAGTTGGATTCAGTATATGGTTTTAAGAAAGAAAAATTAAAAGTTCTCAGTCAGCTATAAATACTGATTCACCCCCCCTCTCAGTATTTATTCCAACACTTTCGTGATCTTTTGTAATTTTTCTTTATATATCACATTGTCTTGTCATCTTTCATGATATTTTAGGATTTTTTACAGTCTTCTGTTATGTTTCACTGTAGTTTGTTATATTTTAGTATGTTTTGCGATTTTGGTTATTTTTTTCATCTTTCATGATCCTTTGTGATCTTTCTTCACCTTTCATAATTTTTTGCTGTCTTTTTTAAATTTTAATCATATTTTTTTATTTTCCATCATATTTCGTCATATTTTATCATCTTTCAGGATGTTTTGCGGTCTTTCATGATCTTTCACAATCTTTCATGGTATTTCGTGATCCTTCGTGAGTTTTCGTTATCTTTCATGACATTTCATCCTTTTTTCAAGATCTTTCATCATCTTTTAGGATGTTTTGCGACCTTTCATTTCGCGATCTTTCATGGTATTTCATGATCTTTCGTAATGTTTCGTCATCTTTCAAGATATTTCATCATATTTTAGGATGTTTTGCTGAGTTTCTTGATGTTTCAACATCTTTCACAATATTTCATCACCTTTCATCTTTTTTTACATTCTTTCTCGATATTTCGTGATATTTTGTGATTTTTCGTCATATTTAATATTGTTTCATCGCCTTTCGTGATATTTTAGGATGTTTTGTGATTTTTGTTATTGTTTCTTCATCTTTCATGATATTACATGATCTTTCAATTTTTTTGTGATCTTTCTTCATCTTTCATGATTTTTTGCGGTCTTTTATGATTTTTCATCATCTTTCCTGATTTTCCATAATATTTCATCATCTTTCAGAATGTTTTGCAATCTTTCATTATCTTTCGTGATCTTTCATGGTATTTCGTGATCCTTTGTGATTTTTCGTTATATTTCATGGCATTTCATCATTTTTCAAGACCTTTGATCATCTTTTAGGATGTTTTGTGATCATTCGTGATTTTTTGCAATCTTTCGTGCTCTTTCATGATCTTTTGTGATTTTTCATCATTTTCTATATATTTCGTCATCTTTTAAGATCTTTCGTCACATTTTAGGACGTTTCACTGACTTTCTTGATGTTTCATCATCTTTCGCAATCTTTCATCATTCTTATGATCTTTCTCGATATTTCATGGTCTTTTGAGATTTTTCGTCATATTTTGCATTGTTTCGTCCCCTTAGATGATATTTTAGGATTTTCTGCGGTCCTTCTTTATATTCCATGGCCTTTTGTTATATTTTAGGATTCACAATTTTTTGTGATATTTCTTCATCTTTCATGATTTTTGCGGTCTTTTCATCTTTCATCATATTTCATTATCTTTCAGGATGTTTTGCAATATTTCATGATATTTCGGGATCTTTCATTGTATTTCACGATCCTTCGTGATTTTTCGTTATCTTTTGTTGCATTTCATCATTTTTCAAGATATTTCGTCGTCTTTTAGGATGTTTTCCGATCTTTCGTGATTTTTTGCGATCTTTCGTGGTGGTCCATGATCTTTTGTGATTTTTCATTATGATTCATGATGTTTTGTCATCTCTCAAGTTCTTTCATCATTTTTTAGGATGTTTCGCTCACTTTCTTGATTTTTCATCATCTGTCACAATATTTTGTCATCTTTCATCATTTTTTACGATCTTTTTTGATCTTTCGAGATCTTTTGTAATTTTTTGTCATATTTCGCATTGTTTCATTATCTTTTATGATATTTTAGGATGTTTTACGGTCTTTTGTTATATTTTTCAGTTGTTATATTTTAGTATGTTTTGCAGTTTTTTTACTATTTCTTCATCTTTCATGATCTTTTGCAATTTTTTGTGATATTCTTCATATTTCATGATATTTTGCGGTCTTGTAAGATTTTTTACCATCTTTGGTGATTTTCCATCATCTTTCTTCATATTTCATCATCTTTCAGGATGTTTTGCGATCTTTCATGATCTTTTGTGATCTTTCGTGGTATTTTGTGATCCTTCATGATTTTTCGTTATCTTTCATGACATTCCATCATTTTCCAAGATATTTCATCATATTTTAAGATGTTTTGTGATCTTTCGTGACTTTTCGTGATATTTCGTCATCTTTCAAGATCTTTCATCATATTTTATGATTTTTCACTAACTTTCTTGATGTTTCATCATCTTTTGCAATATTTTGTCATATTTCATCATTGTTTATGATCTTTCTGGATCTTTTGTTATTAATTCATTATCTTTCATGATATTTCATGATCTTTCAAAAAAATTTGTAATCTTTTTTTATCTTTCATGATTTTTTGCTGTCTTTTATGATTTTACATCATCTTTCATGATTTTCCATCATCTTTTGTTATATTTCATCATGTCTCAGAATGTTTTGCAATCTTTCATTATCTTTCGCGATCTTTCATGGTATGTAGTGATCCTTCATGAATTTTCGTTATCTTTCGTGACATTTCATAATTTTCAAAATATTTCATCGTCTTTTAGGATGCTCTGTGATCTTTCATGATTTTCCGTGATCTTTGGTGGTATTTCATGATCTTCCTTGATTTTTCATCATTTTTGCAACATTTCATCATATTTCAAGATCTTTCATCATATTTTAGGATGTTTTGTTGACTGTCTTGATGTTTCATCATCTTTCACAATATTTCGTCATCTTTCATCATTTTTTACGATCTTTGTCGATCTTTCATGAACTTTTGTGATTTTTCGTCATATTTTTCATTGTTTCGTCATCTTTCGTGATATTTTAGGATGTTTGGCAGTCTTTTGTTACATTTTAGGATGTTTTGCAGTTTTTGTTATTGATTCGTCATCTTTCATGATCTTTAGTGAACTTTCACAATTTTTTGTGATCTTTCTTCATCTTTCATGATTTTTTGTAGTCTTTTCATATTTCATCATATTTCATCATCTTTCAAGATGTTTTGCAATTTGTCATGATCTTTCACGATCTTTCGTGGTATTTCATGATCCTTCGTGATTTTTCGTTATATTTCATGACATTTCAACATTTTTCAAGATCTTTCATCATCTTTTAAGATGTTTTGCAATCTTTCGTGATTTTTCGCGATCTTTCATGATCTTTCATGATTTTTCATCATCTTTCACGATGTTTTGTTATCTTTCAAGATCTTTCATCATCTTTTAGGATGTTTCCCTAAGTTTCTTGATAATTCATCATCTTATGCAATCTTTCGTCATCTTTCATCATTTGTTACGATCTTTCAAGATCTTTTGTGATATTCTGAGATTTTTCATCATATTTCACATTGTTTCGTCATCTTTCGTGAAATTTTAGGACCTTTTGCAGTCTTTTTTTATATTTGGCATTATTTTGTTATATTTTAGGATGTTTCACCGACTTTGTTGATGTTTCATCATATTTCACAATCTTCTGTCATCTTTCAGCATTTTTTACAATCTTTCCCGATCTTTCGTGATCTTTTGTGATTTTTCATCATATTTCGCATTGTTTCATCATCTTTCGTGATATTTTAGAACGTTTTGTGATTTTTATTATTTTTTCTTCATCTTTCATGACCTTTCGTGATCTTTATTCATATTTCATGAAATGTTGCAGTCTTTTATGATTTTCCATCATCTTTCATGATTTTCAATCATTTTTCGTCATATTTCATCATCTTTCATGATGTTTTTCAATCTTCCATGATCTTTCACAATATTTCGTGGTATTTCTTGATCCTTTTTTATTTTTCGTTATCTTTCATGACCTTTCATCATTTTTCAAGAATTTTCATCATCTTTTAGGAGGTTTCATGGTATTTTCTTATTTTTCTCGATCTTTTGTGGGATTTCACGCTCTTTCATGATTTTTCATCATTTTTGTGATGTTTCATCATTTTTCAAGATATGTTGTCATCTTTTAGGATGTTTCACTGAATTTCTCGATGTTTCATCATCTTTCCTAATCTCTCGTTATCTCTCATCATTTTTTATGATGTTTCTTGATCTTTCGTGATCTTTTGTGATTTTTTGTCATATTTTGCATTGCTTCGTCATCTTTCGTGATATTTGAGGATGTTTTGCGGCCTTTTGTTTTATTTTATGATGTCTTGTGGTATTTTTTATTTTTTCGTCATATTTCATGATCTTTCTTGACCTTTCACAATTTTTTGTGATCTTTCTTCATATTCCATGATTTTTCGCTGTCTTTTCACCTTTCATCACATTTCATCACATTTCAGGATGTTTTGCAATCTTTCATGATCTTTCGTGATCTTTCGTGGTATTTCACGATTCTTCATGATTTTTCGTTATCCTCCCTGACATTTCATCATTTTTCAAGATCTTTCATAATCTTTTAGGACTTTTTGCAATCTTTCGTGATTGTTCGCAATCTTTTGTTGGCTTTCATGATCTTTCATGATTTTTTATCATCTTTTGAGATGTTTCATCATCTTTCAATATATTTCATCATCTTTTAGGATGTTTCAATGAATTTCTTGATGTTTCATTATCTTTCGCAATCAGCGATCATCTTTCATCATTTTTTACGATCTTTCTCGATCATTCGTGATCTTTTGTGATTTTTCGTCATATTTCGCATTGTTTCGTCATCTTTCGTGATATTTTAGAATGTTTTTTGGTCTTTTGTTATATTTCGCGGTCTTTTGTTATATTTGAGGATGTTTTGTGATTTTTGTTATTGTTTCGTCACTTTCATAAAATTTCGTAATCTTTCGCAATTGTTTGTGACCGTTTTTCATATTTCATGATTTTTTGGGTCTTATATGATTTTTCATCATCTTTTGTGATTTTTCATCATCTATCGTCATCTTCCATCATCTTTCAGAATTTTTTGTGATATTTCATGATCTTTTGCGATCTTTCATGGTATTTCGTGATCCTTCGTTATTTTTCGTTATCTTTCGTGGCATTTCATCATTTTTCAAGATCTTTCATAATATTTTAGGATGCTTTTCTATATTTCATGATTTTTTGCGATCTTTAGTAGTGTTTCATGATCTTTCATGATTTCCATCATGTCAGCAATGTTTCATAATCTTTCAAGATATTTCCTCATATTTTAGGATGTTTCGCTGACTTTCCATATGTTTCATCATCTATTCCAATATTTCGTCATCTTTCATCATTTTTTATGATCTTTCTCGATTTTTTGTGAGCTTTTGTGAATTTTCATCATATTTGCATTATTTTGTCATCTTTCATGATATTTTAGGATGTTTTGCAGTTTTTTGTTATATTTTAGGATGTTTTTTCAGTTTTTGTTATTGTTTCGCCATCTTTCATGATCTTTCGTGATTTTTTACAATTTTTTGTGATCTTTCTTCATCTTTCATGATTTTTTGCGGTCTTTTCATCTTTCGTCACATTTCATCATATTCCAAGATGTTTTGCGATCTTTAAAGATCTTTCATGATATTTCATGGTACTTCGTGATCCTTCGTGATTTTTTCGTTATCTTTCATGACATTTCATCATTTTTCAAGATCTTTCATATTCTTTTAGGATGTTTTACAATCTTTCGTGACCTTCGTGATCTTTCGTGGTCTTTTATGATCTTTCATGATTTTTCATCAACTTTCGTGATGTTTCATCATCTTTGTAGATATTTCTTCATCTTTTAGGATGTTTCACTGACTTTCTTGATGTTTCATCATATTTCATCATTTTCCAAGATATTTTATCGTCTTTTAGGATCCCTTGTGATCTTTCGTGATTTTTTTCGATCTTTCATGATCTTTCGTGATCTTTCACAATTTTTTCTGATCTCTCTTCATCTATCATGATTTTTTTGCGATATTTTCTGATTTTTTATCATCTTTCATAATTTTCCATCATCTTTCATCTTATTTCATCTTCTTTTAGGATGTTTTGAGATCTTTCATGATCTTTCGCTATCTTTCGTGGTATTCCATGATTTTTTTTTATCTTTCATGACATTTCATAAATTTCAAGATCTTTCATCATCTTTGAATATGTTTTGTGATCTTTCGTGGTCTTTCATCATCTTTCATGATTTTTCATCATTTGCGCAATGTTTTGTCATCTTTCAAGATGTTTTTTCATCTTTTAGGATGTTCCACTGACTTTCTTGATGTTTCATCATCTTTCACAATATTCCGTCATATTTTATCATTTTTAACGATCTTTATTGATATTTTGTGATATTTTGTGATTTTTCATCATACTTTACATTGTTTCGTCATGTTTCCTGATATTTTAGAATGTTTTGTGGTCCTTTAGTATATTTTGCGGTCATGTGTTAAAATTTAGGATTTTATGCAGTTTTTCTTATTGTTTCGTCATCTTTCATGATCTTTCATAATATTTCACAAATTTTTGTGATATTTGTTCATCTTTCACAATTTTTTGTGTTCCTTTCATCTTTTGTCATATTTCATAATATTTCAAGATGTTTTGCAATATTTGATGATCTTTCTTGATGTTTCGTGGTATTTCGTGATCCTTCATGATTTTTCGTTATCTTTCGTGACATTTCATCATTTTTCAAGATCTTTGATCATCTTTCAGGATGTTTTGCGATCTTTCGTGATTTTTAGCGATTTATCATGGCCTTTCATGATCTTTCATGACTTTTCATCATTTTCGCAATGTTTCGTCATTTTTCAAGATATTTCATCCTCTTCTAGGATGATTTGCTGACTTTCTTGATGTTTCATCATCTTTCACAATATTTCGTCATCTTTCATCATTTTTTACAATATTTCACGATCTTTCATGATCTTTTGTGATTTTTCATCATATTTTCCATTGTTTTTTCATCTTTTGTGATATTTTAGGATGTTTTGCGGTCTTTTGTTATATTTCGTGGTCTTTTATTATATTTTAGGATGTTTTGTAGTTTTTCTTATTGTTTCTTCATCTTTCATGATATTTCAAGATCTTTCACAATTTTTTGTGATCTTTCTTCTTCTTGCATGATTTTTTGCGGTCTTTTCATCTTTTGTCATATTTCATCATCTTTTAGGATATTTTACAATATTTCATGACCTTTCGCGATATTTCAAGGTATTTCATGATCCTTCGTGATTTTTCGTTATCTTGCGTGACATTTCATCATTTTTCAATATCTTTCAGCATATTTTAGGATGTTTTGCAATATTGCTTGATTTTTCATGATCTTTCGTGGTCCTTTATGATCTTTCACGATTTTTCATCATCTTTCGTCATATTTTAGGATGTTTTGCAGTCTTTTGTTATATTTCGCAGTCGCTTGTTATATTTTAGGATGTTTTGCGATTTTTGTTAATTTTTCATCATATTTCATGATCCTTCGTGATCTTTCAAAAAATTGTGTGATCTTTATTCATCTTTCATGATTTTTTGCAGTCTTTTCTGACTTTTCATCATTTTTCATGATTTTCCATCATGTTTCGTCATATTTCATCATCTTTTAGGATGTTTTCCCATCTTTCATGACCTTTCACGATATTTCATGGTATTTTGTGATCCTTCGTGAGTTTTCGTTATCTTTCATGACATTTCATCAATTTTCAAGATCTTTCATCATATTTTAGGATGTTTTGAGATCTTTCATGATCTTTCGTGAATTTTCAACATCTTTCGCAATGTTTCGTCATCTTTCAAGGTCTTTCATCATTTTTTCGAATGTTTCATTGACTTTCTTGATGTTTCAACATATTTCACAATCTTTCATCATTTTTCATCATTTTTTACGATATTTCTCGATCTTTGGTGAACTTTTGTGATTCTTCGTCATATCTCATATTGTTTCATCTTTTATGATATTTTAGGATGTTTTGCATTCTTTTGTTATATTTCGTGGTATTTTTCTATATTTTAGGATGTTTTGTGGTTTTTGTTATTGTTTCGTCGTCTTTCATGATATTACGTGATCTTTCACAATTTTTTGTGATCTTTCTTCATCTTTCATGGTTTTTTGCGGTCTTTTATGATTTTTCATCATCTTTTGTGATTTTCCATAATATTTTTTCATATTTGATAATCTTTTAGAACTTTTTACAAAATTTCATGATCTTTCGTGGTATTTCGTGATCCTTCGTCATTTTTCGTTATATTTCGTAGCATTTCATCATTTTTCAAGACCTCTCGTCATCTTTTAGGATGTTTTGTGATCATTCGTGATTTTTTGCGACTTTTGTGGTCTTTCATGATCTTTCGTGCTTTTTCATAATTTTCGAGATGTTTCGTCATCTTTTAAGATCTTTCGTCATCTTTTAGGATGTTTCATCATCCTTTACAACTTTCTTGATGTTTCACCATCTTTCGCAATCTTTCGTCATCTTTCATCTTTTTTTACTATCTTTCTTGATCTTTCATGATATTTTGTAATTTTTCATCATATTTTGCATTGTTTCGTAATCTTAGATGACATTTTAGGATGTTTTGCGGTCCTTCGTTATATTTCATGGTCTTTTGCTATATTTTAGGATGTTTTGCAATTTTTTTTATTCTTTCGTCATCTTCCATGATCTTTTGTGATCTTTCAAAAAAAATTGTGATATTTTTTCATCTTTCATGATTTTTTGTGGTCTTTCGTCTTTCGTTATATTTTATTATCTTTTAGGATGTTTTGCAATCTTTCATGAAATTTCGCGATCCTTCGTGATTTTTCGTTATCTTTTGTGACATTTCATCATTTTTCAAGATCTTTCATCATCTTTTAGGATGTTTTGCAATCTTTAATAGGATTTTTCGCGATCTTTTGTAGTATTCCATGATCTTTCATGATTTTTTATCATCTTTCGTGATGTTTTATCATATTTAAAGATCTTTCATCACCTTGTAGGATGTTTCGCTCGCTTTGTTGATTTTTCATCATATTTCACAATATTTCGTCATCTTTCATCGTTTTTACGATCTTTCTCGATCTTTCATTATCTTTTGCGATTTTTTGTCATATTTCGCATTGTTTCGTCGTCTTTCGTGATATTTTAGGATTTTTTGTGGTATTTTGTTATATTTCACGGTTGTTTGTTATATTTTAGTACATTTCATGGTTTTTGTTATTGTTTCATCATCTTTCATGATTTTCGCAATTTTTTGTGACCTTTCTTTATCTTTCATGATTTTTTGATGTATTTTATGATTTTTCACCATCTTTTGTGATTTTCCATCATTTTTAGTCATATTTCATCATCTTTCAAGATTTTTTGCGATCTTTCATGATCTTTTAGGACATTTTGCGATCTTTCATCATCTTTTAGTATGTTTTGCGATCTTTCGTGACTTTTCCGCGATCTTTCATAGTCTTTCATGATCTTTTGTGATTTTTATAATCTTTCGCGATGTTTCATCATCTTTCAAGATATTTCATTATCTCTTAGGATGTTTCACTGACTTTCTTGATGTTTCATCAATTTTTGTTATATTTCGCAGTCTTTTGTTATAGTTTAAGATGTTTTGCGGTTTTTGTTATTGTTTCTTCATATTTCATGATCTTTCGTGATCTTTCGCAATTTTTTGTGATATTTCTTCATCTTTCATGATTTTGTGCGGTTTTTATGATTTTTCATCATATTTCGTTATTTTCCATCATCTTTCATCATATTTCATCATCTTTCAGTATGTTTTGTTATCTTTCATGATGTTTTGCCATGTTTCGTGGTATTTCGAGATCCTTCATGATTTTTCATTATCGTTTGTTACATGTCATCATTTTTCAAGATATTTCATCATCTTTTAGGATGTTTCGCGATCATTCGTGTTTTTTCGTGATCTTTCGTGGTCTTTCATGATCTTTCGTGATTTTTCATCATTTTCACAATGTTTTGTCACATTTCAAGATATTTCATCATATTTTCGGATGGTTCGCAGACTTTCTTGATGTTTCATCATCTTTCACAATATTTCCTCATATTTCATCATTTTCTACGATCTCTCTTGATCTTTCGTGATCTTTTGTGATTATTCGTCATATTTTGCATTGTTTCGTCATCTTTCGTGATATTCTAGGATGTTTTGCGGACTTTTATTATATTTTAGGATGTTTTGTGGTTTTTTTATTGTTTCGTCATCTTTCATGATCTTTCATGATCTTTCTCAATTTTTTGTCATCTTTCTTCATATTTCATGGTTTTTGGCAGTCTTTTATGATTTTTCATCATCTTTCGTGATTTTCCATCATCTTTCGTCATATTTCATTATCTTTTAGGATGTTTTGCTACCTTTCATGATGCTTCACGATATTTCATGGTATTTCTTGATCCTTCACGATTTTTCGTTACCTTTCATGAAATTTCATCATTTTTCAAGATCTTTCATCATCTTTTAGGATGTTTTGTGATCTTTCGTGTATTTTCTCGACCTTTCGTAGTCTTTCATGATCTTTCGTGATTTTCCATCACCTCTCGCATTGTTTCGTCATATTTCAATAATTGACATAATATTTTACAATATTTCGCTGACTTTCTTGATGTCTCATCATCTTTCGCAATCTTTCATCATCTTTCAACATTTTTTACGATCTTTCTTGAACTTATGTGATGTTTTGTGATTTTTCTTCATATTTCGCATTGTTTTGTCATCTTTCATGATATTTTGGGATTTTTTGTGGTATTTTGTTATATTTCGTGGTCGTTTGTTATATTATAGGATGTTTTGAGATTTTTGTTATTGTTTCGTCATATTTCATGATCTTTCGTGATCTTTCAAAAAAAATTGTGATCTTTCTTCATCTTTCATCATTTTTTGCGGTATTTTACAATTTTTCATCATCTTACATGATTTTCCATCATCTTTTGTCATATTTCATCATCTTTCATGATGTTTTGCGATCTTTCATGATCTTTCATGGTATTTCGTGATCCTTTGTGATTTTTCATTATCTTTCATGATATTTCATCATTTTTCAAGATCGTTCATCATATTTTAGATTTTTTTTGCGATCTTTCGTGATTTTTCGCGATCTTTCATGATCTTTCATGATCTTTCATGGTTTTTCATCATTTTCCCGATATATCGTCATATTTTTGGATGGTTCGCTAAATTTCTTGATGTTTTATCATCTTTCGAAATATTTCATTGTCTTTCATCATTTTTTACGATCTTTCTCAATCTTTCGTGATATTTTATGATTTTTCGTCATCCTTCATGATATTTTAGGTTGTTTTATGGTCTTTTGTTATATTTTAGGATGTTTTGTGGTATTTTTTATTGTTTCATCATCTTTCATGATATTTCGTGACATTTCACAATTTTTTGTGATCTTTCTTCATCTTTCATGGCAATTTGCGGTCCTTTAGGATTTTTCATAATATTTTGTGATTTTCCATCATCTTTCGTCATATTTCATCACCTTTGAGGATCTTTTGCGATCTTTCATAATCTTTCGCGATCTTTTGTGGTACTCATTATTTTAGTTATCTTTTGTGACATTTCATCATTTTTCAAGATCTTTCATCATCTTTTAGGATGTTTTTCCATATTTCGTGATTTTGCGCAATCCTTAGTGGTCTTTCATGATCTTTCATGATTTTTCATCATCTTTCATGATGTTTCATCATCTTTCAAGATATTTCATCACCTATTAGGATGTTTCGATAACTTTCTTGATTTTTCACCATCTTTCGCAATCTATCATCATCTTTCATCATTTTTTACGATCTTTTTCAATCTTTCGTGATATTTTAGGATGTTTTGTTGTCTTTTGTTATATTTCATGGCCTTTTGCTATATTTTAGGATGTTTTGCGGTTTTTGTCATTGTTTCCTCATCTTTTATGATATGTTGTGATCTTTCGCAATTTTTTGTGATATTTCTTCATCTCTCATGATTATTTACCATCTTTCATGATTTTTCATCATCTTTCGTGATTTTCCGTCATCGACATATTTCATCATCTTTCAGGATGTTTTCCAATATTTCATGAACTTTCGCGATCTTTCGTGGTATTTTGTGATCCTTCATGACTTTTTGTTATATTTCGTGACATTTCATCATTTTTCAAGATCTTTCATCATCTTTTAGGATGTTTTGTGATCTTTCATGATTTTTCGCGATCTTTCGTGGTCTTTCATGATCTTTCCTGAATTTTCATCATCTTTCGCGATATTTCGTCATCTTTCATGGTTTTTCGTGATCCTTTGTGATTTTTTGTTATCTTTCATGACATTTCATCATTTTTCAAGATCTTTTATCATCTTTTAGGATGTTTTGTGATCTTTCGTGATTTTTGTGATATTTCGTGGTATTTCATGATCTTTCGTGATTTTTCATCATCTTTCGCAATGTTTCGTCATCTTTCAAGATCTTTCATCATCTTTTAGGATTTTTCGCTGACTTTGTTGATGTTTCATTATCTTTAGCAAATTTTCGTCATCTTTCATCATTTTTTACGATCTTTCTCGATCTTTCATGATATTTTTGTAGAAATTTGCTGAATAATAAATATTTATCCACCGAGATTATCCTGATCACATACTAATTGGAATTCATATGCAACACATAATCTCTTCTATAATCAATCATCAATTTGCGGAAATAGAAACAGTCGCATGTGCACATAAACACAATATGTAATGGGGAAAGCTTATAGCTGAAAACCCCTCAGCTATTTTGTATATTATATGGAGAGAACATGTAACAGTACATAGCACAATACTCCTCACAAGTACTCAGTACTATCTCATAAAGTTACACACAAACTAGCTCAGTTTGAACAAGTCACAGGTTCAAAACTCATCCACTAATTGCCTGCCTCTATTGCGCAATCAAGGCTAGTCTAATGAGAGATCCAAGGTTCGAATCTCCTTGGCTTGACAGCGCAATCCTCATGGGAAATTTCCTCCAATTGTGGTGCAAATCTCATGCACAAATAATGTCACAACTGATAGCTATCTCAACCCTTTCATCTACCTCTTTCACTGGTCTTCACTGAGCTGTCCATGCACTGTAGTGAACTGATGTGTTCTTGAGTTGAATCATGAGTTAATAATTAGTGAATTAAATAATATTTAATTCACTCCACTCATTACTAGTTGATTAGCTAGTTAAACTAATCACAACTATTTCAACTAAGTTAAACCGAACACAACTCCACCAAAATTCTGCCACTGAAGTCCTAACTGAAGTCAACCATGCATGAGCTCACCAAACCCCTAGGAATAGCGTAATTCCTCTGTCAGATGCATGAGCCACTTCTGTAGCTCGAACTGAAGTGCTCTAAGAGAGTAAACTGAAGTTTAGAGTCCAAATATTATTAAGGGCTAATAATACTCGATCGAATTTATTTTTAGACAAAAGTAAGCCTAAAAGAGACTTCTAATTCGTATGTCTAAAAATAGAGGTCCATCTATTTTTGACTAACTCGACTCAATAATCCAAGAATAACATACTGCAACTCCTGGACCATGCTCCATATGTCTAAAAATAGACATAGTCTAAAAATAGACTTTGCGCCAAAAATAGCCTACGGGCCCACTTAGTGAAGGCGACTTCATTTCACTAAGCTCCATCATCTTGTTGCATTTTCAACACTCCCTCTCAACAAGATATGGATTATCTGCAACCCCTATCCTGCCTCTGTGGTATTCGAATTTGCTCCTGGTGAGCGCCTTCGTCAAGATATCAGCATCCTGATCCTTCGTGGGAATATATGAAAGTAACATGATTCTTCGCTGCACAAAATCTCTGATATGATCGTACCTGATGTCGATGTGTTTGGATCTATCATGAAATACTGGATTAGCCGAGAGTTTAATGCAACTCTGGTTATCACAATAAATCACAGTAGGCTCCAAGTGTGACCCGAACAATCCGACGAGGATCTTCCTCATCCAAATAGCCTCGCATGCAGCCAAAATTGCTGCCATATACTTGGCCTCTGCTGAACTGAGTGCCACGGATCTCTACTTCCTGCTGTACCAAGAAATTGTTGTAGACCCGATATTGAAAATCCCTCCAGATGTGCTCTTTCTGTCCGTTGGGCTCCTTTCCCAATCTACATCCGTGAAGCCATGCAGCTTCACCTCATCCAACTGTCTGTACCATAGTCCATATCCCGATGTGCCTCTGAGATACCTCAAAACATGCTTGCCTGCCTTCCAAAAGAGCTTGGTAGGCTTAACCATAGCTTTCAAAAGCTGGTTAACTGCATAGCATATATCGGGTCGTGTATTGACCAGATACATAAGCGACCCCACCAACTGTCGATAGACAGTGGCATCCACTACCTCCGCTGAAGTAGCATCCTCCTTCCTCCAACCACCAGGAAGAGGAGTATCAACAGGCTTGCAGCCATGCATGTCGAACCTCTCCAGAATCTCCCGGGCATACTTGCCCTGAGAAACAAACAGTCCTCCACTGCGCTGCCAAATCTCCAATCCCAGGAAATAATGAAGGATGCCCAGGTCCTTCATCTCAAACTCTCGTGCAAGATCCTCCTTGTATGAAAGTATCAACTGCTCATCGCCAGTCAAAATCAGATCATCTACATACAGTACGATGATCAACAGCTTCCCCTCCACCACAATCTGGTACAGGTTTGGATCCGCCTCACTCTTGGAGAATCCAAGCCCGGTGAAGTAGCTGTCTATCCGAGTGTACCAAGCACCAGGTGCTTGCTTCAGCCCATACAGTGCTCTCTTGAGTCGGCACACATGCGACTCACTGCTGAAGATCTCAAAACCTTCAGGCTGCTCTATGTACACCTCTTCCTCAATAACTCCATTGAGGAACGCAGTCTTCACATCCATCTGATGAATGTGCCACCCCATCTGCGCTGAGAGAGCAAGGATCGCCCGTATGGAAGAGTACCTTGCGACAGGTGCAAAAGTCTCCTCATAGTCAATCCCCTCGATCTGTGAGAAGCCACGGGCGACAAATCTCGCCTTGTACTTCTCCACACTCCCGTCAGCCGCCTGCTTCACCTTGTAGATCCATCACAAACCCACCACTGATTTCCCAACCGGTCTTGGGACAATCTCCCATGCACTGTTCCTGACGATCGAATCATATTCTTCGATCATGGCATCAACCCATGCGGGTTCCTCCACAGCTTTTTCAAAAGAGGATGGCTCCGTCACAACACATTGACTCACAAGAGCCATGTATCCAGTGTACCGATCCGGTGACTGCCTCTGTCTGCGCTGTGCTGTAGGTGGTCCTACAACCTTCTTTGCATCTCGAGCCAGTCGCTCAGCTTCTGTAGTGCGCATGCGCCCTCTGATGGTTGGCGCTGCATGGGTGGTTTCTTCCACCTCCTGAACTTCCTCTTGTGGCTGATCCACATCCGGAAGCTCCTCCTTAGGAACTAACACCTCCTCATCTGCATGCAAGTGTAGCTCCCTCTCAAGCGAACACTGCATGGCTTTCTCCTCCTGAAATTTTATATCCCGTCGCACAACAGTCTTGCGACTGTCTGATAAATACACCCGATAGTTGTGAGGTGTATCAGTGTACCCCACAAATATTCCAACCTCAGCAGTTGGATCCAGCTTCCTTCTTGCATCCTTCGTCACATGCATGTAGACAGGAGAACCAAAAATCCGCAAATGGGAAATATCAGGCCTCTTGCCAGAATAAGCCTCCTCTGGTGTACTCATGCCAAGAAACTTGTGAGGACAACGGTTCTACACATACACTGCTGTATTGCATGCCTTAGCCCACAAGTGAAGGGGTAGGCCCTGATCATGCAACATCGCCCGTGCAGCACCCACGATCGTTCTGTTCTTCCGCTCAGCCACCCCGTTCTGCTGTGGGTTATGGGGTGCGATGAGCTCTCTCCGAATCCCTTCTGCGCTGCAAAAGTCTTTGAATTCAGCCAAGATGAATTCACCACCATTTTCGCTCCTAAGAGCCTTCACATGCTTCCCCGATTCCTTCTCTACCAGCACCTTGAATTCACAGAACTTTGAAAATGTCTCGCTCTTCTTCTGCATGAAGAAGATCCATCACTTCCGAGAGAAATCATCAACAAAGATCACATAGTACTTGTGCTTTGCTGGCGAAGCTACAGAGAAAGGACCACACACGTCTGTGTGAACTCTCTCAAGGATCGTCATGGCGCGACTATCCTTCTCGTGAAAGGTGGCTTTCACATACTTCCCCAAGGTACACCCCTTGCACTGATCTGACTGCGCAAGAGTGCCCTTAGGAAGCCCAGTAGAAATCTGCTGCAAGATCTTCAAAGCTCCATGGTGAAGGTGGCCCAATCTCCTGTGCCACAGTTCGCCCTCATCATCCCGGCTCACCACTTCTCCCGCCTTGCATGCCATTGTTGCGCAGCCATCTACTTGCAACTGATAAAGGTTCTTGGTTCGAACCCCTATCTTCCGGGTCTCTCCAGTAGTCTTACTGCGCAGGAAGGCTTTTCCTTCGCCGAAGACCACATCATACCCCTTATCCTCCAACATCGCCACAGAGATCAAGTTCTTCTTCAATCCAGGTACATGCATGACATCCTTCAGTACAAACGGTTTACCAGACTCCCTCTAAAAGGATATGGTACCGATACTAGTCGCATTATATCTACCATCATCGCCCATCTCGATGTGCACACCCAAATCTTTGTCCTCCAGATCTGAGAACAAATCCCGATCTCCCGTCATATGAAATGATGCACCACTGTCCAAGAACCACACCGATCCCATCACACTTGAAACTAAGCATGTGACGCTGAAAAATCCACGAATTGAGAAGCCAATGCCTCCCGCTCCAAGATCCAAGAAATTTTATTATTTTTGTTCTTCTCATGGACAATTTAGGCATAATGTCCGTGGCGGGTGATGCTGAAACACTTCACCTTGGACATGTCTTGCTTCTTGCCTTCGCACCGCATCGAGAAGCCTTCTTGCTCTTCCCCTCCTTTGCTTTGGCAAATCCTAAAGCAATTTTCTCACTCGATACCTTCATGAAGATCATCTCCCGTAGTCCTCCTTATCTCCTCCTCGCATGAGATCCGCCAAAGTTGCTCCCATCCGTGCAACTTCTCCCGACCATTGACACTATCTTGATATGAATGCTAAGCTCGGAAGACCAAGGAGAGCTGTGCTCGTCATGTCCTCTTCTTCGACAGTCACCCCCACACTTCCCAGCTCATCTCTGCATTGAGTGAACTTCGTGAGGTATTTGGCGATACTGTCGCCTTTCTCCATCTTAATGTTTCTGAGCTTATCCTTGAGCACTAGCTTCCTTTGTTCGCTCTTGCTCTGGAATAGATCTGTCAACACTTTACACATCAAATATGGAGAAGCTTTTCCATGCAGGCTGGATATAATGTGATCCTTTATGCCCTCCAACAGAATCCTTCGACATTTCGCCATCTTCTTTTGCCAAGCCTCGACTTCAGCAGGATCAGTGGGCTTTTGGACATCCGTATCTACGAACTCCTTCAGTCCATTATCTTCTAATACTGCCTCCATGCGATCTTTCCATGCAACATAATTTGAACTGCCTTCAAGAGCATATTCAATTCGCAAACCGTTGAAAGACATTTTCAACTCCGGCACCAAGAAAACAAACTGCTGCAAAATTTGAATTCCAAACTCAAAAAACTCAACTGCTTCTGGATCTTTGAGAACAAATTATTTCTAGCATAGAGATCGACTGTAAGGGCATTTACTGGATATATCACCTTTCAGAGAAAGGATGGATCCAGAGGCTACTTGGCCTGTTACAGACTCTGTCTACTGAAATAATATTGGAATCACTGCAATAGATCCTGATGATTGATTCGCTCTGTACCATGTAGAGATTTTTTGAATAATGAATATTTATCCACCGATATTATCCTGATCACATACTAATTCGAATTCATATGCAACACTTAATCTCTTCTACAATCAATCATCAATTTGCGGAAATAGAAACAGTCGCATGCGCACATAAACACAATATGTAATGGGGAAAGATTATAGCTGAAAACCCCTCAACTATTTTGTATATTATATGGAGAGAACATGTAACAATACATAGCACAATACTCCTCACAAGTACTCAGTACTATCTCATAAAGTTACACACAAATTATCTCAGTTTTGAACAAGTCACAGGTTCAAAACTCATCCACTAATTTCCCGCTTCTATTGCGCAATCAAGACTGGTCTAATGAGATATCCAAGGTTCGAATCTCCTTGGCTTGACAGCACAATCCTCATGGGAAATTTCCTCCAAGTGTGGTGCAAATATCATGCACAACTAATGTCACAACTGATAGCTATCTCAACCCTTTCATCTACCTCTTTCACTGGTCTCCACTGAACTGTCCATGCACTGTAGTGAACTGATGTGTTCTTGAGTTGAATAATGAGTTAATAATTAGTGAATTAAATAATATTTAATTCACTCCACTCATTACTAGTTGATTAGCTAATTAAACTAATCTCAACTAGTTCAACTAAGTTAAACCGAACACAACTCCACCAACTGTCTCATCAACTCCACCAAACTTCTGCCACTGAAGTCCTAACTGAAGTCAACCATGCATGAGCTCACCAAACCCCAAGGAATAGCGTAATTCCTTCTGTCAGATGCATGGGCCACATCCGTAGCTCCAACTAAAGTGCTCCAAGAGAATAAACTGAAGTTTAGAGTCCAAATATTATTAAGGGTAAATAATATTTGACTTTTCTATTTTTAGGATAGGCAGTCTAAAAATAGACTTCGACCTATATGTCTAAAAATAGAGGTCCATATATTTTTACCAACATGACCAATAATCCAAGAATAACATACTGCAACCCCTGGACCATGCTCCATATGTCTAAAAATAGACATAGTCTAAAAATAGACTTTGCGCCAGAATTTGCCTGCGGGCCCACTTAGTGAAGGCGACTTCATTTCACTAAGCTCCATCATCTTGCTGCATTTTCAACACTCCCTCTCAGCAAGATATGGATTATCCGCAACCCCTATCCTGCCTCTGTGGAATTCAAACTTGCTCCTGGTGAGCGCCTTCGTCAGGATGTCGGCATCCTGATCCTCCGTGGGAACATATGAAAGCATCATGATTCTCCGCTGAACACAATCTCTGATATGATGGTACCTGATTTCGATGTGTTTGGATCTATCATGAAATATTGGATTAGCCGAGAGTTTAATGCAACTCTGGTTATCACAGTAGATCACTGTAGGCTCCAAATGCAACCCGAACAATCCAACAAGGATCTTCCTCATCCAAATAGCCTCGCATGCAGCCAAGCTAGCTGCCATGTACTCGGCCTCTGCTGAACTGAGTGCCACGGATCTCTGCTTCCTGCTGTACCAGGAAACTGCTGTCGACCCAATGCTGAAAACTCCTCCATATGTGCTCTTCCGGTCCGTTGGACTCCCTGCCCAATCTGCATCAGTGAAGCCAGAAAGCTTCGCTCCATCCTCCTGTCTGTACCATAGACCATATCCCGATGTGCCTCTGATATAGCGCAATACATGCTTGCCCGCCTTCCAAAAGAGCTTGGTAGTCTTAACCATAGCTTGCGAAAGCTGGTTAACTGCATAGCATATATCGGGTCGAGTATTGACCAGATACATCAACGACCCCACCAACTGTCGATAGACAGTGGCATCCACTACCTCCTCCGAAGTAGCATCTCCCTTCCTCCATCCTCCAGGAAGAGGGGTATCAACAGGCTTGCAGCCCTGCATGTTGAACCTCTCCAGAATCTCCCGGGCATACTTGCCCTGAGAAACAAACAGTCCTCCACTGCGCTGCCAAATCTCCAATCCCAGGAAATAATGAAGGATGCCCAGGTCCTTCATCTCAAACTCTCGTGCAAGATCCTCCTTGCATGAAAGTATCAACTGCTCATCGCCAGTCAAAATCAGATCATCTACATACAGTACGATGATCAACAGCTTCCCCTCCACCACAATCTGGTACAGGTTTGGATCCACCTCACTCTTGGAGAATCCAAGCCCGGTGAAGTAGCTGTCTATCCGAGTGTACCAAGCATGAGGTGCTTCCTTCAGCCCATACAGTGCTCTCTTGAGTCGGCACACATGCGACTCACTGCTGAAGATCTCAAAACCTTCAGGCTGCTCTATGTACACCTCCTCCTCAATAACTCCATTGAGGAACACAGTCTTCACATCCATCTGATGGATGTGCCATCCCATCTGCGCTGAGAGAGCAAGGATCGTCCGTATGGAAGAGTACCTTGCAACAGGTGCAAAGGTCTCATATCCGATCCCCTCGATCTGTGAGAAGCCACGGGCGAAAAGTCTCGCCTTGTACTTATCCACACTCCCGTCAGCTGCCTGCTTCACTTTATAGATCCATCACGAACCCACCACTGATTTCCCCTCCAGTCTTGGGACAATCTCCCATGCACTATTTCTGACGATCGAATCATATTCTTCGATCATGGCATCTACCCATGCGGGTTCCTCCATAGCTTCCTCAAAAGAGGATGGCTCCATCATGACACATTGACTCATAAGAGCCATGTATCCAGTGTACCGATCCGGTGACTGTCTCTATCTGCGCTGTGCTGTAGGTGGTCCTACAACCTTCTCTGCATCTCGAGCCAGTCGCTCAGCTTCTGTAGTGTGCATGCGCCCTCTGATGGTTGGCGCTACATGGGTGGTTTCTTCCACCTCCTGAACCTCCTCTTGTGGCTGATCCACATCCGGAAGCTCCTCCTTAGGAACTAACAGCTCCTCATCTGCATGCAAGTGTAGCTCCCTCTCAAGCGAACACTGCATGGCTTTCTCCTCCTGGAATTTTATATCCCGTCGCACAACGGTCTTGCGACTGTCTGGCACATACACTCGATAGTTATGAGGTGTATCAGTGTACCCCACAAATATTCCAACTTCAGCAGTTGGATCCAGCTTCCTTCTCGCGTCCTTCGTCACATGCATGTAGACAGGAGATCCGAAAATCCGCAAATGGGAAATATCAGGCCTCTTGCCAGAATAAGCCTCCTCTGGTGTACTCATTCCAAGAACCTTGTGAGGACAACGGTTCTGCACATACACTGCTGTATTGCATGCCTCAGCCCACAAGTGAAGGGGTAGGCCTTGATCATGCAACATCGCCCGTGCAGCACCCACGATCGTTCTGTTCTTCCGCTCAGCCACCCCGTTCTGCTGTGGGTTATGGGGTGCGATGAGCTCTCTCCGAATCCCTTCTGCGCTGCAAAAGTCTTTGAATTCAGACGAGATGAATTCACCACCATTGTCGCTCCTAAGAGCCTTCACATGCTTCCCCGATTCCTTCTCTACCAGCGCCTTGAATTCACAGAACTTTGAAAATGTCTCGCTCTTCTTCTGCATGAAGAAGATCCAGCACTTCCGAGAGAAATCATCAACAAAGATCACATAGTACTTGTGCTTTGCTATCGAAGCTATAGAGGAAGGACCACACACGTCTGTGTGAACTCTCTCAAGGATCGTCGTGGCGCGACTATCCTTCTCGTGAAAGGTGGCTTTCACATACTTCCCCAAGGTACACCCCTTGCACTGATCTGACTGCGCAAGAGTGCCCTTAGGAAGCCCAGTAGAAATTTGTTGCAAGATCTTCAAAGCTCCATGGTGAAGGTGGCCCAATCTCCTGTGCCACAGTTCGCCCTCATCATCCCAACTCACCACTTCTCCCGCCTTGCATGCCATTGCTGCGCAGCCATCTACTTGCAACTGATAAAGGTTCTTGACTCGAACCCCTATCTTCCGGGTCTCACAAGTAGTCTTACTGCGCAGGAAGGCTTTTCCTTCACTGAAGACCACATCATACCCCTTGTCTTCCAACATCGCCACAAAGATCAGGTTCTTCATCAATCCTGGAACATGCAAAACTTCCTTCAATATGAAAGGTTTACCAGACTCCCTCTCAAAGGAAATGGTACCGATACCAGTCGCACTGTATCTACCATCATCGCCCATCTTAATGTGCACTCCAAGATCTTTTTTCTCCAGATCTGAAAACAGATCTCGATCTCCGGTCATGTGAAATGACGCACCACTGTCCAAGAACCATACCGATCCCATCACACTTGAAACCAAGCATGCGATCAGTGAAAAATCCAGTTCGAATTGAGAAGCGAATGCCTCTCCCGCTGCAGATCCAGCAGCCTTCTTAGTTTTCTTCTTCTGCGGACAATTTGTGGCATAATGTCCGTGCTGGTGATAGTGAAAACACTTCACCTTGGACATGTCTTGCTTCTTGCCTTTCACACCAGACTGAGAAGCCTTCTTGCTCTTCCCCTTCTTTGCTTTGGCAACCAAAGCACAATTTTCTTCATCAGATACCTTTGATGAAGATCCGTCCCTGGTAGTCCTCCTTATCTCCTCCTGCATGAGATCCGCCCAAAGTCACTCCCATCCAAGCAACTTCTCCCGACCATTGACACTATCTTGATATGAATGCCAAGCCTTCGGAGGACCAAGGAGAGCCAGGTCTACCATGTCCTCTTCTTCGACAGTCACCCCCACACTTCCCAGCTCATCTCTTCATTGAGTGAACTTCATGAGGTATTTGGCGATACTGTCGCCTTTCTCCATCTTAATGTTTCTGAGCTTATCCTTGAGCGCTAGCTTCCTTTGGTCGCTCTTGCTCTGGAATAGATATGTCAGCGCTTTCCACATCAAATATGGAGAAGCTTTTCCATGCAGGCTAGATACAATGTGATCCTTTACGCCCTCCAACAGAATCCTTCGACATTTCGCCATCTTCTTTTGCCAAGCCTCGACTTCAGCAGGATAAGTGGGCTTTTGGACATCCGTATCTACGAACTCCTTCAGTCCATTATCTTCTAATACTGCCTCCATGCAATCTTTCCATGCAACATAATTCGAACTGCCTTCAAGAGCATATTCGAGTCGCAAACCATTGAAAGACATTTTCAACTCCGGCACCAAGAAAACAAACTGCTGCAAAATTCGAATTCCAAACTCAAAAAACTCAACTGCTTCTGGATCTGTGAGAAAAAAATATTTCTAGCATAGAGATCGGCTGTAAGGGCATTTACTGGATATATCACCTTTCAGAGAAAGGATGGATCCAGAGGCTACCTGGCCCATTACAGACTCTGTCCACCGAAATAATATTGTAATCACTGCAATAGATCCTGATGATTGATTCGCTCTGATACCATGTAGAAATTTGCTGAATAATGAAGATTTATCCACCAAGATTATCCTGATCACATACTAATTCGAATTCATATGCAACACATAATCTCTTCTACAATCAATCATCAATTTGCAGAAATAGAAACAGTCGCATGCACACATAAACACAATATGTAATGGGGAAAGCTTATAGCTGAAAACCCCTCAACTATTTTGTATATTATATGGAGAGAACATGTAATAGTACATAGCACAATACTCCTCACAAGTACTCAGTACTATCTCATAAAGTTACACACAAACTAGCTCAGTTTTGAACAAGTCATAGGTTCAAAACTCATCCACTAATTGCCTGCCTCTATTGCGCAATCAAGACTGGTCTAATGAGAGATCCAAGGTTCGAATCTCCTTGGCTTGAAAGCGCAATAATCATGGGCAATTTCCTCCAAGTGTGGTGCAAATCTCATGCACAACTAATGTCACAACTGATAGCTATCTCAACCCTTTCATCTACCTCTTTCACTGGTCTCCACTGAACTGTCCATGCACTGTAGTGAACTGATGTGTTCTTGAGTTGAATAATGATTTAATAATTAGTGAATTAAATAATATTTAATTCACTCCACTCATTACTAGTTGATTAGCTAGTTAAACTAATCTCAACTAGTTCAACTAAGTTAAACCGAACACAACTCCACCAACTGTCTCATCAACTCCACCAAACTTCTGCCACTGAAGTCCTAACTGAAGTCAACCATGCATGAGCTCACCAAACCCCGAGGAATAGCATAATTCCTCTGTCAGATGCATGAGCCACAGTAACTCCAAGTTTGAAGTCTTTGTAGAATAAAGCTGAAGTTTAGGTCAAACTCAGTATTAAGGGCTAATAATATTTGGTGGCCTGTTACCCAGGCAGTGATCTGAAATGGGCTGACTGTGTCTAAATATGGGTCCATATTTTTACCAACAAACCAATCATCCAAGAATAACATACTGCAACTCCTGGACCATGCTCCATATGTCTAAAAATAGACATAGTCTAAAAATAGACTTTGCGCCAAAAATAGCCTGTGGGCCCACTTAGTGAAGACGACTTCATTTCACTAAGCTCCATCATCTTGTTGCATTTTCAACAATTTTGTGATTTTTCGTCATATTTCACATTGTTTCGTCATTTTTCGTGATATTTTAGGATGTTTTGTGGTCTTTTATTATATTTCGGGATCTTTTGTTATATTTTAGGATGTTTGCAGCTTTTGCTATTGTTTCGTTATCTTTCATGATATTTCGTGATCTTTCGCAATTTTAGGTGATCTTTCTTCATCTTTCATGACTTTTTGTGGTCTTTTATGATTTTTCATCATCTTTCATGATTTTCCATGATCTTTCGTGATATTTCATTATTTGTCAGGATGTTTTGCGATCTTTCATGGTCTTTCGCGATGTTTCAAGGTATTTTGTGATCCTTCGTGATTTTTCATTATCTCTCATGAAATTTCATCATTTTTCAAGATCTTTCATCATCTTTTAGGATGTTTTGCGATCTTTCATGATTTTTCACCATCTTTCGTGGTGTTTCATGATCTTTTGTGATTCATCATCTTTCACAATGTTTTGTGGTCTTTCAAGATCTCTCATCATATTTTAGAATGTTTCGCTGTCTTTCTTGATGTTTCATCATATTTTGAAATATTTCATTATCTTTCATTATTTTTTACGATCTTTCTCGATTTTTCATGATATTTTGTAATTTTTCTTCATATTTCACATTGTTTCATTTTTTTCCATGATATTTTAGGATATTTTATGGTCTTTTGTTATATTTCGCAGGATTTTCTTATATTTTAGGCTGTTTTGTAGTTCTTGTTATTGTTTCGTCATATTTCGTAACGTTTATTCATCTTTCATGATATTTTGGGATGTTTTCGATCTTTCATCATCTTTTGTGTGTTGAACCTCTAGTTAAACTGAGAAGGGGGGGTGAATCAGTTTAATACATTCCTGATCTTTCAAAACTTTTCATTAAACTTATTTACACCTTCATTTCAAACTCAATTTGATGTGAGAGTAATTTTGGAATGTAATCAGAAAGTATTAGTTTAATAGAGCAGTAGACTTAATATGAGAGCAGTAGGTATTAAGCAAATGATACATATCAGATCAATACATAAATATCATGCACAGAGACACCAGATATAAGTGGAAACCCATAAAGGGAGAAAACCACATCTTATTATTGTTGTGATGCAAAGGCAAGCTCAAACTCCCTCTCACCACTGTTTTTCTGCAGGCACCAACCTACAGGAGGCTCCTACCTCAATTCTGCAAGCTACAACTTGCAAGGAAGCACCAACTCCCTTCAGTTTTCTGCAGGCACCAACCTACAGGAGGCTCCAACCTCAGTCAGCTACAACTGACGACTCTCAAGCTGCAACTTGATAGGGAAGCTCCAACTTCCTCAATTTATCAAACTGAAAGTTTGTTGATTTACCTCAGATATCAGCCCTGTTCTGTAGCTTCTCCTTCTGTTATGCCTTTCTTAATCTTCTCTGCCTCACTCTTCTATATTATGCCTTCTCTTGATTTACTCTCTCCTTTTTTTTGAATATCAAGATGATATTATTTATAGATTTCCTCACTTGACTGTTTGTATTCTGCTTGGAATTCGAAATGGAAAGTCATGTCTCTTTGCCTTCTGCCTTCTCACTCCTTTTATCAGCTTACTCAGAAATTATAACTGTAGGTGTCAATTTTAACATTACAGTGGGAGTTTGTTTTCTCTCGAAGACTTGCCAATGCATCACAAAAAATAAAAACAATTAAACCATTTACATTCGAATTACAATGTGAATTCCAGCTCACTTATTTTGTCTCTTGGTTTGCTGCGCATTTGTCTTTTCAGTGACTGTGTTTTGACTCTTTTCTGCTCTGTATGCTTTTCTGTCCTTTGCTGTGGTGCATTTTCTGCACGTGTAACAGTGCTTTTATATCAGTGCCTCTTAGAAAAATACGTGACTGCTGACTTGCAGCAAGTGTCTTGTTGATGTGGAACTTTCCGCAAGCGGAACGGACATATATCACAGTCATTGTATATTAAGAATCGCCCTCCCGTTAAGCTGAGGCCCGTGGGTCTACAGACCACACGGCTTATCGCAACAGCGTTATATATATATATATATATATATATATATATAACAGCGCCCTTTCATATATATATATAAGTAATTTCAACACTCGGCATACATACAACCTTCCTTTTAAAAAGACTTAAATCAATTCTCGGCATTATATAATAAAAACTCTTTAAACAAATAAGAACTCCTTTCGGGCTCACTCGCCGATCTTTTCCGATGCGATGTATCACTCCTCAGCCTCTTCTGATTGCGATTATTCACTGTTATGGCGAAACTTCAAACATATATCAGTCTTGGCTTATAAACCCATCGGGTCCGGCCTTTCAATCGCAATCGCAAATCTTTTAATATGTGTTGCGATTGGCCACTGTTCATTGTATTTTGCCGATGCGATTGGGAAAGGACTTCAAACACGTTTGAATTATAATTCATACCTCCATCGGGTCCAGACTTCCAATCGCAATCGCAACTCATATATTCTCCGATGCGATTGACTAGTGCCGATGCGATTAGACCTGGAACTCAAATATATGTTAACCATGATTTATAGACCCGTCGGGTCCAAACTTCAATCGCAATCGCAACTTCCTGTTGGTTACATAATCTGCTGCCCTTGCGATCTCTGATTGCGATTGGGGAGGGGTCCCACCTTATAAATTTTTTTTTATGCGCTCCACTTATATAACATAATATATATGCCTTGGTCCTTTGCAGCATACGTAATGCGCGACATTTATATGTAAGATGATGGATATATATATATGTATCCTCCATCGGGGTAGGCGATTCCCGGAATAATATTTGTGTTGTATAACGCCGATTGGAGTGTGCGATTCCCGGAATATGGTTCTGTATTATATGCATTGCATTGCCGCTGGAGTTAAGCGATTCCCGGAATAAGGATTATGTATTATATGTATAACGCCGGTTGGAGTGTGTGATTCCCGGAATTTTGTAACGGCTCTCTGCCTCTGTCACTTAGTCTCTGCCTCTGCCTCTGCTGCTTCTATCGCTCTGCCTCTGTCTCTACCTTTCGATAACGGTTCTTCACTGTGCTTCTATGACTGTTACATTTTGACTTTCTTCTTGCTGCCTCTATTGCTTTCGCTGTGCCTCTTTTTCCTTCCTCTACTTCAGCGCTGCCTCTTTTGCCTGAGTGCTGCCTCCTTTGCCATCAATGACAATATTTCCAACAGTCTCCCCCTTTGGCATTGATGGCAATCCACTTTCTCTTGTTGCTTGCTCTTCCTGTTTGCATGCTCTTCCTCCTGTTGTTTGTTCTTCCTTCCCCTTTGACATCAATGGCAAAGGACGACGCCTCATCTCTCTGTATGGGTTCTGTCGTTGCATTTCCTTTATCTGAGTTACGTTTAGGTCCTCTTCTGCTGAAATTGGACTATGCTACTCCAGAGTGATGTATGAAACTTGTTGAGAGAACACTTTGGTATAGTGAGCCGATATATGTTTTATAGTTGTGTTTCATTTGTAGTGCCTGTAATATGCATTTTACGATTGAAAGGTTCTTGTTGCTTCTGAATGCTGATACTATTGATAATGCTGATAATACTGATAATGCTGATCCTGTGGACTTGTTTTATGCTTATCTTGCTGGCTGTTCTCCCCCTGGAATGATATCTTCGTTTTTTTCTCCCCCTGAGACTGTGCTTTCTCTTTATATCAGAGAGTAGCATCTGCAGATACTACCCCTATTTTATCTCTCAAGTATTGAAATGGTTCTCTAGCAAGAGGTTTGGTAAATATATCAGCTGTATGTTCTTTCGTTGGTACATATTCCAGCTTTACTATCTTCTGAGCCACTTGTTCTCGGAGGAAATGATACTTAATTGGAATATGTTTAGTTTTTTAGTGAAGTACAGGATTTTTAGATATACTTATAGCACTTGTATTATCACATTTGATTGAAATAGGTTCTTCAATGCTTACCTTCATGTCTTGAAGAGTTTGCTTCATCCACATGACTTGTGTACATCATGCTGCTACTGCTATATATTCTGCTTCAGCTGTAGACAAAGAGATGGATGTTTGTTTCTTGCTTAGCCATGCCACCAGACTTTCTCCTAGATAGAATGCACCTCCACTTGTACTCTTCCTATCATCCACACAGCTGGCCCAATCTGCATCTGTGTATGCTGATAAAGTGAAGCTTTTGCTTTTAGGATACCAAAGTCCATACTGTATTGTTCCTTGTAGATATCTGAATATTCTTTTGACTGCCAGAAGATGGTTTTGTTTAGGTGCTGCTTGATATCTAGCCACTAATCCTACTACTAGCATGATGTCTGGTCTTGATGCAGTTGGATACAATAGACTTCCAATCATGGATCTGTAAAGTCTTTGATCTATGTCAGCAGACCCATCATTAGCACACAGCTTGCAACCTGTGGTCATGGGAGTTGACACAGGTTTGTAGTCCTCCATTTTGAACTTTTTCAACATTTCTTTTATGTATTTTCTTGTGAAATAAATGTACCTATGTTCTTTTGCTGAATTTGTAGTCCCAAGTAGAAACTGAGCTCTCCGATCATAGACATTTCAAACTCTGTTTTCATTTCATCAGCAAACCCTTTTGCTAGATCATCTTTGTTGCTTCCAAACATAATGTCATCAACATACACTACAACAATCAAAAGTTCATTTTCATGGGCTTTTATGTATAGGTTGTTGTCTACTCCACCTCTCTTAAAACCTTGTTTTTGCAAATATTTATCCAGTCTTGAGTACCAAGCACGAGGAGCCTGTTTCAGTCCATATAGGGCCTTTTTCAGTTTACATACATAGTCTTCTTTATCTGTCAATGAAAAACCTTCTGGTTGTTCCATGTACACTTCTTCTTCTAGATCACCATTAAGAAAAGCATATTTTACATCCATTTGATATACCTTGAAATCTTGATAGCATGCAAATTCCAGGAACATTCTGATAGCTTCCATTCTAGCTACAGGGGCAAATGTTTCATCATAATCAAGTCCTTCTATTTGTGAGTATCCTTTGCAGACCAGCCTAGCTTTATTCTTGATTACTTGTCCTTTCTCATTCATTTTGTTTTTGAATACCCATTTTGAACCAATGATATTTTTCTCAATAGGTCTAGGAACTAGTTCCCAGGTATTGTTCTTCTCAATTTGGTCCAATTCTTCATTCATTGCTTTTATTCAATACTTGTCCTTGCTGGCTTCTTCAAATTTCTTTGGCTCTATTTGTGATAACATGGCTATGTATACTTCTTATGTTTGTTCTGTTAGCTGCCTTCTTGTCTGGACTCCTGCTTTCTTGTCTCCTATGATCTGATCTTCAGGATGATTCTTCTGAGTGTATCTTGAGGGGGTTTTTGAGCTCAGCTCTGCATCTTCTATTGTCTTGCTGGTTTCATCATCATTCTCATCTTCTTCTTCATTGTTGTCTGATGTACTGCAACAGTCTCTATCTCTAGTATTGTTTGGAAGTTCTTCATCAAATCTCACATCAATACTTTCAACTATCTTCCGAAGGGTCTTGTTGTAGCACCTGTACCCTTTGCTTTTGGAGGCATATCCTAGAAATATCCCTTCATCTGCTCTTGCATCAAATTTGCCAAGATTTTCATCATTATTCTTTATGTAACACTTGCTTCCAAAGATTCTGAAATGTTTGATTGAGGCTGGCTTTCCATGCCATAGTTCATAGGATATGTACTGCTGTGTGCACTGCTTCTGCCCAGAAGGTTTGAGCAATATTATTCTCTTGCATCATAGCTCTGGCTATTTGTTGTACAGACCTGTTTTGTCTCTCTGCTACTCCATTCTGTTGAGGTGTCCCTGCAATAGTAAATTGTTGCTTTATTCCATGTTCATTACATAGGTCTACAAAGTCATAATCTGTGAATTCTCCTCCTCTGTCTGATCTGATACATTTCAACTTGCATCCAGTTTGATTTTCTGCTAATGCTTTGAATATCTTAAACTTTTCCAGTGCTTCTAATTTGTTCCTGAGAAAAGCAACCCATGTCATTATGGAGAAATCATCTATTATCAACATGAAGTAGGATTCTCCACTTAGTGTTTTAGTTCTTGCAGGTCCACACAGATCCATGTGCACAAGCTGGAGTGGTCTTCTAGTTGATAGCTCATCTTTAGATTTAAAGGATGTGCGAGTTTGTTTCCCAAATTGACAAGATTTGCATATGGTATTTGAAGGCCTCTTTATTTTAGGCATATCTCTGACAACTTTCTTCTTACTCAGTCTGATGATATGGTCGAAGCTGAGATGTCCTAATCTCCTATGCCATAACCATGACTCCTCAAGTTTCGTCAGATGACAGGCTTCATCCTCCTCTTTTACTATGTACACATTACTCTCTGTTCGGACACCTTTGAGCAGAGTCTTTCATGTTGTGCTTGATCTGACTTCACAGTCTTGTGCTCTAAAGAGAACTTCACAGCCTTTGTCACACATCTGACTGACACTCAGTAAATTTGCTTTCAGCCCATCTACAAATAGTACATCTTGGGCCTTTCCTCTTCCATTATCTATGCTGACTGAGCCTTCCCTTGATCTTCCCTGATTTATCATTGCCAAAAGTAACATTGCCAGATTTCTTTTCATCAAGAGTAATAAACTTGTTTTTATCTCCTGTCATGTGTTTAGAGCAGCCACTGTCCAAATACCATTGACTCTTCAAATCTTGAGCAGTTAAAGCCAAGTCACATTTATTCGCCTTCTTTATCCACTGGAGGCCCCCTTTTGTTTGGTATATTTTGTGAGGTGATGAATTATATCCCTTTAGAGAACACTTGGAAGATATATGCCCAATTTGATTGCATATACAACATTTGATTATAGTTTTTGCAGAATTGTGAGCATGAACAAAATTGCTTTGACTCATAAACCTCCTTGAGGTATTGAACATCAGTCTTTGTCCATACTTTCTACATTCAATAATTCTATGGCCAAAATCCTTACAATAAAAACAATAACTATAGAAATTACTTGCATACCTGATGTAAGGTTGTCTCTTCCATGCTTGCCTCTTTTGCTGGTTTGAATCATTCCTCCTTGCACAACAATATGCAGCAATGTGTCCCTGCTTGTGGCAGACATAACAGGTGGCATTCTTAATAGGAGGCAAGAATCTCCTTTGATGGCTTCCAAATTTGATATAATCAGGAATATATGATCTTTTTTCTGTTTTCTTAGTATTTGTTACAATCTTTGTTATTAGAGGTTTCTTCTAGTCTCTGTCTTTCTCATTACATGTTTCTTCCTTTGTAGGAACTATTTGGGCTGCTTCATCAACCTTCTTTGCTTTCACAAAAATTATATTTTTGTTTTCCTTTTCTTTGCCTTTACTTGATTCTCCTTCATAGCCTATCCCAGTTTTTATTAGAGGAGATCTTTGAGCATCCAAGATTTCATTCAACCTACTAGAACTTGTCATTTGAGAAGGGTATATAGAAAATTTTTGTTGAGCACTTTCTAATTTCCTTCTCAGACACAGAATTTCTTCTTCCAGCTTCTCTTGTTCTCGAGTTTTATCTTTGATTTGTTGAAGTAATATATATTCTATCTTTTTGGCTTCTTCAAGCTTTACCTTCAACTGCATGAGGACTTCTAAATTTTGTTCTTCTTTCACACATTTGAGGAGAATCTCTTTTTGTTTTCTGCATTTTAGTTTGAGTCTGTCAATCTCCTCCAGAGCACTTCTTAGCTCCCCCTCAAGATCGGCTTCCCCTTCTTCTTCTTCTTCTAGCGGGAGTCCTTCAAGATCTTCTATGGCCATTAATAAAAATTCAGAGGTTCCCTCTTCTCCTGAGAGTTCATGTGAGTCTTCAGATGCACTGCTGTCTTGCTGAGCATAGAAGGATTTTCTGCTGAATTTCTTTCCTTTCTGCCAATTCTTTGATGTGTCTTTCTCTGATTCTTGAGCTTGATTTCTTACTTTCTTGTGAGGAAATCTAGCAGCATAATGTCCAACTCTTCCACAGTTAAAGCATTTAAAAGGAAGTTTGCCTTTGTATCTACCTGATCCTCTATCCAATTTCTTGACAAATTTAGCCTCTTCTTCATCAGAGCAGGAGCATATGTCTTCCTTTTCTTCTTTCTTCTTTTCTGTTTTGAATGCTGCTTCCCTTGTACTTGGCTTCTTCTGTGGGAGCCTCATCTCATATACTATAAGATTTCCTAGTAGTTGGTTCATGGTCAAGGTCTCCCAATCAGCTGTTTCTTCTATTGCAGACACCTTGGGATTGAATCTGGATGGAAGAGATCTTAGAATATTTTGTATAATTACACCTTCTGGTATTGTTTCTCCAAGAGCTTTCATACTGTTAACAATTTCTGCAACTTTTAAGAAGAAGCTCCCAACATCTTCATCATCATTCATTTTTAAATTTTCAAATTGGGCTCTATATACTTGAAGTTTGGCAGTCTTAACCTTTTTATTTCCCTCATGGATATTCTCTAGAGTGTCCCACATATCTTTGGCAGTCTTACTGTGCATTATTTTGATAAACTCAGCTTCACATAGTCCATTTAAGATTGCATTCATTTATTTTGCATTAGATACAAAGCTTTCTTTAGCTTCTTTCTCTGTATCAGTTGACTTTGTGACATATCCAATTTCCACAGCATCCCAAGCTTCTAATCCTAAGGACATTATATAAGCTTTCATTCTTATCTTCCAAAAGGAATAATTTTCACCGGTGAAGAAAGGGGCTTTATTGGTTGAGCATCCTTCTTTACTAGCCATCTTGGGAACCTAGGATCTCCTTTCAATTGTTAGACTTGTACAAAGGAACCGGCTCTGATACCAATTGTTGAACCTCTAATTAAGCTGAGAGGGGGGGGTGAATCAGTTTAATACATTCCTGATCTTTTAAAACTTTTCATTAAACTTATTTACACCTTCATTTCAAACTCAATTTGATGTGAGAGTAATTTTAGAATGTAATCAGAAAGTATTAGTTTAATAGAGCGATCAGACTTAATATAGAGTAACGGGTATTAAGCAAATGATACACTCTCAGTTAATCAATACATAAATATCATGCACGAGACACCAGAAGGGAAGAAAACCACATCTTATTATTGTTGTGATGCAAAGGCAAGCTCCAACTCCCTCTCACCTTGTTTTACGCGAGCACCAACCTACGGAAGCTCCTACCTCAGTTACGCAAGCTACAACTTGCGAGAAAGCCCAACCACCACTGATTTTCTGCGAGCACCAACCTACGGGAGGCTCCAGCCTCTCAATCAGCTACAACTGACGACTATCAAGCTGCAACTTGATAGGGAAGCTCCAACTTCCTCAATTTATCAAACTGAAAGTTTGCTGATTTACCTTAGATATCAGCCTTGTTCTGTAGCTTCTCCTTCTGTTCTGCCCTTTTTTTTTTTAATCTTCTCTGTCTTACTCTTCTATATTCTGCCTTCTCTCAATTTACTCTCTCACTTTTTTGAATATCAAGATGATATTATTTATAGATTTTCTCACATGACTGTTTGTATTCTGCTTGGAATTCGAAATGGAAAGTCATGTCTCTTTGCCTTATGCCTTCTTACTCCTTTTATCAGCTTACTCAGAAATTATAACTGTAGGTGTCAATTTTAACATTACAGTGGGAGTTTGTTTTCTCTCAGAGACTTGCCAATGCATCACAAACAATAAAAACAATTAAAACATTTAGATTCGAATTACAATGTGAATTCCAGCTCACTTATTTTGTCTCTTGGTTTTCTGCGCATTTGTATTTTCTGTGACTGTGTTTTGACTCTTTTTTGCTCTGTATGCTTTTTTGTCCTCTTTTGTAGTGTATTTGCTGTATACGTGTAACAGTGCTTTTATATCAGTGCCTCTTAGAAAAAATATGTGACTGCTGACTTGCAGCAAGTGTCTTGTTGATGTGGAACATTCCGCAAGCGGAACGGACATATATCATAGTCATTTTATATTTATAATCGCCCTCCCATTAAGCTGAGGCCCATGGGTCTACAGACCACATGGCTTATCGCAACAACGTTATATATATATATATATATATATATATATATATAACAGCGCATTTTCATATATATATAAGTAATTTCAACACTCGGCATACATACAAACTTCCTTTTAAAAAGACTTAAATCAATTCTCGGCATTATATAATAAAAACTCTTTAAACAAATAAGAACTCCTTTCGGGCTCACTCGCTGATCTGTTCCGATGCGATGTATCACTCCTCAGCCTCTTCCGATTGCGATTATTCACTATTATGGCGAAACTTCAAACATATATCAGTCTTGGCTTATAAACCCATGGTCCAGGAACTCTTAATCGCAATCGCAAGTCTTTTAATATGTGTTGCGATTGGCCACTGTTCATTGTATTTTGCCGATGCGATTGGGAAAGGACTTCAAACACGTTTGAATTATAATTCATACCTCCATCGGGTCCAGACTTCCAATCGCAATCGCAACTCATATATTCTCCAATGCGATTGACCAGTGCCGATGCGATTAGACCTGGAACTCAAATATATGTTAACCATGATTTATAGACCCGTTGGGTCCGAACTTCAATCGCAATCGCAACTTCCTGTTGGTTACATGTTCTGCTGCCCTTGTGATCTCCGATTGCGATTGGGGAGGGGTCCCACCTTATAAACTTTGTTTTATGCGCTCCACTTATATAACATAATATATATGCCTTGGTCCTTTGTAGCATACGTAATGCGCAGCATTTATATGTAAGATGATGGATATATATATATATATATATATATGTATCCTCAATCGGGGTAGGTGATTCCCGAAATAATATTTGTGTTGTATAATGCCGGTTGGAGTGTGCGATTCCCGGAATATGGTTCTGTATTATATGCATTGCATTACCGCTGGAGTTAAGCGATTCCTGGAATAAGGATTATGTATTATATGTATAACGCCGGTTGGAGTGTGTGATTCCCGGAATTTTTTAATGGCTCTCTACCTCTGTCACTTAGTCTCTGCCTCTGCCTCTGTTGCTTCTGTCGCTCTGCCTCTGTCTCTACCTTTCGATAACGGTTCTTCACTGTGCTTCTATGACTGTTACATTTTGACTTTCTTCTTGCTGCCTCTATTGCTTTCGCTGTGCCTCTTTTTCCTTCCTCTGCTTCAGCGCTGCCTCTTTTGCCTGAGTGCTGCCTCCTTTGCCATCAATGACAATATTTCCAACACTGTGGTCTATTGTGATATGTCTTGATTATTTAGGATGTCTGTAGACTTTTTGCAATCTTTCGTGGTCTTTTAGGATGTTTCACAGTATTTCACGATCTTTTGTGATTTTTCATCATCTTTCCTTATCTTTCGTCATCTTTTAGGATGTTCTGCTATCTTCTGTGACCTTTTGTCATCTCGTGATATTTTTTCATCTTTCAAGATCTTTTGTCATCTTTCGTGGTATTTTAGGATGTTTTGTGGTCTTTCGTAACCTTTTTTCATATTTGGTGATCTTTTCTCATCTTTTGGGATCTTTTTGTTATCTTTCGTGACATTTCATCGTTTTCCAAGATCTTTCATCATCTTTTACGATGATTTGCAATATTTCAAAGATTTGTCGCAATTTTTCATGGCCTTTCATGATATTTCATGATTTTTCATGATCTTTCGTGATGTTTCGTCATATTTCATCATCTTTTAGGATCTTTCGCTGACTTTCTTTTTGTTTCATCATATTTCGCGAGGTTTCGTCATCTTTCAAGATCTTTCATCATCTTTTAGGATGTTTCACTGACTTTCTTGATTTTTCATCATCTTTCGCAATCTTTCGTCATATTTTATGATATTTCGTGATCTTTCTCAATTTTTTGTGATCTTTCTTCATCGTTCATGATTTTGTGTGGCTTTTTATGATTTTTCATCATGTTTCGTGATTTGCCATCATCGACATATTTCATCATCTCTCAGGATGTTTTGTGATCTTTCATGAATTTTCACAACCTTTCGTGTTATTTCATGATCCTTCGTTTTTTTCATTATAATTCATGGCATTTCATCATTTTTGAAGGTCTTTCATCATATTTTAGGATGTTTTGCAATCTTTCATGATTTTTCATGATCTTTTGTGGTCTTTCATGATCTTTCCTAAATTTTCATCATCTTTCGCGATATTTTGTCATCTTTCGTGGTATTTCGTGATGCTTCGTGATTTTTTGTTATCTTTCGTGACATTTCATCATTTTTCAAGATCTTTCATCATCTTTCTGGATATTTTGCGATCTTTCGTGATTTTTTGTGATATTTCATGGTATTTCATGATCTTTCGTGATTTTTCATCATTATCGCCATGTTTTGTCATCTTTCAAAATCTTTCATCATCTTTTAGGATGTTTCGCTGATTTTGTTGATGTTTCATTATCTTTCGCAATGTTTTGTCATATTTCATCATTTTTTACGATCTTTCTCGATCTTTCGTGATATTTTGTGATTTTTTGTCATATTTCGCATTGTTTCGTCTTTTTTCGTAATATTTTAGGATGTTTTGCAGTATTTTATTATATTTCGCGGTATTTTGTTATATTTTAGGATGTTTGTGGTTTTTGCTATTGTTTCATTATCTTCATGATATTTCGTGATCTTTCGCAATTTTTAGTGATCTTTCTTCATCTTTCATGATTTTTTACGATCTTTTATGATTTTTCATTATCTTTCATGATTTTCCATGATCTTTTGTTATATTTCATTATTTGTCAGGATGTTTTGCGATATTTCATGATCTTTCGCGATGTTTCATGGTATTTCATGATCCTTCATGATTTTTTGTTATCTCTAATGACATTTCATCATTTTTCAACATCTTTCATCATCATTTAGGTTGTTTTGCGATCTTTGATGAATTTTCGCGATCATTCGTAGTGTTTCATGATCTTTCACGATTTTTCATCATCTTTCCCAATGTTTTTTCATCTTTCAAGATCTCTCATCCTATTTTAGAATGTTTCGCTATCTTTCTTGATGTTCCATCATATTTTCAATATTTCATTATCTTTCATCATTTTTTACGATCTTTCTCAATCTTTCGTGATATTTTGTGACTTTTCTTCATATTTCACATTGTTTCGTTATCTTTCATGATATATTAGGATATTTCGCAGTCTTTTGTTATATTTCGCATGCTTTTATTATATATATATTAGGATGTTTTGTGGTTCTTGTTATTGTTTCATCATCTTTCATGATATTTCGTGATCTTTCTCATTTTTTTGTGAAGGCTTTCTCATTTTTTTGTGATCTTTCTTCATATTTCATGATTTTTTGCAGTCTTTTATGATTTTTCATCATCTTTCGTGATTTTCCATGATCTTTCGTCATATTTCATCATATTTCACGAAGTTTTGTGATCTTTCGTGATATTTCATGATCTTTCGTGGTCTTTCATGGTATTTCGTGATCCTTCATGATTTTTGTTATCTTTCGTGACATTTCATCATTTTTCAAGATCTTTCATTATCTTTTAGGATGTTTTGGTATCTTTCATGATTTGTTCGCGATCTTTCACGATCTTTTGTCATGTTTCATAACGTTTCATCATATTTCGTGATATTTTAGGATGTTTTGCAATCTTTCTTCATCTTTCGTGGTCTATTGCGATATGTCTTGATGATTTAGGATGTTTGTAGACTTTTTGCAATCTTTCGTGGTCTTTTAGGATGTTTCACGGTATTTCACGATCTTATGTGAGTTTTCATCATCTTTCCTTATCTTTCATCATCTTTTAGGATGTTTTGCGGTCTTTTGTGACCTTTTGTCATCTCGTGATATTTTTTCATCTCTCATGATCTTTTGTCATATTTCATGGTAATTTAGGACGTTTTGTGGTATTTCGTAACTGTTTTTCATATTTCGAGATATTTTCTCATCTTTTGGGGTCTTTTCGTTATCTTTCGTAACATTTCATCATTTTCCAAGATCTTTCATCATCTTTTATGATGATTTGTGATCTTTCAGCATTTGTCACGATCTTTCATGGTATTTCATGATCTTTTGTGATTTTTCATCATCTTTCGCGATGTTTCATCATCTTTCATCATCTTTTAGGATGTTTCACTGACTTTCTTGTTGTTTCATCATCTTTTGAAATATTTCGTCATCTTTCATCATTTTTTATGATCTTTCTCGATCTTTCGTGATATTTTGTGATTTTTCATCATATTTCGCAATGTTTTGTCATCTTTCGTGATATTTTAGGATGTTGTGCGGCCTTTTGTGCGGGCATTTGTTATATTTTAGGATGTTTTGTAGTTTTTATTATTTTTTTGTCATCTTTCATGATATTTTGTGGTCTTTCCCAATTTTTTTGTGATCTTTCTTCATCGTTCATGATTTTTTGCGGTCTTTTATGATTTTTCATCCTCTTTTGACATATTTCATCATCTTTCAGCATATTTTGAGATCTTTCATGGACTTTCACGATATTTCATTGTATTTTGTAATCCTTTGTCATTTTTCATTATATTTCGTGACATTTCATCATTTTTCAAGATCTTTCATCATCTTTTAGGATGTTTTGCGATCATTTGAGAGAGTTCGCAATATTTCGTTGTGTTTCATGATATTTTGTGATTTTTCATGATCTTTTGTGATGTTTCGTCATCTTTCAAGATCTTCCATCATCTTTTGGGATGTTTCACTAAATTTGTTGATCTTTCATCATCTTTCGCAATCTTTGGCCATCTTTCATCAATTTTCATGATCTTTCTCGATCTTTCGTGATCTTTTGTGATTTTTAGTCATATTTTACATTGTTTCATCATCTTGCATGATATTTTAGGATTCTTTGTTGTCTTTTGTTATATTTTGCGGTATTTTGCTAAATTTTAGGATGTTTTGCTGTTTTTGTAATTTTTTTTTCATATATCATCATCTTTCGTGATCTTTCATAATTTTTTGTGATCTTTCTGCATTGTTCATGATTTTTTATGGTCTTTTATGATTTTTCATCATCTTTCGTGATTGTCCATCATCTTTCGACATATTTCATCATCTTTCAGGACTTTTTGCGATCTTTCATGAAATTTCACGATCTTTCGTGGTATTTCGTGATCCTTCGTGATTTTTCGTTATATTTTGTGGTATTTAATCATTTTCGAGATCTTTCATCATCTTTTAGGATTTTTTTGTGATCATTTGTGAGTTTTCGCGATCTTTTGTGGTATTTCATGATCTTTCGTGATTTTTCCTTATATTTCGCGATGTTTCATCATCTTTAAAGATCTTTCATCATCTTTTAGGATGTTTCACTGACTTTCTTGAGTTTTCATTATCTTTTGCAATCTTTCGTCATCTTTCATCAATTTTTATGATCTTTCTCGATCTTTCATGATGCTTCGTTATTTTTCGTCATATTTCATCATCGTTTCATTTCGTTGACTTCTTCGTTCATGATTTGTTGTGGTCTTTTATTATTTTTCATCATCTTTTGTGATTTTCCATCATCTTTTGACATATTTCAACATCTTTCAGGATGTTTTGCGATCTTTCATGAACTTCCGCGATCTTTCGTGTTATTTTGTGATCCTTAGTGATTTTTCATTATATTTCGTCACATTTCATCATTTTTCGAGATCTTTCGTCATCTTTTAGGATGTTTTGCAATCATTTGTGAGTTTTCGCGATCTTTCCTAGTATTTCATGATCTTTCGTGACTTTTCATTATCTTCTGCGATGTTTCGTCATCTTTCAAGGTCTTTCATCATCTTTGAGGATGTTTTGCTAAATTTATTGATGTTTCATCATCGTTCGTGATCTTTTGTGATTTTTCATCATTTCTGACATTGTTTTGTCATGTTTCATGATATTATAGGATGTTTTGTGGTATTTTGATATATTTCACTGTATTTTTCTATATTTTAGGATGTTTTCTGGCTTTTGTTCTTGTTGCACCATCTTTCTTGAAATTTTATGATCTTTCGCATTTTTTTGTGATATTTCTTCTTTCATGTTTTTGCAGTGTTTTATGATTTTTCATCTTATTTCGTGATTTTCCATCATCTTTCGTAATTTCCAACATCATATTCCACAATATTTCATCACATATCATCATTTTTTATGATATTTCTTGATCCTTCATTATTTTTTCTGATTTTTCGTCATATTTTGCATTGGTTCGTCATCTTTCATTTAATTTTAGGATGTTTTGCAGTCCATTGTTATATTTCGTTGTCTTTTGTTATTTTTTAGGATGTTTTGTTGTTTTTTTTTGTTGTTTCATCACCTTTCATGATCTTTCTTGATATTTCGTATTTTTCTGTGATCTTTCTTATTCTTTCGTGATTTTTTGGGGTCTTTTCATCTTTCATCATATTTCATCATCTTTAAGGATGTTTTACACTCTTTCATGATCTTTCAAGATATTTCATTTTATTTCATGATCCTTCATGATTTTTTGTTATCTTTCATGACATTTCATCATTTTTCAATATCTTTCATCATCTTTTAGGATGTTTTGCGATCTTTCGTGGTCTTTCATGATCTTTCATGTTTTTTCATTATCTTTCGTGACGTTACATCATCTTTCAAGATCATTCATCATCTTTTAGGATGTTTCATCATCTTGTGCAATCTTTCGTCATCTTTCATCATTTTTTATGATCTTTCTGGATCTTTCGTGATCTTTTGTGATTTTTTGTCATATTTTGCATTGTTTCATCATCGTTCGTGATATTTTAGGATGTTTTGAGGTCTTTTGTTATATTGTGTGGTCTTTCACTAACTTTCTTGATGTTTCATCATCTTTCGCAATATTTTGTCATCTTTCATCATTTTTCACGATCTTTCTCGATCTTTCGTGATTTTTCATCACATTTCGCATTGTTTCGTCATATTTTGTGATATTTTAGGATGTTTTGCAATCTTTTGTTATATTTCGCGGTCTTTTCTTATATTTTAGGATGTTTTGTGATTTTTGTTATTTTTTCCTCATATTTCATGATATTTCGTGATCTTTCGCAATTTTTTGTGATCTTTCTTCATCTTTCATGATTTTTTGTGGTTTTTTATGAATTTTCATCATCTTTCGTGATTTTTTATAATCTTTTGTCATATTTCATGATCTTTCAGGATATTTTGTGATCTTTCATGATCTTTCACGAAGTTTCGTGGTATTTCGTGCTCCTTCGTGATTTTTTCATTATCTTTTGTGACATTTCATCATTTTTCAAAATCTTTCATCATCTTTTAGGATGTTTTGCGATCTTTCATGATTTTTCATGATCTTGCGTTGTCTTTCATGATCTTTCATGTTTTTTCATCATCTTTCGCAATGTTTCGTCATCTTTCAAGATATTTCATCATCTTTCAAGATATTTCATCATATTTTAGGATGTTTTACTCACTTTCTTGATGTTTCATTATCTTTCGTATTATTTCATTATCTTTCCTCAGATTTTTACGATCTTTCTCGATCTTTCATGGTATTTTGTGATTTTTCGTCATATTTCGCATTTTTTCCTCATTTTTTTTTGTATTTTAGCATGTTTTGTGGTCTTTTGTTATATTTCGCATTCTTTTGCTAAATTTAAGGATGTTTTGCGGTTTTTGTAATTGTTTAGTCATCTTTCATGATCTTTCGCGATCTTTCACATTTTTTGTGATCTTTCTTCGCCGTTCATGAATTTTTGCTGTCTTTTATGATTTTTTATCATCTTTCGTGATTTTCCATCATCTTTCGACACATTTCATCATCTTTCAAGATGTTTTGTGATTTTTCATGGACTTTCGTGATCTTTCGTGGAATTTCATGATCCTTTGTCATTTTTCGTTATATTTCCTGACATTTCATCATTTTTCAAGATCTTTCATCATCTTTTACAATGTTTTGTTCTCATCCGTGAGTTTCCACGATCTTTCATGGTATTTCATGATCTTTCGTGGTTTTTCATTATCTTTCGTGATGTTTTGTCATCTTTCATCATCTTTTAGGATGTTGCACTGACTTTCTGATTTTTCATCATCATTAGTAATCTTTCTTCATCTTTCATGATATTTCGTGATCTTTCTCAATTTTTTGTGATCTTTCTTCATCTTTCATGATTTTTTGCGATCTTTTATGATTTTGCATCACCTTTCATGATTTTCCATCATCTTTCCTCATATCTCATCATCTTTCAGGATTTTTTGCAGTCTTTGATGATCTTTTGCGATCTTTCAGGGTATTTCATGATCCTTCATGATTTTTCGTTATCTTCTATGACATTTCATCATATTTCAATATATTTCATCATATTTTAAAATTATTTTCGATCTTTCATGATTTTTAGTGATCTTTCACGATATTTCATGATCTTTTGTCATTTTGCATGTTGTGAAACCAGCTCCAAAAAGAGAAGAAAAGAGATATCAACGCCTTAGAAATAAGCCACTTCGACGGGGCAACCTCCAATACATTACATGAATGAACACTTCTTGGATGATACAAATTACAAAACCTCCTTTCTATATATAGGAGTCCATGGGACCATAATGTAATCCTAGTGGGACCATAATGTAATCCTAGCCGACCTAAAAATAATAATTTAAGGGCACAATAATAACAATATGGGGGTTACAGGGGTACAATAATAACAATAAGGGGGTTACATTAACAACAATAAGGGACTATACTAGTAATATAGGGACCTAAAATGCCCCTCCTTCAAAAAAGTGTTGTCCTCAATGCTTGAGTAGCTCTGGGTGCTTCTGTATAAAATTCTCATCCTCCCATGTAGAATCTTCAGTGGGTAAGTTCTTCCACTTGATGAGATACTCTGAAATTGATCGATTCCGTAGCTGCCGAGTTCTTGTTTCCGTGACTACTTCAGGTTCCAATATGATTTTTCCTTCCTCATCAAGTTCTGGAAATATTGTTTGAACTGGAAGATTTTCACCTATAACCTTCTTTAAGCATGAAACATGGAAATCTGGATGCACTCGTGAAGAAGTAGGAAGCTCCAATTTGTATGCCATAGTACCAATCTTTTGCAACACCTTTTAAGGACCATAGTACTTTGGCGATAATTTATTATCCTTATTAGCTTGCTTGAGGGACATTTGTTTTTATGGTTGTATCCATAAAAATAACCAGTCTCCTAAATCAAAACTTCTCTCGCTACAATGTTGATCTTCCTGTTGTTTCATTCGATTTTTTGCCAAATTCAGGTTATCCTTTAAGAGGTTGAGAACTTCTTGTTGATGCTCGATGTGATCTTCCACTGCTTGAACCTTCGAATTTTCTCTTAAAGATGATGTGATGGATGGTGGATGATATCCATAAAGTGCCATAAATGGGGTCATTTTTGCTGCGGTATGGAAGGAAGTGTTATACCACCATTCAACGAGAGGTAACCACTTGACCCATTGTGTTTGTTTATCAGATACAAAACAACGAAGATATCCTTCCAAACATTTATTTACTATCTCAGTTTGACCATCAGATTGAGGATGATAAGATGAGCTATGAGCTAATTGAGTACCCAAACAAGAAAATAACTTCGTCAAAAAATTTCCAGTAAAAATGGGATCTCTGTCGCTCACAATAACCCTTGGGCTTCCATGTAGCTTTTGAATTCTATCCATAAATGTAGTAGCAACTGTACTTGCTTTAAATGAATGAGATAATGCACAAAAGTGTGCATACTTGGTAAGTCTATCAACTACCACCATGATGACACTCTTTCCTTCGGACTTAGGTAAACCTATGATAAAATCCATTAAAATCTCCTCCCAACGTTGACTTGGAATGGATAAAGGTTTTAGAAGTCCTGGCATCTTAATTGTTTCCACTTTATTCTGCTGGCAAACCAAACATTCCGCCACAAACTTTTGAATATCGGATTTAAGGCCATCCCAAAAAAATTCTTTCTTCACCCTGTGGTAAGTTTTTAAAAATCCTGAGTGTCCTCCTAAAGGAGAAGTGTGCAATTCCAAAAGAATATTTTGTTTTAGTTGTGAATTCTTACAAAGATATAAGCGATCTTTGTACCATAAAGAATCATTTTTCCAACTAAATGTATCAAATGTACTAGGATCTTGCTGCAACTTTTGAATGAGTGTCCATACTTCTTTGTCCTTATTCCATTCATCTCTTGCTTTGGTTATCCAATCTAGTTGGACAATATAAATGGCACAAAACAATGCTTCCACCTCTTCATTCTTTCTTGAGATTGCATCTGCAACAACATTAAGCTTCCCTTTTTTGTATATTATTTCAAAGTCATAACCCAACATCTTTGTGACCCATTTTTGTTGTTATTCTAAAGATAGTATTTGTTCCAAAAAGTGTTTAAGACTATCATGATTAGTTTTTACCTTGAAGTGTCTTCCCATTAGGTAAGTTCGCCATTTCTTTAGTGCATGTAGTATTGCTAACATTTCCTTCTCATAAATAGGTTTTTGTAAATAATTTCCTTTGATTGGACGACTTTCAAAAGAAATGGGTCTTCCTTCTTGCATTAAAACAACACCAATTCCATTTCCTGAGGCATCACATTCCACAATAAAGGTTTCTGTGAAGTCTGGTGTAGCTAAGACCGGTGCTAGGAATATTGCCTCTTTAAGATGTTCAAAGGCCTTAGTTGCTTTAGGAGTCCATGAAAATGCATCTTTCTTCAATAATGTTCTTAGAGGTGATGCTATTCTCCCATAATTCTTAACAAACTTACGATAATACCCTGTTAGCCTGAGAAATCCTCGCAATTGCTTTATGGTTGTGGGGACTTTCCATTCCTTAATGGCTTTAATTTTGTTAAGTTCTACCTTAACACCCTCGCGAGATACAATATGACCCAGATATTCCCCATCTTGTACTCCAAAGAAAAAATTGGATGTTTTTGCATATAATTGTTTCTCCTGCAATAGTTTGAGCACCCTGTCAACATGTTCAACATGATCCTTCCAAGACCTGCTGTAGATTAGTTTATCATAAAAAAATGCTAGCACAAATTTTCTAAGGAAGGGTTTGAAAATGGAATTCATCAACCCTTGAAATGTAGAAGGTGCATTGGTAAGGCCAAAAGGCATGACCAAAATTTCATAATGACCCTCATGAGTTCGAAATGTTGTTTTTGGAATATCTTTAGTCTTCATTCTAATTTGATGATATCCTAAACGAAGATCCAACTCGGTAAAATAAATTTCTCCATGTAATTCATCTAATAATTCATCAATCACAGGAATGGGAAATTTATCTTTAATAGTGAGCTTATTGAGCTCCCTATAATCCGGACACATGCGCCATAAGCCATCCTTTGTTGGCTATATGATGCAATGTGTTGTCCTTGATGGAAACCTACTTGATGAAGTTGTCCTTGATGGAAACTGACTTGATGAGTTGTCTTTGGATAAGCAACCTATTTGTTAATAATGTCAATCTGATGTATCTACATAGCAGTTCAGAAGTAACAAAGAAAGAAATTCCAGTAAGTGCCAGAGTAATGATGAATTAGATATGTCACAAAGCATACACGGGTTTGTAAAGGCAAAGTAGCGTATGTACACGGAAAAGTATGTACCAAGTAGTGTATGCCTATTTGCGCTCTAATTTTATAAAACCAGGGGACATTACCATGGTATTGGCCCACTGTATTGAGCGATGGATTACCTATTTGATCCCGTCCAGGAATACCATCAGCAGTTGAGTGGTTTTGACTCATGGTATTGACAAAGGCTAAATCTATATAAGGAGAAGAAGATCATAGTGCAACAGTGTGCATGTGTAAGGGTTGTTAATAAATAAATCTCTTTAAGAGATATCTACATGGATGAACTCTGTTCTTAATTGTTAGATCTGAATCTATGATGCACCTATGGATATGATGAAGGTTCAAGATCTCTAGATCTAGAAATGATGAATCTCTAGGATGATCTGCAAAAGAAATGATGAAGACCTGGCGCAATTCTGATGAAGAAATTGAAGAAATCTGGGTAAGTTTATAGATCTAGTTTTTTCTGCAAAGTTTATCTTTTTCAGATCTATATGCTAGTTTGTCTCGGTAAAAGCGCGTATATACGCAGGTTCGCTTCATGAAAGGCATGTATGGCAGTTAGGGTTTTTGAAGAATAAAATACACAAAATTATACATGGGTTGATGTGCAGGAAAGCGTGTATGTACGCGGCTTCAGTAAAGCAAAGTAGCGTATGATATTTGAATCAATGTCTGTTCACGGTAGAGTTTGTATCTGCATATCTATTCTGAAGTCAGGGTTTTAATGAATACTTCACTCTGAAGTATTTCTACATGGAATGGGTAACAATTTATTGATTGATCTGAATTAATAATGTACCTATGAAGAAAATGATGAAGAGGGATCTCTAGATCTGAAATGACTATGTATTTTCTAGATCTGTTTATGGAATGTTTAGATCTGTGATCTGGCGAATCTTTGCTGAAGTAAAGGGTGAAATCTGAGTTATCTGTTCTGAAGAGCTGCATAGTTCTGAAAAGTTACAGATCTATACGCATGTTCATCTCAGCGAAAGCGCGTATATATGGAGGTTCGTTTCAACAAAAGTGCGTATACGCAGGTTTGTCTCTGTGAAAGCGCGTATATACGCAGGTTCATTGAATTAAAAGCGCATATGGAATCTAGGGTTTTGCTGAAGTGTGTGGAATGAAATGTCTGATCTGTTTTGTTGTTTTACTGCTATATGTCAATGATGTATTCATACAGTTCTGGGTTGTTTGAATGTTGAATATGCTGCTGATTATGTTGATTGAAGATCAAGTTGTTGGTTGATTGGTTGATGAAGTTATAAGTTTCAGTTTGATGTATGGAGTGGGTGCAGACTGAAAATCTGATGAAAAGTGGCCAACAAGGCATGTTGTGTGGAAGTTGTTGGATCCAGTATGAAAGTTGATGAAACGTGGTCCATGGTGGTGCTGAGGGTCGAAGCCTTCAGTGAGGGGGTTGGAGTTCCCTTCCAGTAGTGGCTGGAGAACGAGAGAAGGTTGCAGCATTTTGCAGGTGGGTGCCTGCGTGCTGGTATGAGTCTGCACCAGTACAAAATTGTAAGAAGTTTTCTTTATAATAAATATTGAAGACAGAGACGACAACAGCGGTGGTTTTCTCCCGAATTGGGTTTCCACCTTAAATACTGGTGTTCATGTGTGTTGCTTATGTGTGACGGTTTATTCTGTTATTACTGCACATGTTTACTACTTAATAAACATCTGATGAATGAATGATGCAATGATCTAAGTAAATAATTAAATGCATAATAAGATCTCTGGACATACGCAAGTTTTATTAAGGATATCTGCGTGTATTCGTGAGTTTGGTTCAGTAAAGTAGCATATGGTTTTAAGAGAAAGAAAAAGTAAAAAGTTTTCAGTCAGCTCTAAATATTGATTCACCCCCCCCCCCCCCCTCTCAGTTTTTTTCCCAACAATTGGTATAAGAGCAGGTCCTTCTGAAAAAGCTTAGCCGCTAGAAGGAAGATCAAACAAGATGAGCAATCAAGATGGAACAACATCTATCAGGCCTCCACTCTTCAACGGAAACAATTTAATCTTCTATAAAACAAGGATAAGATCCTATCTTCAGTCTCTGGGAGTAGATGTATGGGCTATTGTTGAAGGAGGATATCAATATCCAGCCACAATACCAATAGATCCAATAGAAAGAAAGAATTATGAAACAAATGCAAAGGCGGTCAATGCTCTATTGGGAAGTCTAACTGAAATAGAATTTGTCAAAGTTATGTAGCTGGATACAACAAAGGCAATATGGGACAAAATAATTCTAAGTTATGAAGGTGATGCAAAGGTAAAAAGTGCTAAACTCCAAAATCTCAGAATTCAATATGAGAATCTAAAAATGTATAATGAGGAGAGCATTGCCAATTTATTTTTACGTCTTGATGATATTGTAAATCGTATGATAAATCTGGGAGAAACAATAACCGAATCTACTTTGGTTGAGAAATTTTTAAGATTACTAATGGCAAAATTTGAGTCAAAAGTTTCTGCTCTTGAAGAAAAGTAGGATCTTCAAAATCTTACTATGGTACAACTTCATGGCATACTAACTGCATGTGAAATGAGAAGAGGAGGACCATCTGAAGTCAAATAAGTTGTCTTTAGAGCTTATACAAAAGGGAAAGAAGTACAAGAGATAGAAGGATCAAGGTATATCTCAGAAGAAGATGAGGTAAATTTTGTAAAGAAACTCCAACTTGGCACAGGACGGTTAAGAGGTAAGCTTCCTTTCAAATGCTTTGCTTGTGGAAGAGTTGGTCATTATGCTGCTAAGTGTCCTCATAAAGAAACACATGAAAAAGGGAAGGAAGTAGCAAGAAGTGTTGGGAAAAATACTTAGAGGGGGGGTGAATCAGTATTTAGTGAAGACAATAAAACTTTGTTATTTATTTCTTAAAAACCCATACACTACTTTCCTTCATCCAACTAGCGTATATACGCGGATTTTCTTTACAGAACTCGCGTATATCTAGTGATCTAATTATGCATTTAGTTCTTGAATTATATCATTGCATTACTCATTCATCAGATGTTTTAGAAAACATTAAACAGATGTAGAAAGAACATAATAATCATCACACATAAGCAACACACATGAACACCAGGATTTTTAGGTGGAAACCCAATTCGAGAGAAAACCACCGCTGTCGTCGTCTCAGTCTTCAATATTTATTATTAAGAAAACTTCTTACAACATGTACTGGTGCAGACTCATACCAGCACGTAGGCACCCACCTGCAAAAGGTTACAACCTTCTCTCATTTACCAGCCTCTTCTGGAAGGGAGCTACAACACCCTGCTTCTCGTTTACCAGCCTCTCCTGGAAGGGAGCTACTACCCCATAATATAAGCACTAGCTTCTACATACATACTGAAGGTTTCAACCCTCAGATCCACTGCAGACCAAGTTTCATCAATTTTCATACTGGATCAAACAGCTCTAACACAACCCTTGACTTATCTATAAACATACTTTTCCCAATGCTTCAAACAGAACAGTGAAACCACTGTAACCATAATATCAGAGATAACCTAGACTACAAAATAGATATCCAGAATCACATTCAACCTTGAGAAAATATAAGTTCAGATACCATACGGGCCTTTGTTTAAACAGATCCGCGTATACACGTGCTTTTCACGAAATGAACCCACGTATACATCTGTGCATTTTTCAGAACAACTCTAACTGCCCATACGCGCCTTTGTTTAAAAAAATCTGTGTATACATGCGCTTTTTATGAAATGAACCTGTGTATAGATCTATAAAAGATAATATTTGCAGAACAGACCAGATCTATGAACTTACCCAGATTTCTTCAATTACTTCAACATATTTTGCGCCAGGTCTTCATCACTTCTTTTCAGATCATCCAAGAGATTCACCATTTCTAGATCTAGAGATCTTGAAACTTCATCATGTTCATAGATGCATCATAGATTCAGATCTATCAATTAAGAGCAGAGTTCAACCATGTAGATATACTTCAGAGTGAAGTATTCATTAAAGCCCAGACACACACACACACTTTGCACAATGATTTTCTTCTCCTTATATAGGTTTACCCTTTATCAATACCATGAGCCAAAACCACACCACTTCCGATGGTATTCCTAGATGGGATCAAATAGACAACCCAGTGCTCAATACAATGGGTCAATACCATGGTAGTAACCCCTGATTTTACACTTTTATAGCGCAATTGAGCATACGCGACATGGCACGTACTTTCCCGCATGCATATGATACTTCTACTAGACAAACCCGTGTATGCCTTGAGACACACTTTTCATCATTGGTCTAGCACATCCTGGAATTCCTTTCATCATTACATCTGAGCTGCTCTGTAGACACATTATATTTACATCATTAATTAGTATATCAAGTCAGTTTCCATCAGGTACAACTTTCATCAAGTAGGTTTCCATCATCTTTATTAAGTGGGTTGCCATCAAGGACAACACTCTGCATCATATTTCCAACAATCTCCCTCTTTGGACTTGATGGCAACCACGATGGTGTTTGATCACAACAGATAGATACATTAAGCATAATGATATTCTCCCCCTATTCAAACACCATGTCACTCTCCCCCTTTGACATCAAGGAAAAAGGGCGGATCAACACCAACACAAGGTTTTTCTTCTCATGTCTAAAGAAGAGCGCTGTAAATTTGATGTGCACTGAAGTTGCCATGCTCCCCCTGAGTTCATGCTGGATCTTCAAACATGTTTTTCAATGAAGTACATGAATCTATGACCTTCCTATCACCAAGGACTCATACTTACATCAAAGATCCAACCAAGTGGATTTACAGATGAGACTCAATTACCCAACCAAGTGGGTTTACACATTGAACAAGTCCTTACATGACTGAATATTACAATTTACATCATAGGTTTCAACATGACCTTTTCATCAAATTACAAATATGACTCTTTATACCCAAGACTAAAGGATCTCAAGAGAGATCACAATTCAGAATCATCATAATGCCAACAATGCATTATTCTCAGCAAGGCTAATGCTCCCCCTGAATATGTGCATCCTGTTAGCCATCAGTATTTTTTTTACATGTTAGTGATGACTATATCTTCAGCTGAGTTTTCTAGAAACTGATTTCCTTATGTCAATATGTCATCCAGAAAACCCTCCCAAAACTTTTTTCGCCTTCCTACCTATTCATTCCACCCCTGGAAACATCAAAAAACCTCATATCACAATCCTATCTAGCTTCAGCCTTATTGACCTGCCCATCAGCCTTAAAGGGAAAATCCACATCTGTTTCAGAAGTCTACCCTATGTTAGGAAGTGGCGTTTAGGACATTTCACCTTTGGCAATCATCAAAAAGCCAAAAAAGTCCCCATCTGCAGCAGACCTACCATGACTGATCTCTTAATTTGCAAATGAAGTTGACAAACAGCCTTAAGTCGCGCCACTCACACCCCCTAGATCTCAGCACTGCATAAAGCCCATTCTCAAGCTGACTAGTAGGTTTTTCACTGTGTTCTATGGTTCTTCAAAAACAAGAAATATATTTCATCTCATGGAGTAAATGTTTGAGTTTACAGTTAGAGGAACAACTGCTTCTAAGTGTATTATGAGCCTGAGATGAAGCTGCAAAACAAAGGGCTCTCAATCAGGACCTTACAGCTCTTTTCAGTATGAAAATCAAAGGAAAAAGGATTGCCACTGTCTCAGCAAATGGTAAATTTGTCAAGGCTCAGGACCTCCTTCATTACAAGCAGAGGGTTAGGGCGCCTCCTTCATCCATAAGCAGAGGGCGCAGGTTAGAGTTGACTCAGAAGGTTGCAAAAGTCCAGGTTTGCCCTGTCTGAAACAATGAAACAATATCTTCAGGTTTCATGAATGTAATTGCTGACCATAACAGGATTGTAGTGAAAGTATGATAAGCTCAAAGGAAAAGAAGTTTAGCCTAATAAAAGAGATCATCTGAAACTTTCAAGTAAGGTAAATGGTTGAAACTTTAGAAGGCCATTTCATCAGTGAACATCCAAATCATAAGAGGCCTGTTTTGGTGCAGCATCAAATAGAACAGATGTTAATCAATGCCATTACACAGGCAGGAGAAGGTTCTTGGTTCTTCAAGAAAACACTGACCTTTATGATCACAAAGAGTTCTGGTCAATATACCAGGTCATGAGATGAACAAGCCAAGTGACAAATATCTCAACAACCTTAGAACAGTGTCACTATGGCTAGGTTTCCTTCAAAAACACAGTGAGGTTTGCAAATGAAGATGCTAAGATTGGTGTTGTTCAGATGGTTTACTTACCACCACATTTTCCCGATGAAAGAGCTTCCTCCATACATAAGCAGAGAGCCAAAATCATTGCAGACTGTTGAAAAATGGTAAGTCCAAAAGTGCAGAGAAAAGACTCAAAGAAGTTGAAATAAATAAGGTGTTACTGTCTATGATACTAATGTATTGATCTCCCTCTTCAAAGAAGCTACCTGTCAACAGCTCATCCAGCAGAAAGGAGAAAAAGTTGAACATACTTTATGCCTTGAGTGCCAAAGGAGCAGTGGACTTAAAAAGGGTTAAAGACATTTCATGAGCACCTATCCAGAAATCAAGGAAAATCCCTTTGAGCAAACAAACAAGGCTAAGGTGAAAAGATGCAACTAGAGAAGTAAACAGTGACTAAGGTTGAGTCATAAAAGGAAAAATGACAGGTATGCAATGCTAGGAATAGATAAAAGAGACAATTTTGAGCATATGTGTGCCATTAATATCAAAAGAAGATTTTCTCCTTGAGGAAAGGGCCAGGCAGCAAGACATACCATATGTCAAAAGTTCAAAAGGGGCGCCTTTCGAGAAGAGGTGTTTACAACTTTTCCAACATTTTAGTGCATTATGAAATAGCCATTCTTCACTAGCAAATCACCAAGAGAAGGAGGCAGCGAACATAGGTCCAGTCATGAAATGTTGCTACTGACAAAAGGGATTTGAAATGCTGAGCAGAATAGAATAAAGACTTTGTGCCAAAAATCCTGTTTTCATATTTTACAAGTTTATCTTTTCAAATAAGAAGGCAAACTGGTATATGATCCTATGATTAGGCAGAAAGGAATTTGTTTTTAATTAATTATCATTGTTTATATTCCCTGAAGCAGACACAATGGTCACCATCCTAAAGGACAGTTTAAGCACGAATATACAGTACAGCAAAAGCAGTGACAGGGAAGTGTGCCTTTGACAGTTTTTAAATGACCTAACTTTCGTTTACATTGTCACCTAAAAGCGCCCAAAGAGAGAAAAAGTCGAAATTTTTTGAGATATCTCTCTTGTGAGAACAGGTATGTCATTCCGTGAGTAGGGAAAGCAGATCTGGAAGATTGCCATTGTTTAAAAGGCAACTTGATACAAATACTGTTTTGCATCATTTGAAAAGGGGCAGATATATGTATTCAAAGTGACCATTTGACATTTTGAACATGTCATAAGAATGAAATGGAGGAATAATAAACCACTTGTGAAATCCAAAAAAGCAAATCGCCGCAGCTCCCAAGCATCACGACAGCTTTTCAAACAGTTTGAGGTCTTCTGCACAGTTTTTAGGGTGGCGCGACGAGCCTGGGAGGTGGCGCGACGAGCCTGGGCTCCAAAATACACAGGGTGTCAACGCGGGCGCGACGAGCCTGTAGGCGGGCGCGACGAGCCTGTAGGTGCCCGCCCGACAACACGACAACTCCACCCGGCGTTTTCTCCGGCGCGACGGGTTCTGCTCCAAGGGTTGCCGCGCCTGTTTTGAAAGGTTCCGGTGCACTTCAAATTCCATCCCAAGGATTTCGCCTTAAAATTCACGAGGTACTTTGCCCCTTTGCTCGAAAAATCTAAAATTTCAAGTTTAAAAACCCTGTGTTCCGTGGTGTGAAGCTGTAGAAGTTGGAGGCATAGGTATAAAGGTGTAGTTAATATCAAAGTTGTAAAAAACAGAGGTGCAAATATTTTGTTGGTTATCTCTCAAACTCACAAACCAAGGGTACATTTTCTTAAACCCTGTCTGCGTTGATTTCTACCATAAACTAAGTCTGTTTTCTCCCTGCACTATACTATATCAATCTGAAGCTTTGTTGACAGAGGAATTCTGGAGGAAACAGGTCCTTTTTTCTGAAAAACAGAATGGTTAGTGTTTGAGGTTAATACTGAAAACAGAGGTACAGGTATTTGGTGAACCTTTTAAACTCATAAAACAGAGAGTTTGTTTCCTGAAACCACTGTTGCATTTACTTTTTCACCTAAACTAAGTCTGCCTGGTCACTACACTACCTTGTCATTCTGAGAGTTGTTGGGCAGAGTTTTCCAAAGGTGAAACAGGGTTTTTGGTTGATGATTGACCATTTGTAGATGATTGGGCATTTACTGATGATCAAGTAAATAGCAAGGGCAGAATTATAAAGGCAGTGATTGACTTCTCAAAGGGTCACAAGCGAAAATTTCTCCTCTTGACACAGTGGGCTATTTTCACCTAACCACAGAGTCTCTTCTTTTCCCACTGTGTGGTCTCCATAGAAGTTTGTTAACAGGGGCAAAATTCAAGGTAAAAACTTTGAAAAGCAGGGTTATAATTTCGAAGTTTGGTTTCAAAAAAAAAAAATATAAGTGCAAGCAGGCCTCTAATCAAAGGTCACAAAGGGGATTTGTTCAAGACTGTGCCCAAAGAAGTCTACAAAGCAGTTCTTACACATAGTGCCATTGTTAAGAAGGATTCAGAGTCAAAGTGTAACCAAGTTTGAAAGACGTGTTGGCTAAGTGCAGATTATTCAAGGAAAGCCTCCTAGTTGAATCAAGGTTGTCCATAGTGAACAAAGGCGCAGTGGCCTGCTCTCTAATCTGTGAAAACATTTTAAAGGTATTAATATGGGGTGTGACTCTTTCAAGCCTGTTTTTTAATCAGAATGCCTCCAAGGTGAGATCACAAAGGCGGACAACATAAGAGATATGAGCCTATCTCCATAGAAGACATCAATGCTCATCCCTCAGTACTTTTAAATTTCCATGAGGTAGGTTGTCTTGATTTCTGTCAAAGGATAGAGGACGTCAAGAGTTTCTCACCACTTACACATTTGTGTGCTTTAAGGTTCAAGGACAAACACTTCCAGCTTGCAGATCTTGATTTCAAAATTTCTCCATGGTATATATCCAAAGCTACCAAGATCCCGTATCATGGTGAAAAATGGTTTAAACAAGCACACTTACCTCTTGCGGGACTATGTTTCCTTTCTCAAGCCGAACATAGGGAGAGACCATCACTGCCATTTTCTCCTATCTTCGATGCTTATGCGCCACGCCATAATGAGATAATTCACTTGTGAAGGGAGGTTTAGCCAAATCTTTGCTTATCATGTTCGCTTGTTGATGCATTTTACCAGGAGCAAGCAATTAAACCTTCCATACTTTTTGTCCAAGAGCATAGAGAAGATGGTAGCTGCTGTCCAAAAGAAAGCTCCACCTCGGCAAATATCTTCTCTCTTTCATCATTCCTTGATCAAAATCATCTTCTTGCACCAGCTGGAGAAGAAAGGGGTTTCATGGGAGTCCTTCATTAGCCATGCCGATTTCGCCACTGTTCCTCCTGCTCATGTGTCTCCGACTCAGCCTATCCATCGCCCAGTGCCTTTATCTAGTAGGTCTACCCCTAAAAAACTCAAGATGATCACTGGGCAGCCAAGTACACAAGGAGAAGGAGAGGGCAGTGAGCCACAGGGAGAAAAGGAGGTTGATGAGCAGCAGCCAGATTTTGAGGGACAGCAGCGGTTGGATATCATTGGACAGCAGCAGCTGGAGGTTGATGAACAGCATCAATTTCAGGAAGAAGAGCAGCAGCTGGAGGTTGATGAACAACATCAATTTCAGGAAGAAAGGCAGCAGATAGAGGTTGAGGTACAGCAGCAAGTACAGGAAAAGGAACAGCAGTGGACAGAGTTTGAAGAGCAGCAGGTTGAGCAAGCAATTGAGACATCTTTTGAGCCACAAGCTAGACAGGATGTTGAGGAAGGACAGCAAGCTGAAGCTGCCGCCTCAATGGTGACCAAAACTGTCCCTAAGAAGGGGAAATTGCCCAAAAGAACAACTCCTAGCTTACCAAGGAGAAAGAGCGCTAGATTGGCCTTCAAAGGCAAAAGTACAGTTGGAGAAAGCGCCAAGCATGGAGGTAAATCAGCTGTCATCCCTATCCCAAGCGATGACAGCGACAATGAGGCACGTATCCTTGAAAAACTCCTCATTCACAAAGAAGGGCAAATTTAGATATTTTGACTTGGCCAATGGGATAGCTAGTTGCTCCATGAGGTTTTCCTCCCTCAAGCCTATTTATCCCATGGTTCTCATTGTAAATCAGAGGCTGAACTTGAGAGAAGAATTAATGCATTGGTCATATGAGCTTTGAAGAATACACTTGAGTTATGATGTTTGGATTGCCTCTTGGATGCTTTTGAGGACTGTTGAAGGCTTGTTGATGGATTCCTTGACATGGTAGAATGGTATAGTGCTTCTTAATGTGTTTTGTCTTCTAGTTTTCACTCATAATTCATTTTTCTTGCTGCTATAGATCAGTAAAGATTGATTTTGAGACATGCCCATGGAGGCACCTCAAAATCCCTGAATCTTCATAGCTTGATGTTTTTCTTCTCCCTTAGTTATGCTAAAGAATTCTTAGCTGCTCTTTAGTAACCTAAGGTATTGTTGCTAAGTTTTATTCATCAGTTCCATGTATGTTGAGTAGGATGTATGGTTTGCCCTACCTACCTATCAGCTGCCCATAGTTCTGTCCATAAAACTTTCTCTTTGACTGACTTGTTGATCATTTTGTTGAACCAAGGAGGCCTAGTTTCGATCTAGCCCTTTGCCTAAAACTATGAAAACTTATTTTTCCAAGTGCCCAATAACTTAGAGACTATGTTTAGGCGTTCCGGCATAGTTTATGAGTTGTTAGTTTGTCTCATGTGTTTTCCCCAAAGTCTGATAGCCTTTTCCCTAAGTTAGAGGGTCATATACCTCTATGTATGGCTTGAATGTTTGATTTCTATGTATTGATTAGCTTATAGTTATTCCTAGCATGATTAATGGCTTGCTATTACATGTTTATGTCTGCTATTAACTAGTTTGCACTTGAAATCCCTTTGTCTTTCACCAACTTACAGTCCATTTAATCCATTTTGCCCAGAGATCCCTTCTACTGTGAATCAAATCGGCCCTACAGCAGCTTTACATCATCACTTCATAGCTTCCTTGACCTGTTTGACCCCATAGCCCAATTTATCTACATCTTGTTATCCAGTTTATGTATTTGATCATTTTCATCCCTCACAAACTTAAAAACTAAAAAACCAAAAACACACTTCATAACTAGCCTAATATCAGAACATCGCAAATAAACACACCGACATCTTTTGCACTTATAGAGAGAGCCCTCTCTGAGTCCAGGAAGGCTAGGTCCTTGGGCTCCAAAGCTTGGTTTGATGTTACATCGTCATTTGGCTAGCCAATCGGCCAAATCACGGGACTCTAACATAATGGCGATCACGGTGGGACTCTGAGTGATTAAAAAAACTTAGTTTCCCTCATCTTTAGAGATCTTTAAGAATACTAGCTGATTGACTTATCCCACCGCTCTCTAACATAATGGCGATCACGGTGGGACCTTGAGTCAAAACATCCTAGGTATCCCTTAGGAACTCTCAAAATCTCAGTCAAACTTAGAAGAGTAGAATCTGGTTGTCTCACCATCCTAGCAAAATGATGAGTCAGTTATAGGAAACTCTTCCAAACCTCAGGACTACATAAAACTCAGAAAAACCTCAAAAAACTCCCTTATATTGGTTTTTGATAGTATTGGTGGTGGACCATACAAATATACCTCAAAACAACTAAAAATCCACCTGGCGACTCCACTAACTTCTAGTAAGCCTTACCACCTTGCTAAATTTAGAATTCCATCCGATAGACCTTTCCCATCACTCACTAACCTAGCGGGAGATGGTAAGACATTGAGTACATAATAGTCCAGCAAACTCTTATAGACTCTTTGGTCCGTTAGGTACCATAAACAAGCAAGCAGTCCATAGATTCATTGTTTAGAGTAAACTCTTTTTGTTCCCATCACCCTAGCAAAGTGTTGAAACAAACCTAGAAAAATTTAAATAACCATAGGCTGCACAGAAAACTCAGAAAATCCAAAAACATTCTCAGATTAGTTACTAGTGGTGGACCATAGCTATCTTCACAAAAACAATCCATTTCCACCTGGCGACTCCACTAATCCATCCCTTCTATTTCTGACCATCCTTCGCCTTAGTATAACTGTAGAAGAATCACTCATCCAAAACATTCACCAATACCATTCTCTCTGAACCTTGGATCTAAAATCTGGCTTCACGAAGAATCAATACCAGATCCCATCCAGACCCAAATCCCCCTATCATAGTAGATGACCCAGAGAAGATTCTGTGGCAAGCTTCTGAAACTGATCATCTAGCTTCTGGTAGATTCATCCGTAGAACAAGATCTGTACCTAAACATCGCACTACCCTACTAGATTCACCTTTGGAACCAGAGCCATCACAAACTCTTCCCAGAAGCAAATCATATAGTAGGATAGACTTTAACGATCTTGAACCCCTAAGCCCACCACAGAGTCTTAGTAGAGAAACTTCACCCACCACTCCTCCTGATTTCCAGCTTCTTTATCAATTTGGCTCCTATCATCCCAGATCTGCTCAAAACCAGATCACTAGTCCAAGTTCATCCGCTACACCTGGTCAAACCACCACTGTTCAAACCACTTCATTTCATCCTACCAGTCCTCCTCTTGCGCATCATCCATTAGCTCCAGTCATGGCAGCCTGGTACGCACCTTTGGTGTTACCACCACCTTTAGCTCCTCTCCCGAACAAATATCAAGACAAGATCCCACACTTTACTGGAGAAGATACCACCACACCTCAACAGCATATAAGTAGAATGACTGATGCTTATGAATACTTAGAGGTACAAGACGAGACTGTACGAATGAGAATATTTGCCCAAAGTCTTGGTGGTGAACCCAAAGCATGGTTCAAAAGCTTAGCTCCAAACAGTATCCATGATATCCCAGAACTACATCAAATCTTCAGAAATAGGTGGGAAGTCCGAAGAAACCCCATTCAAATCCTGTCAGAATATAACAGCCTAAAACGGGAAAATGGGGAAAGTGTCCAAGCTTACTGTACTAGGTTCAACAGTGTATATAACTCCCTCCCACCTCTTTTCAAACCTCCACTTGGTTTAGCTTTGGCAAAATTTCCTGAGGGGTTTGATCCGGACATGACATATCACCTGAGAGATAAAGATCCCCCTACCTTGGAGGAAATGCAACAAATAGCTATAAAAGCAGATGCCAACTTAGCTGAAAAAAGAGCTAGGACTAGATCAGAAAGAAAGGTCACATATAGGGATGAGGTCTCCACTTCATCACCTTCCCTAGATCCCAGAATAGATGACTTAGTCAAATCTATGGCTAAAATGTGGGAAAAGATCAATGAGAAATCTCCTGTTAGAGACAACCAGCCAAACCCTCCAATCGAAACCGAAACCAAAACTTTAGGAGGGAACAGCCCCAAAACAGACCAAGGGATAATGACCAACAGATCAGGCCACCATTCAATGAAAACTATGTAGAAGAAGATGATAGGGACTCAGAACCTCTTGATGAACATCATTTAAACCTTATAGGGTCTGACAATGAAGGTGAGGTGTACCTCACCGAAGAAGAACAAGCCTTCTTTTCGCCTGATCAAGATGAGACCAATTATGAGGATCTTGATGACCCGGCCATAGAATTTCAAAATGCTATTGAAGAAGCCCACAGGCAATATGACCTTAGGAGAAAGAGAAACCAAGATAATGTCAAGAGAGGTAACTCTGATACTGCTAAAGCTCCAGATACCATCCTCAAAAAAGCATCAAGCAGTGACAAAATCAAGGTTGAAAAAATTGATCAAAGCCAAGCTAGAGTCACCCAAACTGGTCCTATCTCATATACTCCTGATACTTCTACCAAGGTCACCAAAACAACTATGGCAAACAAAATCCCTAAACAGGGTCAACAAACTCAGAGCATAGACAAGGTCTTAGCTGAAAAAGCTGAAACAAACATATCTAAACTTCAAATGCCTTTTAGTTTTGAAGGTGAAATTGCTAAGATCAAAATCACCATGCCTCTTACTGAACTCATTGCCCAAAGCTCTTATAAATCCCAAGTACTAAAAGTCTTAAATCTAGGAAATGATGCAAACACTGTTAATCTCACTGATGACATTCCTGAAGTATTGTTTGGTCCAAAGGTAGAGGGAAAGTTCCAAGAGGGAGCTACTCTTCCATTCTACATTAGCCTAAACATCCACGACCAAATCCTCCACAATGCCATGCTAGACTCTGGTGCCTCGCATAATCTTATGCCAAAGGTAGTAATGGAAAGATTAGGTTTGGAAATCACAAGACCATACAAAGACTTGTACTCATTTGACTCAAGCAGAGTCCAATGCCTGGGTTTGATCAAAGACCTTTGTTTTAGTCTGGCCCAAATACCCGCCAAACATTTAATCATGGATATAGTAGTGGCAGATATTCCTCCCAAGTACGGGATGCTTCTCTCCAGATCTTGGGGAGCCAAACTCCAAGGGAATATCCAACTAGACATGTCATATGCCACCATTCCCGTGTTTGGTCAGACCAGGATACTCTACCGCGAATCACACATGAAATACATGATTAGCAGTCAAGATAGGCCCGATAACATTCCAATGTGTTCTTTGCGCTCCGACTTAAACTCTTTCATTATGCATATTGATGTAAACTTGGAGGAAGAGTCAGAAGAAGCTGATATAGACTTAGATCCACCACATCTGTTGTCCTTGATACCTTATGATGAGTTGGACACTCAAAACTATCATGATCATGAACAACTGTACCTTGAAGAAAGTAAGTTCCCTCTCTCCCAAGTAGAGTTAGAACAAGAAGCACAAACTCTCATGTACTATCAAGCAAATTGCTCTAGCTTTAATCAAATGCCAGCAGTAACTCGTGGAAATTTCTTCCGGGTAAAAGCTTTAGAAGACCTTCACATCATAAACCTATTTGGAACCCGGGAGAAAGGGAGTTTAATGTTTCTACCATACCTCAAAGATTTACCATCATGTGACCCTCCTACTGCAAATAAAACTTTGACTATAACCTCAGTCGCTCAAAATCTTGAGAAATTTCCAAATAAACTTTTGATGAGCCAAGGTGACAGTTATAATCCCGGCATACCTGAACTACTGAAATTGGCTCATATTTTGTCTTTTCATGAAGAACTTAGAAAGGCTAAAATCAGGAATCTCATACAAAATACTAGTTTCTACAGGAAAGACAAGGGAAAACATTGTATCACCACATTTTCCCCAAAGAACAACTTTAACAGAAACAAACACAGCAAACTGAAACAAACTGAAATGATCAAGGAGAAAAATAATGGCCACAGAATCTACTTTGATTTTAGAAATGATACTGCATTTCCATATAACAAAAATCATGTTTTTTCTACTCAAGATCGCGATTCACCATTTGAAAATGTTTCTAATGATGTATTCTTGCAAGATCATTTTTCAAATCATAATCATCAAATTCCTTTACAAAGTAGACAACTTAAAGATTTTTTCCAGTTTGCGGGAGGTAAATCTGTTTTCAAGGTCAAAATTGCTAAACCACCCAATATCAGGAAACTGTTCATGAAAGCCATGTTCCCAGTTTTAAACTTCTGTGTTTTTGCATACCTTGATGATATCACTATCTATTTCAAGAATTATCAAGAGTACATACATTACCTGAAGAAAGCATACAGTAAGGAAAGGAGTGGAAATCAGATATTCAGAGAGGTACAGAGGGAGGATACTGGGCTGTTTAGAGATTCTTGCATGAATCCCTATGTCATGTTAGAGAGAGAAAATTTCCCAAATTTCTCCTTTCAAGAGTTAAGTGGGCCAAGGGTGAGAGGAGATCCTTACGAGGATAAGATGCTGAAATTCCGTCATTTCCAAGATTTTTGAGTTTGAAACACTTTCAGTCATTGTACATACCATTGTTTGAAATATTGACAAAATAGAAAAAGTCAAAAACAGTAAAAGATAGGAAAGTCAAAAACAGTAAAAAGCAGAAAAGAGGGCAAGTGAAGATAGAACAAAGGCCCCATGTTCCAAAAATAGTCTTTCGGAAAGCGAGCAAGTCTAAATGCCGCTACTAGTACTTCAATGTCTTGTTCAGTTATCTAGCCTAATCATAGCTGAGCATGTTTAAATTTAATTGCTGATAAGTTAGTGAGTGTCAAGATAGTCAACATTGTGTAAGATTGACTTATCACAGAGCTTAGATTAGGGAGAGATTCTGGTTCCACATGCCTAAAACAGAACCAAAGAGAGAAGCGAGGAATGAAAAACACATTGTACATCTTAGCCCGCTTGTCTAGTTTCCTTTTATTGCAGAATAACATTTGTGTGCAGCTTGTCTTTTATGCCGCAAATGCATGACAAATCAGACTGCCTAATCCTGATTTGATCATTTTTTAATTTCATGTTGTAGATTAGAGAATGAAATCCTGTCAAACTGCTTAATCTTGACAGTCGATCTAGTTTTAGGTAGAGAAATGAAGGAGTTCATCAGCTTAATCTGAACTCCCGACAGATATAAGAGTAGAAGTAGATAGTTTCATTTTGCAAAAAGAAAAATATGCATTGTCTAAAGGCTGCTAGTTCAAATGCGCCAAACAGAAGAAAAAATGTTAGGAAAGATAGTAGGGTAGGTAGAGGTATCATTGATGTTAAACATGCTGACACTTTTCAGAAATAACATCAAGAGAAGGGTAAATTTTGCGCCAATGGATAAGGCAATGGTCTTCATAATCCAAAAATCTGAATTCTGGACACCTCCTGACGAGGAGCTGCCCTCCCCAAATGGAGCCACTGTTAGCCATCAGTATTTTTTTTACATGTTAGTGATGACTATATCTTCAGCTGAGTTTTCTAGAAACTGATTTCCTTATGTCAATATGTCATCCAGAAAACCCTCCCAAAACTTTTTTTGCCTTTCTACCTATTCAGTCCACCCCTGGCAACATCAAAAAACCTCATATCACAATCCTATCTAGCTTCAGCCTTATTGACCTGCCCATCAGCCTTAAAGGGCAAATCCACATCTGTTTCAGAAGTCTACCCTATGTTAGGAAGTGGCGTTTAGGACATTTCACCTTTGGCAATCATCAAAAAGCCAAAAAAGTCCCCATCTGCAGCAGACCTACCATGACTGATCCCTTAATTTGCAAATGAAGTTGACAAACAACCTTAAGTCGTGCCACTCACACCCCCTAGATCTCAGCACTGCATAAAGCCCATTCTCAAGCTGACTAGTAGGTTTTTCACTGTGTTCTATGGTTCTTCAAAAACAAGAAATATGTTTCATCTCATGGAGTAAATGTTTGAGTTTACAGTTAGAGGAACAGCTGCTTCTAAGTGTATTATGAGCCTGAGATGAAGCTGCAAACCAAAGGGCTCTCAATCAGGACCTTACAGCTCTTTTCAGTATGAAAATCACAGGAAAAAGGATTGCCACTGTCTCAGCAAATGGTAAATTTGTCAAGGCTCGTGGACTCTCCTTCATTACGCTGGGGCCTGGGCGCCTTCCTTCATCCAGTAGTAGGCGAGTCGAGTGCTGACTGCTGGTTGCAAAAGTCCTGTGTTTGACTGATCGAAATAAATGAAACAATATCTTCGTGTTTCATAGAATGTACTCGTCGACCATAACAGGATTGTAGTGAATGTATGATAAGCTCAAAGGAAAAGAAGTTTAGCCTAATAAAAGAGATCATCTGAAACTTTCAAGTCAGGTAAATGGTTGAAACTTTAGAAGGCCATTTCATCAGTGAACATCCAAATCATAAGAGGCTTGTTTTGGTGCAGCATCAAATAGAACAGATGTTAATCAATGCCATTACACAGGCAGGAGAAGGTTCTTGGTTCTTCAAGAAAACACTGACCTTTATGATCACAAAGAGTTCTGGTCAATATACCAGGTCATGAGACGAACAAGCCAAGTGACAAATATCTCAGCAACCTTAGAACAGTGTCACTATGGCTAGGTTTCCTTCAAAAACACAGTGAGGTTTGCAAATGAAGATGCTAAGATTTGTGTTGTTCAGATGGTTTACTTACCACCACATTTGCCCGATGAAAGAGCTTCCTCCATACATAAGCAGAGAGCCAAAATCATTGCAGACTGTTGAAAAATGGTAAGTCCAAAAGTGCAGAGAAAAGACTCAAAGAAGTTGAAATAAAGAAGGTGTTCCTGTCTATGATACTAATGTATTGATCTCCCTCTTCAAAGAAGCTACCTGTCAACAGCTCATCCAGCAGAAAGGAGAAAAAGTTGAACATACTTTATGCCTCGAGTGCCAAAGGAGCAGTGGACTTAAAAAGGGTTAAAGACATTTCATGAGCACCTATCCAGAAATCAAGGAAAATCCCTCTGAGCAAACAAACAAGGATAAGAAAAGATGCAATTAGAGAAGTAACAGGATTGAAAGCTGAGTCATAAAGGCAAAATGACAGGTATGCAATGCTAGGAATAGATAAAAGAGACAATTTTGAGCATATGTGTGCCATTAATATCAAAAGAAGATTTTCTCCTCGAGGAAAGGGCCAGGCAGCAAGACATACCATATGTCAAAAGTTCAAAAGGGGCGCCTTTCGAGAAGAGGTGTTTGCAACTTTTCCAACATTTTAGTGCATTATGAAATATCCATTCTTCACTAGCAAATCACCAAGAGAAGGAGGCAGCGAACATAGGTCCAGTCATGAAATGTTGCTACTGACAAAAGGGATTTGAAATGCTGAGCAGAATAGAATAAAGACTGTGTGCCAAAAAGCCTGTTTTCATATTTTACCAGTTTATCTTTTCAAATAAGAAGGCAAACTGGTATATGATCCTATGATTAGGCAGAAAGGAATTTGTTTTTAATTAATTATCATTGTTTATATTCCCTGAAGCAGACACAATGGTCACCATCCTAAAGGACAGTTTAAGCACGAATATACAGTACAGCAAAAGCAGTGACAGGGAAGTGTGCCTTTGACAGTTTTTAAATGACCTAACTTTCGTTTACATTGTCACCTAAAAGCGCCCAAAGAGAGAAAAAGCCGAAATTTTTTGAGATATCTCTCTTGTGAGAACAGATATGTCATTCCGTGAGTAGGGAAAGCAGATCTGGAAGATTGCCATTGTTTGAAAGGCAACTTGATACAAATACTGTTTTTCATCATTTAAAAAGGGGCAGATATATGTATTCAAAGTGACCGTTTGACATTTTGAACATGTCATAAGAATGAAATGGAGGAATAATAAACCACTTGTGAAATCCAAAAAAGAAAATCGCCGCAGCTCCCAAGCATCACGACAGCTTTTCAAACAGTTTGAGGTCTTCTGCACAGTTTTTAGGGTGGCGCGACGAGCCTGGCAGGTGGCGCGACGAGCCTGGGCTCCAAAATACATAGGGTGTCAACGCGGGCGCAACGAGCCTGTAGGCGGGCGCGACGAGCCTGTAGGTGCCCGCCCAACAGCACGACAACTCCACCCGGCGTTTTCTCCGGCGCGACGGGTTCTGCTCCAAGGGTTGCCGCGCCTGTTTTGAAAGGTTCCGGTGCACTTCAAATTCCATCCTAAGGATTTCGCCTTAAAATTCACGAGGTACTTTGCCCCTTTGCTCGAAAAATCTAAAATTTCAAGTTTAAAAACCCTGTGTTCCGTGGTGTGAAGCTGTAGAAGTTGGAGGCATAGGTATAAAGGTGTAGTTAATATCAAAGTTGTAAAAAATAGAGGTGCAGATATTTTGTTGGTTATCTCTCAAACTCACAAACCAAGGGTACATTTTCTTAAACCCTGTCTGCGTTGATTTCTACCATAAACTAAGTCTGTTTTCTCCCTGCACTATACTATATCAATCTGAAGCTTTGTTGACAGAGGAATTTTGAAGGAGGAAACAGGTCCTTTTTTTTGAAAAACAGAATGGTTAGTGTTTGAGGTTAATACTGAAAACAGAGGTACAGGTATTTGGTGAACCTTTTAAACTCATAAAACAGAGAGTTTGTTTCCTGAAACCACTGTTGCATTTACTTTTTCACCTAAACTAAGTCTGCCTGGTCACTACACTACCTTGTCATTTTGAGAGTTGTTGGGCAGAGTTTTCCAAAGGTGAAACAGGGTTTTTGGTTGATGATTGACCATTTGTAGATGATTGGGCGTTTACTGATGATCAAGTAAACAGCAAGGGCAGAGTTATAAAGGCAGTGATTGACTTCTCAAAGGGTCACAAGCGAAAAGTTCTCCTCTTGACACAGTGGGCTATTTTCACCTAACCACAGAGTCTCTTCTTTTCCCACTGTGTGGTCTCCATAGAAGTTTGTTAACAGGGGCAAAATTCAAGTTAAAAACTATGAAAAGCAGGGTTATAATTTCGAAGTTTGGTTTCAAAAAACAAAAATATAAGTGCAAGCAGGCCTCTAATCAAAGGTCACAAAGGGGATTTGTTCAAGACTGTGCCCAAAGAAGTCTACAAAGCAGTTCTTACACATAGTGCCATTGTTAAGAAGGATTCAAAGTCAAAGTGTAACCAAGTTTGAAAGATTGTGGTTAATAAGTGCAGAAGAGATTATTCAAGGAAAGCCTTGTTGAATCACAAGGTCCATAACTGTCAAAGCAGTTTAGTGGCCTGTCTCAATCCAGGAAAACATTCTTCATATATTGAAGTCAGTGTGACTCTTTCAAGCCTGTTTTTTAATCAGAATGCCTCCAAGGCGAGATCACAAAGGCGGACAACATAAGAGATATGAGCCTATCTCCATAGAAGACATCAATGCTCATCCCTCAGTACTTTTCAATTTCCATGAGGTAGGTTGTCTTGATTTCTGTCAAAGGATAGAGGAAGTCAAGAGTTTCTCACCACTTACACATTTGTGTGCTTTAAGGTTCAAGGACAAACACTTCCAGCTTGCAGATCTTGATTTCAAAATTTCTCCAATGTATATATCCAAAGCTACCAAGACCCCGTATCATGGTGAAAAATGGTTTAAACAAGCACATCTTGATTTGGAGGACTATAAGCCTTTCATCAAGCCGGAACATAGGGAGACCATCACTGCTACTTTTCCTTTCTCCTATCTTCTTGACAGTTATGCGCCACGCCATAATGAGATACTTCACTTATGAAGGGAGGTTTAGCCAAATCTTTGCTTATCATGTTCGCTTGTTGATGCATTTTACCAGGAGCAAGCAATTAAACCTTCCATACTTTTTGTCCAAGAGCATAGAGAAGATGGCAGCTGCTGTCCAAAAGAAAGCTCCACCTCGGCAAATCTCTTCTCTCTTTCATCATTCCTTGATCAAAATCATCTTCTTGCACCAGCTGGAGAAGAAAGGGGGTTTCATGGGAGTCCTTCATTAGCCATGCCGATTTCGCCACTGTTCCTCCTGCTCATGTGTCCCCGACTCAGCCCATCCATCGCCCAGTGCCTTTATCTAGTAGGCCTACCCCTAAAAAACTCAAGATGATCACTGGGCAGCCAAGTACACAAGGAGGAGGAGAGGGCAGTGAGCCACAGGGAGAAAAGGAGGTTGATGAGCAGCAGTCAGATTTTGAGGGACAGCAGCGGTTGGATATCATTGGACAGCAGCAGCTGGAGGTTGATGAACAGCATCAATTTCAGGAAGAAGAGCAGCAGCTGGAGGTTGATGAACAGCATCAATTTCAGGAAGAAAGGCAGCAGACAGAGGTTGAGGTACAGCAGCAAGTACAGGACAAGGAACAGCAGTGGACAGAGTTTGAAGAGCAGCAGGTTGAGCAAGCAATTGAGACATCTTTTGAGCCACAAGCTGGACAGGATGTTGAGGAAGGACAGCAAGCTGAAGCTGCCACCTCAATGGTGACCAAAACTGTCCCTAAGAAGGGGAAATTGCCCAAAAGAACAACTCCTAGCTTACCAAGGAGAAAGAGCGCTAGATTGGCCTTCAAAGGCAAAAGTACAGTTGGAGAAAGCGCCAAGCATGGAGGTAAATCAGCTGTCATCCCTATCCCAAGCGATGACAGCGACAATGAGGCACGTATCCTTGAAAACCTCCTCATTCACAAAGAAGGGCAAATTTAGATATTTTGACTTGGCCAATGGGATAGCTAGTTGCTCCATGAGGTTTTCCTCCTTCTAGCCTATTTATCCCATACTTCTCATTGTAAATCAGAGGCTGAACTTGAGAGAAGAATTAATGCATTGGTCATATGAGCTTTGAAGAATACACTTGAGTTATGATGTTTGGATTGCCTCTTGGATGCTTTTGAGGAATGTTGAAGGCTTGTCGATGGATTCCTTGACATGGTAGAATGGTATAGTGCTTCTTAATGTTGTTTTGTCTTCTAGTTTTCACTCATATTTCATTTTTCTTGCTGCTATAGATCAGTAAAGATTGATTCTGAGACATGCCCATGGAGGCACCTCAAAATCCCTGAATCTTCATAGCTTGATGTTTTCTTCTCCCTTAGTTATGCTAAAGAATTCTTAGTTGCTCTTTAGTAACCTAAGGTATTGTTGCTAAGTTTTATTCATCAGTTCCATGTATGTTGAGTAGGATGTATGGTTTGCCCTACCTACCTATCAGCTGCCCATAGTTCTGTCCATAAAACTTTCTCTTCGACTGATTTGTTGATCATTTTGTTGAACCAAGGAGGCCTAGTCCCGATCTAGCCCTTTGCCTAAAACTATGAAAACTTATTTTTCCAAGTATCCAATGACTTAGAGACTATGTTTAGGCGTTCCGGCATAGTTTATGAGTTGTTAGTTTGTCTCATGTGTTTTCCCCAAAGTCTGATAGCCTTTTCCCGAAGTTAGAGGGTCATATACCTCTATGTATGGCTAGAATGTTTGATTTCTATGTATTGATTAGCTTATAGTTATTCCTAGCATGATTAATGGCTTGCTATTACATGTTTATGTCTGCTATTAACTAGTTTGCACTTGAAATCCCTTGCCTTTCACCAACTTATTGTTCATTTACTCCATTTTGCCCAGAGATCCCTTCTATTGTGAATCAAATCGGCCCTACAGCAGCTTTACATCATCGCCTCATTAGCTTCCTTGACCTGATTGACCCCATAGCCCAATTTATCTACATCTTGTTATCCAGTTTATGTATTTGATCAGCTTCATCCCTCACAAACTTAAAAAACCAAAAAAACTAAAAACATACTTCATAACTAGCCTAATATCAAAACATCGCAAGTAAACACACCGACATCTTCTACACATATAGAGAGATCCCTCTCTGAGTCCAGGAAGGCTAGGTCCTTGGGCTCCAAAGCTTGGTTTGATGTTACATCGTCATTTGGCTAGCCAATCGGCCAAATCACGGGACTCTAACACATCCTGAACACTTTCAACAGCACATCATGAAGGCATCTTCACCCAAAATCAGAGAATGAAACAGAAATATAAGAGCCGAAATACCACCAGAGACTTCAAAAATCATCAGAGATACCAAACAACACCATAGCTTTGTGCTAAAGAAATGCTGACCCAGAAAAATTGTCAGCAACCACACATAAGCGGTTTTCTGTGTATGAACTCGCGTATATACGCGACTGTCTTTCAAGAAACCCGCGTATCCAAATTAATCTTCAGAATTTTAATCAGATCTGATCCTCTGCATGGCAGAGACTACTCCCAGCTTCTGTCTGAGATATTCGAATGCTTCCCTGGGCAGAGATTTGGTAAATATATCAGCAACTTGTTATTTGGAGGGAACATACTCCAACTTCACCTTTTGTTCAAGCACTTGTTCACGTAAGAAATGATACTTGATGGGAATGTGCTTGGTATTGGAATGCATAACAGGATTCTTTGAGATACTGATGGCACTTGTATTATCACACATAATGGAAATAGGAGGTGAACATTTGATTTGGAAATCTTGTAAGGTTTGCATCATCCAAAGAAGTTGAGTGCAACATGATGATGCAGCCACATACTCTACTTCTGCTGTAGATAAGGCAATAGAGCTTTGCTTCTTGCTGAACCAAGATACTAACCGGGGCCCCATATAGAATGCACCACCACTAGTGCTTTTCCGATCATCAACATTTTCAGCCCAATCTGCATCAGTGTAAGCATGAAGAGTAAGATCAGCATTCTTTGGATACCATAGTCCAAAGTCTTGAGTTCCTTGCAGATATTTGAATATTATTTTGACAGCCTGAAGGTGAGATTCTTTTGGATTAGCTTGGAATCGTCCAACAATCCCAACTACATGCATAATGTCCGGTCTAGTCCCAATGAGATAAAGAAGACTTCCTATCATAGATCTATAATCTGGTTGGTTCACCATGGGAGAATCATCATGAGAACTGAGATTACATCTGGTTATCATTGGTGTACTTACAGGTTTGCACTCTTCCATGCCATACTTCTTCAGAATTTTCTTAAGGTATTTTTCTTGTGATAAGAATATACCATCTGCAGTTTGATGCACTTGCAAGCCAAGAAAGAATGTTAGTTCCCCAAGTAAAGACATTTCAAATTCTTGCTGCATGACAGAAGAAAATTTCTGACTCATAGATTCTTCATTACTTCCAAAATGATATCATCAACATATACAACCACAATCAATAGTTTATCATTTTCAATTTTTGTGTATAAGTTACTATCAGCAGACCCCTTTGAAAATCCTTGTTGATGAAGATATTTGTCAAGACGATAATACCATGCCCTTGGAGCTTGTTTGAGACCATATAGAGCTTTTTTAAGTCTACAAACAAGATTTTCATCATTTCCCAAAATGAATCCTTCTGGTTGTTCTATATAAACTTCTTCTTCTAGATCACCATTGAGAAATGCAGATTTAACATCCATTTGATAAACTTTGATTTGTTGAAACTTGAAAAAGCAAGAAACATTCTTATGGCTTCAAGTCTAGCTACAAGAGCAAAAGTTTCTTCAAAGTCTATACCTTCTTGTTGAGTATACCCTTTGCAAACAAGTCTAGCTTTATTTCTTATGACATCCCCATTTTCATTTAACTTGTTTTTTAATATCCATTTAGTTCCAATGACATTTTTGTTATGAGGTCTTGGTACTAATTCCCAAGTGTCATTTTTTTCAATTTGATCAAGCTCTTCATTCATGGCTTGAACCCAACATTCATCTTTGCTAGCTTGATTGACATTGTGTGGTTCAATAGTGGATAGAAATGCCAGATAGTTAGAGGATCCTACAAGAGTCCTTCTTGTTTGTACACCTGATGCCTTATCTCCCAAAATATGAGATTCTGGATGATTCTTTTGAACATATCAGGAAGGAGCCTTTTCAGATAAATCATCTTCAAGTTCTTCATTGGATCCACTTTCTATATCATTCCTATTTGATGTAGAAGGACAATAGTCACCATCATCTTCTTCTGTTGTTTGTTTTTCTTCTTTAGGGGCTGTAGGAGACTCATCAATGACAACATCAATACATTCAAAAATCTTTCGAAGTCTTTTATTGTAACATTTGTATGCTCTACTTGTAGATGAGTAACCAAGAAGTATCCCTTCATCTAATCTAGGTTCAAACTTGCCAAGCTTTTCATCATTATTTTTGATAAAGCATTTACTTCCAAAAACTCTAAAATTCTTCACAAAGGGAGAGTTACCATACCAGAGTTCATATGGAGTTTTGTCACTATTTACCCGAACATGTGCCTTGTTGAGAATGTTTGCTGCTGTATGTGCTGCTTCTCCCCAGAAAATGTCAGGTGTTCCAGAATCATCAAGAATAGCTCTAGCCATTTGTTGAATTGTTTTATTCATTCTTTCTGCTACGCCATTTTGTTTTGGAGTGCCAGCTATAGAAAACTATTTTTTTATTCCATGTTGTTCACGAAATTCAAGAAATTCATTTGATGTATATTCTCCTCCTCGATCAGATCTAAGACACTTGATTTTTAGATCTAATTCATTTTCCACCAGTGCTTTGAAAATCTGAAAATTTTCAAATGCTTCATCTTTGTGTTTAATCAACCCAATCCAACACATTCTAGAGAAATCATCAATAAATAAGATATAGTATTCTTCCCCACGTGGTGACTTTTTCCTCATAGGTCCACATATGTCAGTATGAATGAGTTCAAGAGGCTTACTTTATGATCCTTCTTTGGCATTAAATTGTACTCTGGTCTGCTTACCGAATTGGCAAGATTTGCATATGATACTTTCTGGTAGAGTAATATTGGGAAGACCACGAACAACATTAAGTCTGCTTGATTTGTTGATTTGAGAGAAGCTTAGATGCCCCAACCTTCTATGCCATAGCCAGTTTTCTGAAGATTTACTCAAGTAACATTATTCTTTGCAGTTCTTCAATACATATAGGTTGCTTGGATTTCTTTTTCCTTTTATAATTGTTTTACCTGTATCAAGATCACGAACCACACATTCTTTGAACTAAAGACAACTTCAGTTCCTTGATCACACATTTGACTTACACTTAACAGGTTATGTCTTAATCCATCCACATACATGACATCATTAGCCTTCACCTTTTCTTTTAGAAATACAGACCCTTTTCCTTTAATTACAGCAGGGGTATCATTTCCAAATGTAACTTTCTTTTCCTTTTCTAGAGCATTATATGCAACAAGTTTTCTTTTGTCACCTATCATGTGTCTTGAGCATCCACTATCAATGTACCATTGATTTTCTTCACCTTCTGCAAATAACGCTATCCCACAATTTTCAACCTGTAATTCCTTCTTTTTCCATACTTTGGAACTTGAAGGAAAATCTTGTTTTGGCTGGACTTTGCTCCTGCACTCAGATTCTAAATGGCCAAAGTTATTGTAATAAGTACATTCAACTTCATTTTGAAGAGGAGAAAAGTTGTTATAGGTGTTCTTCTTTGGTTCAATATCCATCCTTCTCTTTCTTGCTTCTCTTATCATGAGGGTTTTATAGGCAACACATTGAATAGCTTTATGACCAAAATTGTGACATGAGAAACATTGTCCATTGAAGTAGAAATTTTTGCGATCATGAAATCATCTATTGAATTTACCTGTTGGTTGTAGCTTCTTTGAAATACATCCCTGTTAGTGTTCCTTGAATTGTGATGATCATGCTTTACCTGTAAAGATTCTTTATTCCCTTGCTGAGTGGTTGAATGTAGTAAACCAACTGTGGCTGCTTTTAGATAATTTGGTGCTGAAGCCTGAGAGGATTCTCCAGTGTATCCAAGACCTGTCTTTATAAGAGGAGAATGTTGTACCTTGATAATCTCATCTAAGGTTTCAGATCCTTTAGCAAATCTAAGATTCAGAGCCTTTACTTTCTCAGATTCTTTTCTTTGACTTACCACTTCACATTCTAATTTCTCAATGTGTTTCTGTGCTTCTTCAACCTGCTTTTCCAGAGTCTCTATGGTTATTTTCTTTTCTTCTAAGAGAATTTTACATTCTTCTAAGCGTATTTTGAGTTGATTGTTTTCTTCAAGGAAAGCATTGTCCTCTAGAGCATCCACAAAAGTATCCTTTTCATATTTAGATTCAAATGCCATGAGAAGTCTAAGATTTTTTTCACATTCTTCCTCACTATCAGAGAACCAATCACTGTCTTCATGAGTGTAGTAACTTTTGCTAGACCGGTGCTTATTCCTTCTTGCTAGTTCCTTCCATTTTGCATATTTTTCTTTATAAGGACACTTAGCAGCATAATGACCAACTCTTCCACAATCAAAACATTTGAAAGGAAGCTTACCTCTGAACCGTCCTGTGCCAAGTTGAAGTTTCTTTACAAAATTTGCCTCATCTTCTTCTGAGATATATCCAGATCCTTCTACTTTTTGAACTTCTTTCCCTTTTGTAGAAGCTTTAAAAACAGCTTCTTTGACTTCATATGGTCCTCCTCTCCTCATTTCATATGCAGTCAGTATGCCATGAAGTTGCACCATAGTAAGAGTTTGAAGATCCTATTTTTCTTCAAGAGCAGAGACTTTTGATTCAAATTTTGTTGTTAGTGATCTTAAGATTTTCTCAACCAAAGTAGATTCTGCTATTGTTTCTCCCAAGTTTCTCATACGATTGACAATATCATAAAGACGTAAAAAGAAACTAGCAATACTCTCATCATTATGCATTCTCAAGTTTTCATATTCAATTCTGAGAGTTTGGAGTTTTGCACTTTTTACCTTTGCATCACCTTCATAACTTAGGATGATTTTGTCCCATATTTCCTTTACTGTATTTAGCTACATAAACTTGACAAATTCTGATTCAGTTAGACTTCCCAATAGTGCATTGACCGCCTTTGCATTTGTTTCATAATTCTTCTTTTCCGTCGGATCTGTTTGTACTGCGGCTGGATATTGATATCCTTGTTCAACAATGGCCCATATATCTGCTCCCATAGACTGAAGATAGGATCTCATCCTTATTTTCCAGAAGATTAAATTGCTTCCGTTAAAGAGCGGAGGCTTGATAGATGATGTTCCATCTTGATTGCTCATCTTGCTTGATCTTCCTTCTAGTGGCTAAGCTTTTTCAGAAGGACCTGCTCTGATACCAATTGTTGGGAAAAATACTGAGAGGGGGGGTGAATCAGTATTTAGTGCAGACAATAAAACTTTGTTATTTCTTTCTTAAAAATCCATACGCTACTTTCCTTCATCCAACTAGCGTATATACGTGGATTTTCTTTACAGAACTCGCGTATATCTAGTGATCTAATTATGCATTTAGTTCTTGACTTAGATCATTGAATTACTCATTCATCAGATGTTTTAGAAAACATTAAATAGATTTAGAAAGAACAGAATAATCATCACACATGAACACCAGGATTTTTAGGTGGAAACCCAATTCGGGAGAAAACCACCGTTGTCGTCGTCTCAGTCTTCAATATTTATTATTAAGAAAACTTCTTACAACATGTACTGGTGCATACTCATACCAGCACGCAGGCACCCACCTGCAGAAGGTTACAACCTTCTCTCATTTACCAGCCTCTTCTGGAAGGGAGCTACAACCCCTTGCTTCTCGTTTACCAGCCTCTCTTGGAAGGGAGCTACTACCCCCTAATATAAGCACCAGCTTCTACTGACAGAAAGCTTCTACATACATACTGAAGGTTTCAACCCTCAGATCCACTGCAGGCCACGTTTCATCAATTTTCATACTGGATTAAACAGCTCTAACACAACCCTTCACTTATCTATAAGCATACTTTTCCCAATGCTTCAAACAGAACAGTGAAACCACTGTAACCAGAATATCAGAGATAACCCAGACTACAGAATAGATATCCAGAATCACATTCAACCTTGAGCAAATATAAGTTCAGATACCATACGTGCCTTTGTTTAAACAGATCCACGTATACACATGCTTTTCACGAAATGAACCCGCGTATACATCTGTGCATTTTCCAGAACAACTCTAACTGCCCATACGCGCCTTTATTTAAACAGATCCGCATATACACGCACTTTTTATGAAATGAACCTGCGTATAGATCTATAAAAGATAATCTTTGCAGAACAGACCAGATCTATGAACTTACCCAGATTTCTTTAATTACTTCAACAGATTTTGCGCCAGGTCTTCATCACTTCTTTTCAGATCATCCAAGAGATTCACCATTTCTAGATCTAGAGATCTTGAAACTTCATCATGTTCATAGATTCATCATAGATTCAGATCTATCAATTAAGATCAGAGTTCAACCATGCAGATATACTTCAGAGTGAAGTATTCATTAAAGCCTAGACACATACACACACTTTGCACAATGATTTTCTTCTCCTTATATAGGTTTACCCTTTATCAATACCATGAGCCAAAACCACACCACTTCCGATGGTATTCCTGGACGGGATCAAATAGACAACCCAGCGCTCAATACAATGGGTCAATACCATGGTAGTAACCCCTGGTTTTACACTTTTATAGCGCAATTGAGCATACGCGACTTGGCATGTACTTTCCCGAGTGCATGCGCTACTTCTACTAGAAAAACCCGCGTATGCCTTGAGACACACTTTTCATCATTGGCCTAGCACATCCTGGAATTCCTTTCATCATTACATCTGAGCTGCTTTGTAGACACATCAGATTTACATCATTAATTAGTATATCAAGTCAGTTTCCATCAAGTACAACTTTCATCAAGTAGGTTGCCATCATCTTTATTAAGTGGGTTGCCATCGAGGACAACACTCTGCATCATATTGCCAACAAGAAGGAATAAGAATCGTTTTAGCACTAGAAAAAGTTACTATACTCATGAAGACAGTGATGGGTTATCTGATAGTGAGGAAGAATGTGAACAAGATCTTAGACTTCTCATGGCATTTGAAAATGAATCTAGAGAAGAAAAATATACTTTTATGGATGCGTTAGAGGACAATGATTTTCTTGATGAATTCAATCAACTCAAAATATGCTTAGAAGAAAGTAAAATATCCATAGAAACTCTGAAAAATTAGCTTGAAGAAAAGGAGAAACACAATGAGAAATTAGAATGTGAAATAGTAAGTCTAAGAAAAGAAATTGAGAAATTAAAGACTTTGAATCTTAGATTTTCTAAAGGATCTGAAACCTTAGATGAGATTATCAAGGTAAAATGTTCTCCTCTTATAAAGACAGGTCTTGGATATATCGGAGAATCTTCTCAGGCTTCAACACCAAATTATCTAAAATCAGCTACAACTAGTATACAACATTCTGCCACTCAGCAAGGGAATAAAGAACCTTTACAGGTAAAGCATGATCATCTCAATTCAAAGAACAATAACAGGAATATCTTTCAAAGAAACACTAATCAACAGGTAAATTCAAGTAGAAGACTTCATGATCGCAGAAATTTCTTCTTCAATGGACAATGTTTCTCATGTCACAATTTTGGTCATAAAGTTGTTCAATGTGTTGCATATAAAACCATCATGACAAGAGAAGCAAGAAAGAAAAGGATTGATATTGGAACAAAGAATAATACCTATAAAAACTTTTCTCCTCTTCAAAATGAAGTTGAATGTGCTTATTGCAATAAATTTGGCCATGAAGAATCTGAATGCAGGAGCAAAGTTCAGCCAAAAGAGTATTTTCCTTCAAGCTCCAAAGTGTGGAAAAAGAAGGAATTACAGGTTGAAAATTGTGGCATAGCTTTATTTGCAGAAGGTGAAGAAAACTAATGGTACATTGATAGTGGATGCTCAAAAAACATGACAGGTGACAAAAACAAACTTCTTGCATATAGTGCTCTAGAAAAAGAAAAGAATGTTACATTTGGAAATGATACTCCTGCTGTCATTAAGGGAAAAGGGTCTGTTTTTTCTAAAATAAAAGGTGAAAGCTAATAATGTAATGTATGTGGATGGATTAAAGCATAACCTGTTAAGTGTAAGTCAAATGTGTGATCAAGGAACTGAAGTTGTCTTTAGTTCAAAAGAATGTGTGGTACGTGATCTTGATACAGGTAAAACAATTATAAAAGGAAAAAGAACTCCAAGCAACCTGTATGTATTGAAGAACTGCAAAGAAAAATGTTACTTGAGTAAATATTCAGAAAACTGGCTATGGCATAGAAGGTTGGGGCATCTGAGCTTCTCTCAAATCAACAAATCAAGCAGACTTAAAGTTGTTCGTGATCTTCCCAATATTACTCTACCTGAAAGTATCATATGCAAATCTTGCCAATTCGGTAAGCAAACCAGAGTGCAATTTAATGCCAAGGAAGGATCATCAAGTAAGCCACTTGAACTCATTCATACTGACATATGTGGACCTGTGAGGAAAAATTCATCACGTGGTGAACAATACTATATATTATTTATTGATGATTTCTTTAGAATGTGTTGGATTGGGTTGATTAAACACAAAGATGAAGCATTTGAGAAATTTCAGATCTTCAAAGCACTGGTTGAAAATGAATTAGATCTAAAAATCAAGTGTCTTATATCTGATCGAGGAGGAGAATATACATCAAATGAATTCCTTGAATTTTGTGAACAACATGGCATAAAAAGACAGTTTTCTATAGTTGGCACTCCACAAAAAAATGGCGTAGAAGAAAGAATGAATAGAACAGTTCAACAAATGGCTAGAGCTATGCTTGATGATTCTGGAACACCTGACACATTTTTGGGAGAAGCAGCACATACATCGGTAACTATTCTTAACAAGGCACATGTTCGTGTAAATAGTGATAAAACTCCATATGAACTCTGGTATGGTAATCCTCCCACTGTGAAGCATTTTAAAGTTTTTGGAAGCAAATGCTTTATCGAAAATAATGATGAAAAACTTGGAAAGTTTGAACCCAGAGCAGATGAAGGAATACTTCTTGGTTACTCCTCTAGGAGTAGAGCATATAAATGTTACAATAAAAGACTTAGGAAGATTGTTGAATGTATTGATGTTGTTATTGATGAGTCTCCTGCAGCTCCAAAAGAAGAAAAAAAAACAACAGATGAAGACGATGGTGACATATATCCTTCTACATCAAATAGAAATGATATAGACAGTGAACCCAATGAAGAACCCGAAGATGATTTATCTGAAAAATCTCCATCCAGATATCTTCAAAAGAATCATCCAGAATCTCAAATTTTGGGAGAAAAGGGATCAGGTGTACAAACAAGAAGGACTCTTGTGGGATCTTCTAGCTATCTGGCATTTCTATCCACTATTGAACCACACAATGTCAATCAAGCTAGCAAAGATGAATGTTTGATTCAAGCCATGAATGAAGAGCTTGATCAAATTGAAAATAATCACACTTGGGAATTAGTACCAAGACCTCATGACAAAAATGTCATTGGAACTAAATGGATATTCAAAAACAAGTTAAATGAGAATGGGGATGTTATAAGAAAGAAAGATATACTTGTTTGCATGGGGTATGCTCAACAAGAAGGTATAGACTTTGAAGAAACTTTTGCTCCTGTAGCTAGACTTGAAGCCATAAGAATGTTTCTTGCTTTTTCAAGCTTCCAAAAAATCAAAGTTTATCAAATGGATGTTAAATCTGCTTTTCTCAATGGTGACCTAGAAGAAGAAGTTTATATAGAACAACCAGAAGGATTCATTTTGGGAAATGATGAAAAACTTGTTTGTAGACTTAAAAAGGCTCTATATGGTCTCAAACAAGCTCCAAGGGCATGGTATTATCATCTTGACAAATATCTTCATCAACAAGGATTTTCAAAGGGTTCTGCTGATAGAAACTTATACACAAAAACTGAAAATGATAAACTATTGATTGTGGTTGTATATGTTGATGATATCATTTTTGGAAGTAATGAAGAATCTATGAGTCAGAAATTTGCTTCTGTTATGCAGCAAGAATTTGAAATGTCTTTACTTGGGGAACTAACATTCTTTCTTGGCTTGCAAGTGCAACAAGCAACAAATGGCATATTCTTATCACAAGCAAAATACCTCAAGAAAATCTTAAAGAAGTATGGCATGGAAGATTGCAAACCTGTAAGTACACCAATGATAACCGGATGTAATCTCAGTTCTAATGATGATTCCCCCACGGTGAATCAACCAGAATACATATCTATGATAGGAAGTCTACTTTATCTCACTGGGACAAGACCAGACATCATGCATGCAGTTGGGATTGTTGGATGATTCCAAGCTAATCCAAAAGAGTCTCACCTTCAGGCTGTGAAAATAATATTCAAATATCTAAAAGGAACTCAAGACTTTGGACTATGGTATCCAAAGAATGTTGATCTTACTCTTCATGCATACACTGATGCAGATTGGGCTGGAAGTGTTGATGATCGGAAAAGCACTAGTGGTGGTGCATTCTATATGGGGCCCCAGTTAGTATCTTGGTTTAGCAAGAAGCAAAGCTCTATTTCCTTATCTACAGCAGAAGCAGAATATGTGGTTGCCGCATCATGTTGCACTCAACTTCTTTGGATGATGAAAACCTTACAAGACATTCAAATCAAATGTTCACCTCCTATCTCCATTATGTGTGATAATACAAGTGCCATCAGTATCTCAAAGAATCCTGTTATGCATTCCAAGACCAAGCACATTCCCATCAAGTATCACTTTTTACGTGAACAAGTGCTTGAACAAAAGGTGAAGTTGGAGTATGTTCCCTCCAAAGAACAAGTTGCTGATATATTTACCAAACCTTTACCCAAGGAAGCGTTCGAATATCTCAGACAAAAGCTGGAAGTATTCTCTGCCATGCAGAAGATCAGATCTACTTAAATTCAGAAGATTAAATTGGATACGCAGATTTCCTAAAGGACAGTCATGTATATACGCGAGTTTATACACATAAAACCGCGTATGGGTGTTTGCTGACAAATTTATTTATTTTTGGTTAGCATTATTCAGCACAGCTGCAATGCTGTTGGGTATCTCTAGTGATGTTCCAGCTCTCATATTTTTGTTTCACTCTCTAATGCTTCTGATGAAGATGTCTTGATGACTTGCTGTTGAAAGTGTTCAGGATGCACAGGCTAAGGGGGAGCATTGATCATGTGGAAAGGATGCATTGTTGGCATTCTAATTATTTGTTGTAGTCTGATCCCATGCTTAAGAATCTTTGATCTTGATTGTATAAGTCATTTATGTAATTTGATGAAAAAGGTCATGTTGAGACCCATGATGTAAAAATTGATATATTCATTCATGTAAGGACTTCTTCAAATTTGTAAACCCACTTGGTTGGGTAGTTGAGTCAAAATGTGTAAACCCACTTGGTTGGGTACTTGAGTCACATATGTAAATCCACTTGGTTGGCTCATTGATGTAAGTATGAGTCATTGGTGATAGGAAAGGTCATAGAGTCATGTACTTCATTGAAGAATATGTTTGAAGATTCAGCGTGAACTCAGGGGGAGCATGGTAACTTCAGTGCACATTAGATCTACAGAGCTCTTATTTCTACAAGAGAAGAAAAACCTTATTTTGGTTTTGATCCACTCTTTGCCCTTGATGTCAAAGGGGGAGAGTATCATGGTGTTTGAATAATGGTTATAATCATTGTGTCTATCTGTTGTGGTGATCAAACACCATCATGGTTGCCATCAAATCCAAAGGGGGAGATTGTTGGTTATATGATGCAATGTGTTGTCCTTGATGGCAACCTACTTGATGAAGTTGTCCTTGATGGAAACTGACTTGATGAGTTGTCTTTGGATAAGCAACCTATTTTTTAATAATGTAAATATGATGTATCTACAGAGCAGTTCAGAAGTAACAAAGAAAGAAATTCTAGTAAGTGCCATAGTAATGATGAATTAGATATGTCACAAAGGATATGCAGGTTTGTAAAGGCAAAATAGCGTATGTACGCAGAAAAGTACATACCAAGTAGCGTATGCCTATTTGCGCTCTAATTTTATAAAACTAGGGGGCATTACCATGGTATTGGCCCACTGTATTGAGCGTTGGATTATCTATTTGATCCCATCCAGGAATACCATCAGTAGTTGAGTGGTTTTGACTCATGGTATTGACAAAGGCTAAATCTATATAAGGAGAAGAAGATCATAGTGCAAGGGTGTGCATGTGTAAGGGTTGTTAATAAATAAATCTCTTTAAGAGATATCTGCATGGTTGAACTCTAATAGATCTAAATCTATGATGCACCTATGGATATGATGAAGGTTCAAGATCTCTAGATCTAGAAATGATGAATCTCTAGGATGATCTGCAAAAGAAATGATGAAGACCTAGCGCAAGTCTGATGAAGAAATTGAAGAAATCTGGGTAAGTTTATAGATCTGGTCTGTTCTGCAAAGTTTATCTTTTTCAGATTTATACGCTAGTTTGTCTCAGTAAAAGCGTGTATATACGCGGGTTCGCTTAATGAAAAGCGCGTATGGCAGTTAGGGGTTTTAAAGAATAAAATACACAGAAGTATACGCGGGTTGATGTGCAGGAAAGCACGTATGTACGCGGCTTCAGTAAAGCAAAATAGCGTATGCTATTTGAATCAATGTCTGTTTAGGGTTGAGTTTGTATCTGCATATCTATTCTGAAGTCTGGGTTTTAATGAATACTTCACTCTGAAGTATTTCTGCATGGAATGGGTAACAGATTGATCTGAATTAATAATGTACCTATGAAGAAAATGATGAAGAGGGATCTCTAGATCTGAAATGACAATGTATTTTCTAGATCTGTTTATGGATTGTTCAGATCTGTGATCTGGTGAATCTTTGCTGAAGTAAAGGGTGAAATCTGAGTTATCTGTTCTGAAGAGTTGCATAGTTCTGAAAAGTTACAGATCTATACGCATGTTCATCTTAGCGAAAGCGCGTATATACGCAGGATTGTTTCAGCAAAGGCGCGTATACGTAGCTTTGTCTCTGTGAAAGCGCGTATATACACAGGTTCAGTGAAGTAAAAGCGCGTATGGAATCTAGGGTTTTGCTGAAGTGTGTGGAATGAAATGTCTAATCTGTTTTTTTGTTTTACTGTTATCTGTCAATGATGTATTCATACAGTTCTGGGTTGATTGAATGTTGAAGATACTGCTGATTATGTTGATTGAAGATCAAGTTGTTGGTTGATTGGTTGATGAAGTTATAAGTTTCAGTTTGATGTATGGAATGGGTGCAGTCTGAAAATCTGATGAAAAGTGGCCTACAAGGTATGTTGTGTGGAAGCTGTTGGTCCCAGTATGAAAATTGATTAAACATGGTCCATGGTGGTGCTGAGGGTCGAAGCCTTCAGTAAGGGGGTTGGAGCTCCCTTCCAGTAGTGGCTGGAGAACGAGAGAAGGTTGCAGCCTTCTGCAGGTGGGTGCCTGCGTGCTGGTATGAGTCTGCACCAGTACAAAATTGTAAGAAGTTTTTTTTATAATAAATATTGAAGACAGAGACGACAACAACGGTGGTTTTCTCCCGAATTGGGTTTCCACCTTAAATACTAGTGTTCATGTGTGTTGCTTATGTGTGATGGTTTATTCTGTTATTACTGAACATGTTTATTGCTTACTAAACATCTGATGAATGAATGATGCACTGATCTAAGTAAAGAATTATATGCATAATAAGATCTCTGGACATACGCAAGTTTTATTAAGGATATCCACGTGTATACGCAAGTTTGGTTCAGTAAAGTAGCGTATGGGTTTAAGAGAAAGAAAAAGTAAAATGTTTTCAGTCAGCTCTAAATATTGATTCACCCCCCCCCCCCCCCTCTCAGTATTTTTCCCAACATCCTTCTCGTGTACCAATACTACAGGAGCAGAGAAAGAACTTTGACTAGGTTGAATTATACCTGCCTCTAACATTTCTGCAATCATACGTTCAATTTAGCTCTTTTGGACGTAAGGATATCTATAAGGCCTGATGTTTGGAGGAACACTTCCTGGAATCAAATGAATAGCATTATCATGATCACGAATAGGTGGGAGTCCTTTGGGAGTTTCAAACACCTTGGAATGATTGTCCAAGACTTGTTGGATATCTGCCGAAATAGATGATTTTGATGTCAGAACTTCTAGTGAGCATAATTATGCAATTATGCCTCGTTGTTCTTTCTTTAGAAGCTTTGTCATGGCATTAGAGCTTATTATCTTTCCTGGATTCCCTGCAATACCCCGTAATTCGACTTCCTTTCCTTCTAAAAAAATTTCAAGAAAAGTTCTTGAAAATTAAAAGCTACTGTCCCCAAAGATTGTAACTCTTGTACTCCTAGTACAACATCAAGACCTCCCATAGGAATGGAAATCATTTCACTATTAAATACATATTCCCCCATGGTTAGCATGATATTATGGCATTTTCCAGAGAAATTTATAGTTCCTCCATTTGCAACCATCACTTGACATTTTGGTGCTAGGTATAGGAAACAATTCAATTCCTTGGCTACCTTATAATGAATAAAATTATGGGTACTACCTGAATCAATCAACACTATTACTTTTTTCTTCTTGATATGTCCTTCTCTATCTTGAGAGTTTGAGGAGTGTTAATTCCTACCAATGGCCATGTTGTATATGGTCGTATTACATTTCTTCCTCTTCTAGGGCCGGTTCCCCGGTGTATATCCTCTTCTTGTTAATTTTCTTCCTCTTCACAATATATGTAAAATAATTTCTTCTCGGAACACTTATGACCTTTAGTGTATTTTATATCACAACTATAGCAAAGCCTTTTTTCTCTCTTTTCTTCCAATTGTTGTGGTGTCAACCTTATAGGTTGTGGAAGTCTAGGAGTAGCAACACTTCCATCTTTATAGATGTGAGTGATAGGCTTCCTTGTCGCCATAATTTTACTTTCAATTTTTCTTTCCAACCCGAATGCCTTCTCCAATGAATCAGTTTCCCAAAGGCGAACCTCATGTTGGATGTTATCCTTTAAAGTCCCTATGAAGACATCAATCCTGTGTTCCTCTGGAATATCAGTTACCCTTATATTCAATTTTTGGAAGTCCTAAATGTGCTCCCCACTAAACCCTTTGTTTGAGATTACCCATTGGCTAAAGAAGGTGTTGCTCTTTGTATCCTCATAATGTGCTATTTGCTTCTCCCGTAAAAATTGACCAAGTGTCAATTTTTTTGCCAGAGCAAAGCCATCGATACCATACAAATGTATTTTGTTCTAAATTTAAAGTTGCAATGCGTACTTTTGTGTGCTTTTTCACATTATAGAGATCAAAATATTGCTCCATCTGTAGTATCCATGTTACAGGATCCTTTCCATAAAACTTCCTCATATCCATTTTTGGAATATGGTGGTTCTTCCCTCCAACATTAGAGTTTATGAAATCACAATTAACATTTATTTTGTTCTCATCATGAGTTTCCTCTACTATCTTGTCACCATTAGGAAACATTTCTTGTATCAACTTTGTCAAACCTTCCATGTCTGCTTTTAGATCATTCTTCATGTTTTCCATCTTAGCTTCCATGTCATCCATCTTAGATTCCATGCCATCCATCTTAGCTTCCATGCCATTCTTCAAACCATCCATCTTATATTCCACACCTTTCTTCAAAACTTCCATGTCATTTTTTGTTGCTCTTTGCGAGAGCGAAATTTGTTGCACTTGCTCTTGTAATTTTGATATGTCATGTTGTCATTCTTCGTCTTCATGAGTCATAGTAGAGACTTCTAAAGGCTATTAATGGGTGTTGAATTATTTTTATGGGGCATATTTTAGAACCCAATACTGATATCTATTCTAGAATATGCCCTTGGAATCAATTCAAATTGATTCTTCAAACAAGACTTGTGCAATTCGGAAAAAAAAAATACACACCTTTTTCTTGCTTTTTAGGAGCTCGATATTGAAATTGGATTATCTTTGTGATTACAGCACTTCAATATTTTATTTTCAGTACCAACGTCGCCCTCTAAATTATATTTCTAATGCCACAGTCTCCCAATTTGATTTTTATTCTCCAAGGTGTTATGTCCAATCTCCCACAATGACCCAATTATGGATCAAGTACAAGAGAGTTAACTGTACATCATGTATCACTGTTTTTGTATTTTAGCTCTAAAATTGATAAAAAAGAAACTACAGTCCATGTACTTGCAACCATTTTTTACGGCACTCCAATCTGATGCTCAGAGAGAGAGTTATGAAGATTTTCCCACGATCACCTCTTTGAGATGAAATTCAGGAGCCTGAAAAAGCACTACCTTCCACAGATCATAGCTCTGAAAATGTTGCAAACTAAGCTTTGAAATTTTGCGACGAGTTTCCTTAGGATTTCAGCTTCGCACCCTAAAGATTTCAGATTCTGAAACTTTGTAGAAAAAGCATTATAGCGCAAATACCACGATGACCTGTTTAGATTAAATTGAGGAGCCTGCAAAAATACCTAACTTCCACAGATCATATCGCCAAAAATATTGCGAACCAAGCTCTGAAATATTTTGATGATGTTCCTCAGGATTTCAGCTTCGCACCATAAAAATTTCATCTTCTAAAACTTCGTAGAAAACAAGTTATAGCGAAAATTCCACGATGACCTGTTTGGAGCAGCGAAACCCTAGAATCCAAAGCTCTGATACCAAATGTTGTGAAACCAGCTCCAAAAAGAGAAGAAAAGAGATATCAACGCCTTAGAAATAAGCCACTTCGAGGGGGAAACCTCCAATACATTACATGAATGAACACTTCTTGGATGATACAAATTACAAAAGCTCCTTTCCATATATAGGAGTCCATGGGGCCATAATGTAATCCTAGTGGGGCCACAATGTAATCCTAGCCGACCTGACAATAATAATTTAAGGGCACAGTAATAACAATATGGGGGTTACAGGGGTACAATAATAACAATAAGGGGGTTACACTAACAACAATAAGGGACTATACTAGTAATATAGGGACCTAACATTGCATCATCTTTCGTGATGTTTCTTCATCATTGAAGACCTTTCATCATCTTTTAGGATGTTTCGCTAACCTTCTTTGTGTTCATCATCTTTTGCAATTTCATCATTTTTTAGGATCTTTCTCGATCTTTCGTAATCTTATCTGAATTTTCGTCATATTTCGCAATGTTTCATCATATTTCGTGATATTTTAGGATTTTTTGCAGTATTTTGTTGTATTTCGCAGTCGTTTGTTATATTTTAGGATGTTTTGCAGTTTTTGTTATTGTTTCATCATGTTTCATGATCTTTCATGATCTTTTGCAATTTTTTGTGATCTTTCTTCATCTTTCATAATTTTTTGCTGTCTTTTATGATTTTTCATCATCTTTCATGATTTTCCATCATCTTTCTACATATTTCATCATCTTTCAAGATGTTTTTCGATCTTTCAAGATTTTTTGTGATCTTTCATGGTATTTCATGATCCTTCATGATTTTTCGTTATCTTTCATGACATTTCATCATTTTTTGAAATCTTTCATCATCTTTTAGGATATTTTGCGATCATTCATGATTTTTCACGACCTTTTGTGATTTTTCATTATTTTTCGCAATGTTTCGTCAACTTTCAAGATATTTCATTGTATTTTAGGATATATCACTAACTTTCTTGATGTTTCATCATCTTTCGTAATATTTCGTCATCTTTCATCAACTTTTATGATCTTTCTTGATCTTTCGTAATCTTTTGTGATTTTTCGTCATATTTCGCATTGTTTCGTCATCTTTCATGATATTTTAGGATGTTTTGCAGTTCTTTTGTTATATTTCGCGGCCTTTTGCTAATTTTAGGATATTTTGTGGTTTTTGTAATTGTTTCGTCATCTTTCATGATCTTTCGTCATCTTTCGGAATTTTTTGTGGTCTTTCTTCATCGTTCATGATTTTTTGCGATCTTTTATTATTTTCATCATCTTTCGTGATTTTCCATCATCTTTCGTGATTTTCCATCATCTTTCAACATATTGATCATTTTTCAGGATATTTTGCAATCTTTCGTGAACTTTCACGATTTTTCGTGGTTTTTCGTGATCGTTCATGATTTTTCGTTATATTTCGTGGCATTTCATCATTTTTCAAGATCTTTCATCATCTTTTAGGATGTTTTGCAATCATTTGTGAGTTTTCATGATCTTTCATGGTATTTCACGATCTTTCGTGATTTTTCATTATCTTTCACGATGTTTTGTCATCTTTCAAGATCTTTCATCGTCTTTTAGGATGTTTGCCCGACATTCTTGATGTTTCATCATTTTTCGCAATCTTTGGTCATATTTCATCAATTTTTATGATCTTTTTCAATCTTTCGTGATCTTTTGTGATTTTTCGCCATATTTCGCATTGTTTCGTCATCTTGTGTGATATTTTAGGATGTTTTGCAGTCTTTTGTTATATTTCGTGTTCTTTTGCTAAATTTTAGGATGTTTTGTGGTTTTTGTAATTGTTTCGTCATCTTTCATGATCTTTCGAGATCTTTCACATTTTTTTGTGATATTTCTTTATCGTTCATGATTTTTTGCGGTTTTTTATGATTTTTCATCATCTTTTGTGATTTTCCAGCATCTTTCGACATATTTCCTCATCTTTCAGGATGTTTTGCGTTCTTTCATGAACTTTCGCAATCTTTTGTGGTATTTCGTGATCCTTTGTGATTTTTGTTATATTTCATGAGATTTCTTCATTTTTCAAGATCTTTCATCATCTTTTACGATGTTTTCCAATCTTTCGTGATTTTTCACGATCTTTCGTGGTCTTTCATGATCTTTCCTGAATTTTCATCATCTTTCACGATATTTCGTCATCTTTCGTGGTATTTCGTGATCCTTCGTGATTTTTTGTTAACTTTCGTGTCATTTCATCATTTTGCAAGATATTTCATCATCTTTTAGGATGTTTTTCAATCTTTCTTGATTTTTCGCAATATTTCGTGGTATTTCATGATCTTTCATGATTTTTCATCATCTTTCGCAATGTTTCATCATCTTTCAAGATCTTCCTTCATCTTTTATGAGGTTTCGTTGAATTTTTTGATGTTTCATTATGTTTCGCAATCTTTCGTCATCTTTCATCATTTTTTATGATCTTTCACGATCTTTCGTGATATTTTGTGATTTTTCATCATATTTAGCATTGTTTCGTAATTTTTCGTGAAATTTTAGGATTTTTTACAGTCTTTTATTATATTTCGCTGTCTTTTGTTATATTTTAGGATGTTTGTGGCTTTTGCTATTGTTTCGTTATCTTTCATGATATTTCGTGATCTTTCGTAATTTTTAGTATCTTTCTTCATTTTTCATGATTTTTTGCGGTCTTTTATGATTTTTCATCATCTTTCATGATTTTCCATGATCTTTCGTTATATTTCATTCTTTGTCAGGATGTTTTGCGATCTTTCATGATCTTTCGTGATGTTTCGTGGTATTACGTGATCCTTCATGATTTTTCGTTATCTCTCATGACATTTCATTATTTTTCAAGATCTTTCGTCATTTTTTAGGATTTTTTGCGATCTTTCATGGTGTTTCATGATCTTTCATAATTTTTTATCATCTTTCGAAATGTTTTGTCACCTTTTAAGATCTCTCATCATATTTTAGAATGTTTCACTGCTTTTCCTAATGTTTCATCATATGTTGCAATATTTCATTATCTTTCATCATTTTTTATGATCTTTCTCGATCATTCGTGATATTTTGCGATTTTTCTTCATATTTTGCATTGTTTCGTTATCTTTCATGTAATTTTAGGATATTTTGTGGTCTTTTGTTATATTTCGCAAGCTTTTCTTATATTTTAGGATGTTTTGCGGTTCTTGTTATTGTTTCATCATCTTTCATGGTATTTCGTGATCTTTCTCATTTTTTTATGATCTTTCTTCATCTTTCATGATTTTTTGTAGACTTTTATGATTTTTCATCATCTTTCATGATTTTCCATGACATTTCGTCACATTTCATCATATTTCACGAAGTTTTGTGATCTTTCATGATATTTCACGATCTTCCGTGATCTTTCATGGTATTTCGTGATCCTTCATGAATTTTTGTTATCTTTCATGACATTTCATAATTTTTCAAGATCTTTCATCATCTTTTATGATGTTTTGTGATCTTTCGTGCTTTGTTCGTGATCTTTCACGATCTTTCATCATCTTTCATAACGTTTCGTCATCTTTCGTGATATTTTAGGATGTTTTGAGATCTTTCGTCATCTTTTGTGGTCTATTGCGATATGTCTTGATGATTTAGGATGTTTGTAGACTTTTTGCAATATTTCATGGTCTTTTAGGATGTTTCATGGTATTTCATGATCTTATGTGATTTTTCATCATCTTTCCTTATCTTTCATCATCTTTTTGGATGTTTTGCGGTCTTCTGTGACCTTTTCTCAACTTGTGATATTTTTTCATCTTTCAGGAGTTTTTTTCATATTTCATGGTATTTTAGGATGTTTTGTGGTCTTTCGTAACCTTTTTTCATATTTCGTGATCTTTTCACATCTTTTGCAATATTTTCGTTATCTTTCGTGACATTTCATCATTTTCCAAGATCTTTCATCATCTTTTACGATGATTTGCGATATTTCAAAGATTTGTCGCGATCTTTTGTGGTTTTTCATGATGTTTCGTGATTTTTCATCATCATTCGCAATGTTTTTTCATCTTTCATCATCTTTTAGGATGTTTCGTTGACTTTCTTGTTGTTTCATCATCTTTCATCATTTTTTACGATCTTTCTCGGTCTTTCGTGACCTTTTGTGATTTTTCATCATATTTCGCAATGTTTCGTCATATTTCGTGATATTTTAGGATGTTGTGCGGTCTTTTGTTATATTTCGCAGTCGTTTGTTATATTTTAGGATGTTTTGTAGTTTTTGTTATTGTTTTGTCATCTTTCATGATCTTTCATGGTCTTTCACAATTTTTTGTGATCTTTCTTCATCGTTCATGATTTTTTGTGGTCTTTTATGATTTTTCATCCTCTTTCGACATATTTCATCATCTTTCAGGATGTTTTGTGATCTTAAATGGACTTTCACGATCTTTCATGGATGTTTCACTGAATTTTTTGACTTTTCATCATCTTTCGCAATCTTTCGTCATCTTTCATCAATTTTTATGATCTTTCTCAATCGTTCATGATCTTTCCTAATTTTTCGTCATATTTCTTCATCGTTTTGTTTCACTGACTTCATCGTTCATGATTTGTTGCGGTCTTTTATGATTTTTCATCATCTTTCATGATTTTCCATCATCTTTCGACACATTTCATCATCTTTCAGGATGTTTTGCAATATTTCATGAACTTTCATGATCTTTCGTGGTATTTCATAATCCTTCATGATTTTTCATTATATGTCATGATATTTCATCATTTTTCGAGATCTTTCGTCATCTTTTAGGATGTTTTGCGATCATTTGTGAGTTTTCGCAATCTTTTGTGGTATTTCATGATCTTTCGTGATTTTTCATTATCTTCCACGATATTTCATTACCTTTCAAGATCTTTCATCATCTTTGAGGTTGTTTTGCCGACTTTCTTGATGTTTCATCATCGTTCGTGATCTTTTGTGATTTTTCGTCATATCTCACATTGTTTCGTCATCTTTCGTGATATTTTAGGATGTTTTGCGATCTTTTGATATATTTCACGGTATTTTTCTATATTTTCGGATGTTTTCTAATTTTTCTATTTTTTCATCATCTTTCTTGATATTTCATGATCTTTTGCAATTTTTTGTGATATTTCTTCTTCTTTTATGATTTTTTGTGGTCTTTTATGATTTTTCATCTTGTTTCATGATTTTCCATCATCTTTCGTGATTTTCCATCATCATATTTCACAATATTTCATCACATTTCATCATTGTTTATGATCTTTCTTGATCCTTCATTATTTTTTGTGATTTTTCATCATATTTTGCATTGGCTCGTCATTTTTCGTTTTATTTTAGGATGTTTTGCAATCCTTTGTTATATTTTTCTGTATTTTGTTATTTTTTCTGATGTTTTGTAGTTTTTTTTATTGTTTCATCATCTTTCATGACCTTTCTTGATATTTTGTATTTTTCTATGATCTTTCTTATTATTTCGTGGTTTTTTGCGGTATTTTAATCTTTCGTCATATTTCATCATCTTTAAGGATGTTTTATGATCGTTTATGATCTGTCACGATATTTCGTGTTATATCGTGATCCTTCATGATTTTTCGTTATCTATCATGACATTCCATCATTTTTCAATATTTTTCATCATCTTTTAGGATATTTTGCGATCTTTCGTGGTCTCTCATGATATTTCGTGTTTTTTCATCATCTTTCGCGATGTTACATCATCTTTCAAGATTATTCATCATCTTTTAGGATGTTTCGTTGATTTTCTTGATGTTTCATCATATTGCGTAATCTTTCGTCATCTTTCATCATTTTTTACTATTTTTCTCAATCTTTCGTGATCTTTTGTGATTTTTCATCATATTTTGCATTGTTACATCATCGTTCGTGATATTTTAGGATGTTTTGAGGTCTTTTGTCACATTGCGCGGTATTTTGTTACATTTTAAGTTATCTTTAACTTTCTTGATGTTTCATCATTTTTCGCTATCTTTTTTTATTTTTCATGATCTTTCGTGATTTTTCGTCACATTTCGCATTGTTTGGTCATATTTTGTGATATTTTAGGATATTTTGCGGTCTTTTGTTATATTTTGCGTCCTTTTCTTATATTTTAAGATGTTTTGTGGTTTTTGTTATTTTTCCCCATCTTTCATGATATTTCATGATATTTCGCAAATTTTTATGATCTTTCTTCATCTTTCATGATTTTTTGCGGTTTTTTATGATTTTTCATATATTTCATGATTTTTTATAACATTTCATCATATTTCATCATCTTTTGTGATCTTTCATGATATTTCACTATCTTTCATGGTATTTCGTGATCCTTCGTAATTTTTTCATTATCTTTCGTGACATTTTATCATTTTTCAAGATCTTTCATCATCTTTTAGGATGTTTTGCAATCTTTCGTGATTTTTCATGATATTTCGTGGTCTTTCATGGTCTTTCATCATCTTTCATCATCTTTCGCAATGTTTCTTCATCTTGTTGGCAATATGATGCAGAGTGTTGTCCTTGATGGCAACCCACTGAATGAAGATGAAGACATGAGATTGTTGACTTGTGTTGTCCTTGATGGCAATCCACCTGATGAAGTTATTCTTGACTTGATGAACTTGGTAAATGATGTAAATCTGATGTGAAATGATGTTAGTTAGCAATATGATGCTGAGTGTTGTCATTTAATGGAAACCCACTTGATGAAGAAGATGGCAACTTACTTGATGAAGTTGTGCTTGATAGAATATGTTCTTGATGAAGTAAATCTTATGTATCTACAGTGAGTACAGAAGGGAATGAAGAAAGAAATTCAGTATGTGCTAGATCCTTGATGAAAAGAGTATGTCTCAAGGCATACGTGGATTTTCCTGGGAGAAGTCGCGTATGCACGCGGGAAACAACGTTCCAAGTCGCGTATGGGCAAAGGCGCTCATAAAGTGCAAAACCAGGGGTAACCACCATGGTATTGACCCATTGTATTGGGTAATGATTCGTCTAAATGACCCCGTCCAGGAATACCATCGAAAGTAATGTGGTTTTGGGCTCATGGTATTGTTTTGGCTCATGGTATTGAAAAAGGGGCTCATGGTATTGAAAAAGGGAAAACCTATATAAAGAGAAGAAATTCATTGTGCAAATCATGAGTGTGGGTGCAAGATGCCTGAGCTTGAATGAATACTTCTCTCTGAAGTATATCTGAATGGAAAGGGTTACAGTTGAATGATAGATCTGAATGTATGATGCACCAATGATGAAGAAGGGGATCTAGATCTGAAATGTACTTGTATTTGCTAGATATGTTTATGGAATGATTAGATCTGAGATGAGGCGAACATCTGTCTGAAGTAAAGGGTAAAAATCTGTGTGATGTATATGTTCTGAAGAATTGCAATGACCTAAATGTCTGAAGAACCATACGCTTGTTTGCCGCAGAGGAAGCACGTATATACGCGGCTTCGCTGAAGAGAAAGCGCGTATGCGCAATGAAATTAGATCTGTGTATATGCAGTATCTTGTATATTTATGTGAACGAAGTGCGTATATGCGCGACATCGATGAAAGGGAAGCGCGTATGCAAACTAGGAGTTTCTTGAAGTCTATGGTAAGAAAATTACGACCATTGCTGGTTTCTGTGATATCCACATTAGGTGAGTTATATATGTCTGTTTCATAGTTGATGCTTGTGCTTAAAAAGTATTGAAAGTGTCCAGTTTGAAAATATGATGAAATGTGGCCTGCAAGTGGTGTTCTATTGAAGTTGTTGGATCCAGTGTGAAAATTGATGGAACGTGGTCCAAGGTGGTGCTGAAGGTTGTAGCCTTCAGTCAGGGGGTTGTAGCTCCCTTCCAGGTGAGGCTGGTAAACGAGATCGGGGGGTCGTAGCTCCCTTCAATTGAGGGGGCGTAGCGAGATCGAAATTCGTGACTCCCTTCCAGGAGAGGCTGGTAAACGAGTCAGGGGGTCGTAGCTCCCTTCCAAGAGAGGTTGGTAAACGAGCGCAGGTGGGTGCCTGCGTGCTGGTCAAGTCTGCGCCAGCACATATGTTGTAATATGTTTTCTCTATAATAAAATATTGAAGGCTGAGCAACTGCAGCGGTGGTTTTCTCCCGGCTTGGGTTTCCACCTAAAAATCCTGGTGTTCATGTGTGATGCTTTGTGTGATGGTTTATTCTGTTCTTACTGCACATGTTTACTGTTTATAGAACATCTAATGAATGAATGATGGAATGATATAAGTAAAGAACTAATGGCATAATTAGATCTCTGTGTATACGCGAGTTTTATGAAGTATATCCGCGTGGATACGCTAGTTGTCTTCAGCAAAGTAGCATATGGGTTTTAGAGCATGAAAAAGTAAAAGTTTTAGTTTGCCCTAAATACTGATTCACCCCCCCCCCTCTCAGTATTTTTCCCAACAATTGGTATCAGAGGGGGGTTCTTCTGCAGAAGCTTGATCGCTTGAAGGAGATCCGTCGCAATGGGAAGTCAAGAAGGAGTAATGTCTATAAAGCCACCTCTATTCAATGGAAGCAATCTGATATTCTGGAAGGTACGAACAAAAGCATATATGCAAAGTCTTGGTGCAGATGTATGGGCAATCGTGGAAGAAGGCTATCAGTATCCGACAAGTATTCCTACTGATGCAGCTGAAAGGAAGAAGTATGAAATCAATGCCAAAGTAGTGAATGTCTTATTAGGAAGCATGTCTGAATCAGAATTTGCTAAAGTGATGCAGCTACATTCAGCAAAAGAAATATGGGACAAAATCATTCTAAGCTATGAAGGAGACACAAAGGTAAAAAGTGCAAAACTCCAAACTCTTAGAATTGAATATGAAAATTTGAAAATGCATAGTGATGAGAGTATTGCCCATTTCTTCTTACGTCTGGATGATATTGTAAATCGAATGAGAAATTTGGGTGAAACCATAACTGATACTACTTTGGTGGAAAAAGTCTTAAGATCTTTGACTTCAAGATTTGACTCTAAAGTTTCAGCTATTGAAGAAAGGCAAGATCTGCAAACTCTTACTATTGTTCAATTACATGGTATTCTGACTGCTTTTGAAATGAGACAAGGAGGTCCTTCCCAAATCAGAGAAGTTGTTTTTAAGGTATCTGCAAAAGGAAAAGAAAAGGAAGTTATCAAAGAACCCAGCTATATATCCGAAGAAGAAGAAGCGAATTTCGTGAGAAAACTCCAACTAGGTACTGGAAGATTCAAAGGTAAGCTTCCCTTCAAATGTTTTCAGTGTGGAAAAGTTGGTCACTATGTTGCTAAATGTCCTTATAGAGAAAAACATGGTAAAGGGAAACAATTTGAAAAGAGGAAGAGTTATTATGCAAATGAAGATGATGATGAAGTGTCCAGTGAAGATGAAGAAGATTCTGACCATGATTTGATGTGCTCATGGCAAAGAAGCAAAAGAAGAAGGCTACTCGAAACAAGAAGATATCTCAGAAAACATGTATAGCAGAAATTGAAGAAGATGAATCAGATAGTGATTGGGGTCCTTTGAATAATCTTCTTTGTGCAAACAATAGTGAAGATAGTGAAAGTAAATTTGTGGATCTAGAAGAAGCTCTCAAGGTTAAAGTTGAAGAACTACAAAGTTCATCTAAGAAGCAAGAATCTATCAACAAAGAGATGATCTCTCAAATGGAAAAACAAATAGAAATGCTGAATGGACAAGTGGACAAGTATCAAAGGTTTCATACTTATGCATCCAATCGAATTAAAGAACTAGAAGCAGAAATCAACAATCTAAATGCAGATCTTGAAAAATCAAGCAAGAAGAATGAAGGACTTGAAGCTGCAATTATCTTTCTACAAACAGATCTTGAAGCATCAAATAAGAAGAATGAAGAACCTCTGTCATTTGAAAAGGAAGGCCTTGAAGCAGAAATCATCTCTCTCAAAGAAGATCTAGAAAAATCAAATAAGAAGAATGAAGAGTTGCAACAAACATGTGAAGAAAACGAAAATTGGTTGAAAGAAGAGATTCTAAATCTGAAGGATCAAGTAGAAGATGGAAGAAGGAAAGAAGAAAGCATGACAAAGCAATGTCAAGCCTTGGAGGTTGAGGTAAACATTCTCAAGGGTAAATTAGAAGAAAAGGTTAAACTTTTGAGGTTTCAAGATAGTACTAATATTTTGGAAAATATTCTGAGTAATCAAAGGTCTCCTGCTATCAAACTTGGTCTTGGTTTCCATGAAACTGTTAAAGGAGAATCTAGCTCACAAGGAAGTGCTAAAAATTCAAAGGATGTCAATACAAAACCTGAAGTGTTGAAAGAGACAAAAGATCAACCAACAATCATGAATTCTCAAAGGAATTCATTCAAGAACGTTGAATGTTTTAAATGTCATAATTATGGGCATGTTGCAGCAAATTGCAGAAGCAGAACAATTCAGCCTCAAACAAACAGATTCTACTCAGAAAGGTACTTTGGTAGCTACAAGGGATATTGTTTTTCATGTAACAAGTATGGACATAAAGCAGCTGATTGTAAAAGGAGGAACATTAGAAATGCTCATTATGATTCTTATGCTTATTTTTCTGGACATATGAGATGTTATTCTTGTAACAAGTATGGACATGTAGAAAAGGAATGCAGGTTGAACAGATATGAGAAATTGGATAACTTCCAGCACACAAATAGAAAGTTCAAAAAAATCTGGAAAAAGATGGAGGACCGATCAGAAACGTAGGGAATTCTGACCCTACTGCAGTCATCCGCTTCTGAAGCTTACTTTTCTTATTGACTGCAGGAATGATGTGGGATACATTATGAGATTTAGTAATGTATCGTCAAAGGGGGAGCAATGTATGATGTCTATCATGGTTGATCTGATCATTCTGGTTATGTTTATTTCTGACAGCGCATTTGATGTGGAAAAGACAGGTATAGGAGGTACAAGTTCAGGAGGAGATGAAGGAATGTGAAATTTTTCTATGCTTCACTTTCCATACGCAGGTTCTATGAACAAAAGTCGCGTATACACGCGAGTTCCAGCAGACACAGTCGCGTATGCATTAATGATAAGAGAACTTATATGATAGCTGAAGATCTGGAGCAAAGGTTCAGGGGGAACATCAGTCTGACTATTAATAACTGTATTATTGACTCAATATCAGCTTAGTTTCTCAGTTCTAAAGAATGATGATATGGTACATGGTTTCTTATGTTGAAGATTGTGGATGAGTCCTGTTTGCTTTTTGATGAAGAGTATTCACTGTTGAGATGAAAGTCTTATAATTCGGAGATAAGGGCAGTTCATGGAGAGATTGTTGCTGATGACTTGCTGATTGCTCAAGTTAAGAAGGAGCACTGGTTCAGGGGGAGCAGCAGGTTGAATACTAATGATTGCATTGTTGGCAATATGACTGCTTATTCTTTGGCTTTTGTGATACTCATGCTCAAATGATGATGACTTGGTACATGGTTTATTATGATGAGATTTTGAGCCTTGGTTGCTGATAAGTATCTTTTGTGCTCACACATGGATGAGTTGGATGTCGTTTGATTCAGAAATAAGAATAGATCATGGAGAGTTTGTTACTATGGTTGAGATCTTTTGCCTACATATGTTACTTCATGTTAAATCTTGAAGATCTTGATGATATTGGACCACATGGATGATTGCTTGACACATATTTGAAGATGTTGTTCTAGTATGATAATCTCTCTTGGAAAGATTGTATTGATGCTGCAAAGAATCTGAAGACTTGAACCGTTGGATGACGCTTGAAGACACAACTACACTGTTCTATCTATCTGTAGTCCAGGGAAGCATTCAAATATCTCAGAAAGAAGTTGAACACTGTCTTTTTCTCACAGAGGATCAGATTTGGTTAAAATATAGAAGATGGTATTGGATACGCAGGTTTCCTGAAACACAGTCGCGTATATACGCGAGTTCATGCACATAAAACCGCGTATGCCTGGTTGCTGACAAATTTCTGTTTGGGGTCAGCTTTCTTCAGCACAGCTGCAGTGCTATTTGGTATCTCTGATACTGTTTGGTATCTCTGGTGGTGTTCCAGTTCTCATAATTCTATTTCTAATGTCTTGATAAAGATGCCTTGATGATTTGTTGGTGAAAGTGTTCAGGATGCACAAACTAAGGGGGGGCCTTAGTCATATGGAAAGGATGCTTGGATGCATAGATTCAGGGGGAGCATTAGCTTTGCTGAGTATAATGCATTGTTGGCATTATGATGGTTCTAAAATATGTTCTCTTTCTTGAGGACTTTCTGGTATTGGTCATAAATGGTCATATTTGTAATTTAATGAAAAGGTCTTGTAAAATTGTAATATTCAGTCATGTAAGGACTTGTCAATTTTGTAAACCCACTTGGTTGGGTAGCTGAGTCAAATTTTGTAAACCCACTTGGTTGGGTAGTTGAGTTGAAATGTGTAAACCCACTTGGTTGGGTACTTGAGTCTCATATGTAAATCCACTTGGTTGGATATTTGGTGTAAGTATGAGTCTTTTGTGATAGGAAGTTCATAGAGTCATGTACTTCATTGAAAAATATGTTTAAAGATTCAACATGAACTTAGGGGGAGCTTGGTCACTTCAGTATACATCAGATTTGCAGAACGCTTCTTCTACATGAGGAGAACAGGGGGAGAGTGAGTTGGTTTTGATCCACCCTTTGCCCTTGATGTCAAAGGGGGAGAGTGACATGGTGTTTGAATGAAGAGAAAGAATGGTGTCAAAAATGGGGAGAGTGACATGGTGTCATTGTATTCTTAATGTACCTATCTTTTGTGGTAACCAAACACCATCGTGGTTGCCATCAAGTCCAAAGGGGGAGATTGTTGGCAATATGATGCAGAGTGTTGTCCTTAATGGAAACCCACTGAATGAAGATGAAGACATGAGATTGTTGACTTGTGTTTTCCTTGATGGCAATCCACCTGATGAAGTTATTCTTGACTTGATGAACTTGGTAAATGATGTAAATCTGATGTGAAATGATGTTAGTTAGCAATATGATGCTGAGTGTTGTCATTTAATGGCAACCCACTTGATGAAGAAGATGGCAACTTACTTGATGAAGTTGTGCTTGATAGAATATGTTCTTGATGAAGTAAATCTTATGTATCTACAGTGAGTACAGAAGGGAATGAAGAAAGAAATTCATTATGTGCTAGATCTATGATGAAAAGAGTATGTCTCAAGGCATACGGGGATTAGCCTAGGAGAAGTCGCGTATACACGCGGGAAACAACGTGCCAAGTCGCGTATGGGCAAAAGCGCTCATAAAGTGAAAAACCAGGGGTAACCACCATGGTATTGACCCATTGTATTGGGTAATGATTCGTCTAAATGACCCCGTCCAGGAATACCATCGGAAGTAATGTAGTTTTTGGCTCATGGTATTGTTTTGGCTCATGGTATTGAAAAAGGGGCTCATGGTATTGAAAAAGGGTAAACCTATATAAAGAGAAGAAATTCATTGTGCAAATCATGGGTGTGGGTGCAAGATGTCTGAGCTTGAATGAATACTTCTCTCTGAAGTATATCTGAATGGAAAGGGTTACACTTGAATGATAAATCTGAATGTATGATGCACCAATGATGAAGAAGGGGATCTAGATATGAATTGCTCTTGTATTTGCTAGATCTGATTATGGAAGGCTTAGATCTGTGATGAGGCGAGCATCTAGGCGAACATCTGTCTGAAGCAAAAGGGTAGATCTGAACTAAATATCTGATCTGATGAAGTATGCTGCTCTGTAATGATTGAAGATCTATACGCTACTTCGCCGCGAAGGAAGCGTGTATATACGCGGCTTCAGCAAAGAGAAAGCGCGTATGTGCAATAAAATATACACTGAGGTATACGCTGGTTTGTGTGGACGGAAGCGCGTATATACGCGACATCGGTGAAGTAAAAGCGCGTATGCAAACTAGGGTTTGCTGAAGCAAGGGGTATGAAATATCTGATCTGTTCTGCTGTGTTTCTGCTATCTGATCTGTGTTGATATGTATCTGTTGGTGATGTATGTTTATGCTTAAAAGTATGGAAAGGGTCCAGTCTAAAAATATGATGAAATGTGGCCTGCAAGTGGTGTTCTATTGAAGTTGTTGGATCCAGTGTGAAAATTGATGAAACGTGGTCCAAGGTGGTGCTGAGGGTTGTAGCCTTCAGTCAGGGGGTTGTAGCTCCCTTCCAGGTGAGGCTGGTAAACGAGATCAGGGGGTCGTAGCTCCCTTCCAGGTGAGGCTGGTAAACGAGATCGAGGGGTCGTAGCTCCCTTCCAGGAGAGGCTGGTAAACGAGTCAGGGGGTTGGAGCTCCCTTCCAGGAGAGGCTGGTAAACGAGCGCAGGTGGGTGCCTGCGTGCTGGTCAAGTCTGCGCCAGCACATATGTTGTAAGATGTTTTCTCTATAATAAAATATTGAAGGCTGAGCAACTGCAGCGGTGGTTTTCTCCCGACTTGGGTTTCCACCTAAAATTCTGGTGTTCATGTGTGATGCTTATGTGTGATGGTTTATTATGTTCTTACTGCACATGTTTAGTGTTTACAGAACATCTAATGAATGAATGATGGAATGATATAAGTAAAGAACTAATGGCATAATTAGATCTCTGTGTATATGCGAGTTTTATGAAGTATATCCGCATGGATACGCTAGTTGTCTTCAGCGAAGTAGCGTATGGGTTTTAGAGCATGAAAAAGTAAAAGTTCTAGTTTGCCCTAAATACTGATTCACCCTCCCCCCCCCCTCTCAATATTTTTCCCAACACATCTTTCAAGATATTTCATCATCTTTTAGGATGTTTCACTCACTTTCTTGATGTTTCATCATCTTTCGCAATCTTTCATCATCTTTCATCATTTTTTTACGATGTTTCTCGACCTTTCATTATATTTTGTGATTTTTTGTGATATTTCGCATTGTTTTGTCATCTTTCGTTATATTTTAGGATGTTTTGTAGTCTTTTGTTATATTTTGCGGTCTTTTGCTAAATTTTAGGCTGTTTTGCAGTTTTTATAATTGTTTCGTCATCTTTCATGATCTTTCGTGATCTTTTGCAATTTTTTGTGATCTTTCTTCATCATTTATGATTTTTTGCGATATTTTATGATTTTTCATCATCTTTTGTGATTTTCCATCATATTTCCACATATTTCATCATCTTTCAGAATGTTTTGTGATCTTTCATGGACTTTCGTGATCTTTTGTGGTATTTTTTTATCCTTTGTCATTTTTCATTATATTTCCTCACATTTCATCATTTTTTAAGATCTTTCATCATCTTAGCATGTTTTGCACTCATTCGTAAATTTTCATGATCTTTCATGGTATTTCATGATCTTTCGTGATGTTTCGTCATCTTTCAAGATCTTTCATCATCTTTTAGGATGTTTCACTGACTTTCTTGATTTTTCATCATCATTCATAATCTTTCGTCATTTGTCATGATATTTCATGATCTTTCTCAAATTTTTGTGATATTTCTTCATCTTTCATGATTTTTTGCGGTCTTTTATGATTTTGCATCATCTTTCCTCATATTTCATCATCTTTCAGGATTTTTTGCGATCTTTCATGATCTTTCGCGATCTTTCACGGTATTTCGTGATCCTTCACGATTTTTCGTTATCTTTTGTGACATTTCATCATATTTCAAGATCTTTCATCATCTTTTAGGATGTTTTGCGATCTTTCGTGATTTTTCGTGATCTTTCGCGATATTTCATGATCTTTTGTCATTTTCCTTCATTTTTCGTGATGATTCTTCATCTTTCAAGATCTTTCATCATCTTTTAGGATGTTTCGCTAACTTTCTTCATGTTTCATCATCTTTTGCAATTTCACCACTTTTTAGGACCTTTCTCAATATTTTGTGATCCTCTGTGATTTTTCGTCATATTTCGCAATATTTCAACATATTTCGTAATATTTTATGATTTTTTGCATTATTTTGTTGTATTTCGCAGTTGTTTGTTATATTTTAAGATGTTTTGAAATTTTTGTTATTGCTTCATCATGTTTCATGATCTTTTGCAATTTTTTGTGATCTTTCTTCATCTTTCATGATTTTTTGTTGTCTTTTATGATTTTTCATCATCTTTCATTATTTTCCATCATATTTCTACATATTTCATCATCTTTCAAGATGTTTTTCGATCTTTCATGATCTTTTGCGATCTTTCGTGGTATTTCATGATCCTTCGTGATTTTTCGTTATCTTTCGTAACATTTCATCATTTTCCAAAATCTTTCATCATCTTTTAGGATGTTTTGTGATCATTCATGATTTTTCATGATCTTTCCTTATTTTTCATGATCCTTCTCGACCCGGTGTTTCGTCATCTTTCAAGATATTTCATCATCTTTTAGGATGTTTCACTGAATTTCTTGATGCTTCATCATCTTTCGCAATCTTCCATCATCTTCCATCAATTTTTATGATCTTTCTCGATCTTTCATGATCTTTTGTGATTTTTCTTCATATTTCACATTGTTTCGTCATCTTTCGTGATATTTTAGGAGTTTTGCGGTCTTTTGTTATATTTCGCAGTCTTTTGCTAAATTTTAGGATGTTTTGTGGTTTTTGTAATTTTTTCGTCATCTTTCATGATCTTTCGTGATCTTTCATAATTTTTTCTGATCTTTCTTCATGTTCATGGTTTTTTGCGGTCTTTTATGATTTTTCATCATCTTTCATGATTTTAGATCATCTTTCGACATATTTCATCATCTTTCAGGATGTTTGCGATATTTCATGAACTTTCATGATCTTTCGTGGTATTTCGTGATCCTTCATGATTTTTCGTTATATTTTGTGACATTTCATCATTTTTCAAGATCTTTCATAATCTTTTAGGATGTTTTGCGATAATTTGTGAGTTTTCATGATCTTTTGTGGTATTTCATGATATTTCGTGATTTTTCATTATCTTTCATGATGTTTTGTCATCTTTCAAGCTCTTTCATCATCTTTTAGGATGTTTCTCGGACATTCTTGATGTTTCATCATCTTTCGCAATCTTTGGTCATCTTTCATCAATTTTTATGATCTTTCTCGATCTTTCGTGATCTTTTGTGATTTTTCGCCATATTTCGCATTGTTTCATCATCTTTTGTGATATTTTAGGATGTTTTGTAGCCTTTTGTCATTTTTCGTGATATTTTAGGATTTTTTGCTGTCTTTTATTACATTTCACAATCTTTTGTTATATTTTAGGATGTTTATGGCTTTTGCTATTGTTTCATTATCTTTCATGATATTTCGTGATCTTTCACAATTTTTAGTGATCTTTCTTCATCTTTCATGATTTTTTGTGGTCTTTTATGATTTTTCATCATCTTTCATGATTTTCCATGATCTTTCGTTATATTTCATTATTTGTCGGGATGTTTTGCGATCTTTCATGATCTTTCACAATGTTTCGTGGTATTACGTGATCCTTCATGATTTTTCGTTATCTCTTCTGACATTTCATCATTTTTCAAGATCTTTCATCATCTTTTAGGATGTTTTGCGATATTTCGTGACTTTTCACGATCTTTCATGGTGTTTCATGATCTTTCGTGATTTTTCATCATCTTTCGTAATGTTTTGTCATCTCTCAAGATCTCTCATCATATTTTAGAATGTTTTGTTGTCTTTCTTGATATTTCATCATATGTTGCAATATTTCATCATCTTTCATGATTTTCCATGAGATTTCGTCATATTTCATCATATTTCACAAAGTTTTGTGATCTTTCATGATATTTCATGATATTTCGTGATCTTTCATGGTATTTCGTGATCCTTCATGAATTTTTGTTATCTTTCGTGATATTTCATCATTTTTCAAGATCTTTCATCATCTTTTAGGATGTTTTGCGATCTTTTGTGATTTGTTCGTGATCTTTCGTCATCTTTCGTGATATTTTAGGATGTTTTGAGATCTTTTGTCATCTTTTGTGGTCTATTGCGATATGTCTTGATGATTTAGGATGTTTGTAGACTTTTTGCAATATTTCGTGGTCTTTTAGGATGTTTCATGGTATTTCATGATCTTATGTGATTTTTAATCATCTTTCCTTATCTTTCGTCATCTTTTTGGATATTTTGCGGTCCTCTGTGACCTTTTGTCAACTTCTGAAATTTTTTCATCTTTCAGGATCTTTTGTGATTTTTCATGGTATTTTAGGATGTTTTGTGGTATTTCGTAACCTTTTTTCATATTTCGTGATCTTTTACCATATTTTGCGATCTCTTCATTATCTTTCGTGAAATTTCATCATTTTCCAAGATCTTTCATCATCTTTTACGATGATCTGCGATATTTCAAAGATTTGTTGCGATATTTCATCATCTTTCGCAATCTTTCGACATATTTCATCATCGTTCAAGATGTTTTGCGATCTTTCATGGACTTTCGCGATCTTTCGTTGTATTTTGTGATCCTTCGTGATTTTTCGTTATATTTCGTGACATTTCATGATTTTTCAAGATCTTTCATCATCTTTAGGATGTTTTGCGATCATTTGTGAGTTTTCGCAATCTTTCGTTGTATTTCATGATATTTCGTGATTTTTCATTATCTTTCACAATGTTTTGTCATCTTTCAATATCTTTCATCATCTTTTGGGATGTTTCACTAAATTTCTTGATGTTTCATCATCTTTCACAATATTTCGCCATCTTTCATCAATTTTTATGATATTTCTCCATCTTTCGTGATCTTTTGTGATTTTTAGTCATATTTCACATTGTTTCATCATCTTTCATGATATTTTAGGATGTTTTGTAGTCTTTTGTTGTATTTTGCGATATTTTGCTAAATTTTAGGATGTTTCAGTCACTTTCTTGTTGTTTCATCATCTTTCGCAATATTTCGTCATCTTTCATCATTTTTAACGATCTTTCTCAATCTGTCATGATCTTTTGTGATTTTTCATCATATTTCACAATGTTTTGTCATCTTTCGTGATATTTTAGGATGTTGTGCGGTCTTTTGTTGTACTTCACGATCGTTTGTTATATTTTAGGATGTTTTGAAGTTTTTGTTATTGTTTTGTCTTCTTTCATGATCCTTCGTGGTCTTTCGCAGTTTTTTGTGATCTTTCTTCATCGTTCATGACTTTTTGCGGTCTTTTATGATTTTTCATCCTCTTTCAACATATTTCATCATCTTTTAGGATGTTTTGCAATCTTTCATGGACTTTCGCGATCTTTCGCAGTATTTCGTGATCTTTCATGATTTTTCGTTATATTTCGTGACATTTCATCATTTTTCAAGATCTTTCACCATCTGTTAGGATGTTTTGCGATCATCTCTGGGTTTTCGCAATCTTTCGTGGTATTTCATGATATTTTGTGATTTTTCATTATCTTTCGCGATGCTCGTCATATTTCAAGATCGTTCATCATCTTTTGGGATGTTTCACTAAATTTCTTGATGTTTCATCATCTTTCACAATATTTCGCCATCTTTCATCAATTTTTATGATCTTTCTCGATCTTTCGTGATTTTTAGTCATATTTCACATTATTTCATCATCTTTCGTGATATTTTAGGATTTTTTGTAGTATTTTGTTATATTTCGCGGTCTTTTGCTAAATTTTAGGATGTTTTGCATTTTTTGTAATTTTTTTGTCATATTTCATGATCTTTCGTGATCTTTCACAATTTTTTGTGATATTTCTTCATCGTTCATGATTTTTTGTGGTCTTTTATGATTTTTCATCATCTTTCGTGATCTTCCATCGTCTTTCCACATATTTCATCATATTTCAGGATGTTTTGCGATCTTTCATGAACTTTCACGATCTCTTGTGGTATTTCGTGACCCTTCGTGATTTTTCTTTATATTTCATGACATTTCATCATTTTTTGAGATATTTCATCATCTGTTAGGATTTTTTGTGATCATTTGTGAGTTTTCGCCATATTTCGTGGTATTTCGTGATTTTTCATTATCTTTCGCAATGTTTCGTCATCTTTCGAGATATTTCATCATCTTTTAGGATGTGTCACTAACTTTCTTGATGCTTCATCATCTTTCACAATCTTCCGTCATCTTTCATCAATTTTTATTATCTTTCTCGATCTTTCATGATCTTTTGTGATTTTTCTTCATATTTCGCATTGTTTCGTCATCTTTCATGATATTTTAGGATGTTTTTCAGTCTTCTGTTATATTTCATGGTCTTTTGCTAAATTTTAGGATGATTTGCGGTTTTTGTAATTGTTTCGTCATCTTTCATGATCTTTCGTGATCTTTCGCAATTTTTTGTGATCTTTCTTCACGTTCATGATTTTTTGCAGTCTTTAATGATTTTTCATCGTCTTTCATGATTTTTCATCATCTTTTGACATATTTCATCATCTTTCAGGATGTTTGCGATCTTTTATGAACTTTCACGATCTTTCGTGGTATTTCGTGATCCTTCGTAATTTTTCATTATATTTCGTGGCATTTCATCATTTTTCAAGATATTTCATCATCTTTTAGGATGTTTTGCGATCATTTGTGAGTTTTCATGATCTTTCATGGTATTTCATGATATTCCATGATTTTTCATTATCTTTCGCGATGTTTCGTCATCCTTGAAGTTCTTTCATCATCTTTTAGGATGTTTCTCGGACATTCTTGATGTTTCATTATCTTTCACAATCTTTGGTCATCTTTCATCAATTTTTATGATCTTTCTCGATCTTTCGTGATATTTTGTGATTTTTTGCCATATTTCGCATTGTTTCATGATCTTTTGTGATATTTTAGGATGTTTTGCAGCCGTTTGTCATTTTTCGTGATATTTTAAGATTTTTTGCAGTCTTTTATTATATTTCACAGTCTTTTGTTATATTTTAGGATGTTTGTGGCTTTTGCTATTGTTTCGTTATCTTTCATGATATTTCGTGATCTTTCACAATTTTTAGTGATCTTTCTTCATATTTCATGATTTTTTGCGGTCTTTTATGATTTTTCATCATATTTCATGAATTGCCATGATCTTTCGTTATATTTCATTATTGTCAAGATGTTTTGCAATCTTTCATGAACTTTCACAATGTTTCATGGTATTACGTGATCTGTCATGATTTTTCGTTATCTCTCATGATATTTCATCATTTTTTAAGATCTTTCATCATCTTTTAGGATGTTTTGCAATATTTCGTGTTTTTTCGCGATCTTTCATGGTGTTTCATGATCTTTCGTGATTTTTCATCATCTTTCGCAATGTTTTGTCATCTTTCAAGATCTCTCATCACATTTTAGAATGGTTCGCTGTCTTTCTTGATGTTTCATCATATGTTGCAATATTTCATTATCTTTCGTGATTTTCCATGAGATTTCGTCATATTTCATCATATTTCACGAAGTTTTGTGATCTTTCATGATATTTCATGATCTTTCATGACCTTTCATGGTATTTCGTGATGCTTCATGAATTTTTGTTATCTTTCGTGACATTTCATCATTTTTCAAGATCTTTCATCATATTTTAAGATGTTTTGCAATATTTCGTGCTTTTTTCATGATCTTTCACGTCTTTCGTCATCTTTCGTGATATTTTAGAATGTTTTGAGATCTTTCGTCATCTTTCGTGGTCTATTGCGTTATGTCTTGATGATTTAGAATGTTTGTAGACTTTTTGCAATATTTCATGGTATTTTAGGATGTTTCATGGTATTTCATGATCTTATGTGATTTTTCATCTTCTTTCCTTATCTTTTGTCATCTTTTTGGTTGTTTTGTGGTCTTCTGTGACCTTTTGTCAACTTCTGATATTTTTTCATGTTTCAGGATCTTTTGTGATATTTCATGGTATTTTAGGATGTTTTGTGGTCTTTCGTAATCCTTTTTCATATTTCGTGACATTTTCCCATCTTTTGCAATCTTTTCATTATCTTTCATGACATTTCATCATTTTCCAAGAACTTTCTTCATATTTTACGATGATTTGCGATATTTCAAAAAAAATTTGCAATATTTCGTCATCTTTCACAATATTTCGACATATTTCATCATCTTTCATGATGTTTTGCGATCTTTCATGGACTTTCGCAATATTTCATTGTATTTTGTGATCCTTCGTGATTTTTCGTTATATTTCGTGACATTTCATGATTTTTCAAGATATTTCATCATCTTTTAGGATGTTTTGCAATCATTTGTGAGTTTTCGTAATCTTTCATTGTATTTCATGATATTTCGTGATTTTTCATTATCTTTCGCGATGTTTCGTCATCTTTCAATATCTTTCATCATCTTTTTGGATGTTTCACTAAATTTCTTGATGTTTCATCATCTTTCGCAATATTTCGCCATCTTTCATCAATTTTTATGATATTTCTCAATCTTTCATGATCTTTTGTGATTTTTAGTCATCTTTCATGATATTTTAGAATCTTTTGTAATATTTTGTTATATTTTGCAATATTTTGCTAAATTTTAGGATTTTTTAGTCACTTTCTTGTTGTTTCATCATCTTCTGCAATATTTCGTCATCTTTCATCATTTTTAACGATTTTTCTCGATCTTTCGTGATCTTTTGTGATTTTTCATCATATTTCACAATGTTTTGTCATCTTTCGTGATATTTTAGGATGTTGTGCGGTCTTTTGTTATATTTCACGGTCATTTGTTATATTTTAGGATGTTTTGCAATTTTTGTTATTGTTTTGTCTTCTTTCATGATCTTTCGTGGTCTTTCACAGTTTTTTGTGAACTTTCTTCATCGTTCATGATTTTTTTGCGGTATTTTATAATTTTTCATCCTCTTTCGACATATTTCCTCATCTTTCAGGATGTTTTGCAATCTTTCATGGACTTTCGCAATCTTTCACAGTAATTCGTGATCCTTCGTGATTTTTCGTTATATTACGTGACATTTCATCATTTTTCAAGATCTTTCATCATCTTTTAGGATGTTTTGCGATCACCTGTGAGTTTTCACAAACTTTCGTGGTATTTCATGATCTTTTGTGATTTTTCATTATCTTTCGCAATGTTCGCCATCTTTCAAGATCTTTCATCATCTTTTGGGATGTTTCACTAAATTTCTCGATGTTTCATCATCTTTCACAATATTTCGCCATCTTTCATCAATTTTTATGATATTTCTCGATCTTTCATGATCTTTGGTGATTTTTAGTCATATTTCACATTATTTCGTCACCTTTCGTGATATTTTAGGATGTTTTGTAGTCTTTTGTTATATTTCGTGGACTTTTACTAAATTTTAGGATGTTTTGCATTTTTTGTAAATTTTTTGTCATATGTCATGATCTTTCACAATTTTTTGTGATCTTTCTTCATCGTTCATGTTTTTTGTGGTCTTTTATGATTTTTCATTATCTTTCGTGATTTTCCATTATATTTCCACATTTTTCATCATATTTCAGGATGTTTTGTGAACTTTCATGAACTTTCGCAATCTTTCATGGTATTTCGTGAACCTTCGTGATTTTTCTTTATATTTTATGACATTTCATCATTGTTTGAGGTCTTTCATCATCTGTTAAGATTTTTTGCGATCATTTGTGAGTTTTCATTATCTTTCCCAACGTTTTGTCATCTTTCAAGATATTTCATCGTCTTTTAGGATGTTTCACTGACTTTCTTGATGCTTCATCATCTTTTGCAATCTTCTGTCATCTTTCATCAATTTTTATGATCTTTCTTGATCTTTCATGATCTTTTGTGATTTTTCTTCATATTTCACATTATTTCATCATCTTTCCTGATATTTTAGGATGTTTTGCGGTATTTTGTTATATTTCACTGTCTTTTGCTAAATTTTAGGATGTTTTGCGATTTTTGTAATTGTTCCGTCATCTTTCATGATCTTCTGTGATCTTTCACAATTTTTTGTGATCTTTCTTCATGTTCATGATTTTTTGCGGTCTTTTATGATTTTTCATCATCTTTCATGATTTTCCATCATCTTTCGTGATATTTCATGATCCTTCATAATTTTTCATTATATTTCGTGACATTTCATCATTTTTCAAGATCTTTCATCATCTTTTAGGATGTTTTGTGATCATTTGTGAGTTTTCATGATCTTTCATGGTATTTCATGATATTTCATGATTTTTCATTATCTTTCGCGATGTTTCGTTATCTTTCAAGATCTTTCATCATCTTTTAGGATGTTTCCCGGACATTCTTGATCTTTCATCATCTTTCACAATCTTTGGTCATCTTTCATCAATTTTTATGATCTTTCTCGATCTTTCGTGATCTTTTGTGATTTTTTGCCATATTTCGCATTATTTTGTCATCTTTTGTGATATTTTAGGATGTTTTGCAACCTTTTGTCATTCTTCGTGATATTTTAGGGTTTTTTTAGGTCTTTTATTATATTTCGCGGTTTTTTGTTATATTTTAGGATGTTTGTGGCTTTTGCTATTGTTTCGTTATCTTTCATGATATTTCGTGATCTTTCGCAATTTTTAGTGATCTTTCTTCAACTTTCATGATTTTTTGCGGTCTTTTATGATTTTTCATCATCTTTCATGATTTTCCATGATCTTTCGTTATATTTCATTATTTGTCAAGATGTTTTGTGATCTTTCTTGATCTTTCACGATGTTTCGTGGTATTACGTGATCCTTCATGATTTTTCGTTATCTCTCGTGGCATTTCATCATTTTTCAAGATCTTTCATCATCTTTTAGGATGTTTTGTGATATTTCGTGATTTTTCACGATCTTTCGTGGTGTTTCATGATCCTTAGTGATTTTTCATCATCTTTGGCAATGTTTTGTCATCTTTCAAGATCTCTCATCATATTTTAGAATGTTTTGTTGTCTTTCTTGATGTTTCATAATATGTTGCAATATTTCATTATCTTTCGTGATTTTCCATGAGATTTTGTCATATTTCATCATATTTCACGAAGTTTTGTGATCTTTCATGATATTTCATGATCTTTTGTGATCTTTCATGGTATTTCATGATCCTTCATGATTTTTTGTTATCTTTCGTGACATTTCATCATTTTTCAAGATCTTTCATCATGTTTTAAGATGTTTTGCAATCTTTCGTGCTTTGTTCGTGATCTTTCACGATCTTTTGTCATCTTTCGTAACGTTTCGTCATCTTTTGTGATATTTTAGGATGTTTTGAGATCTTTTGTCATCTTTCGTGGTCTATTGCGTTATGTCTTGATGATTTAAGATGTTTGTAGACTTTTTGCAATATTTCATGGTCTTTTAGGATGTTTCATGGTATTTCATGATCTTATGTGATTTTTCATCATCTTTCCTTATCTTTCGTCATCTTTTTGGATGTTTTGCGGTCTTCTGTGACCTTTTGTCAACTTGCAATATTGTTTTCATGTTTCAGGATCTTTTGTGATATTTTATGGTATTTTAGGATGTTTTGTGGTCTTTCATAACCTTTTTTCATATTTCATGATCTTTTCCCATCTTTTGCAATCTTTTCATTATCTTTCATGACATTTCATCATTTTCCAAGATCTTTCATCCTCTTTTATGATGATTTGCGATATTTCAAAGATTTGTCATGATATTTCGTCATCTTTCGCAATCTTTCGACATATTTCATCATCTTTCAGGATGTTTTGTGATCTTTCGTTGTATTTTGTGATCCTTCGTGATTTTTCATTATATTTCGTGACATTTCATGATTTTTCAAGATCTTTCATCATCTTTTAGGATGTTTTGTGATTATTTGTGAGTTTTCGCAATCTTTCGTTGTATTTCATGATATTTCGTGATTTTTCATTATCTTTCGCGATGTTTCGTCATCTTTCAAGGTCTTTCATCATCTTTTGGGATGTTTCACTAAATTTCTTGATGTTTCATCATCTTTTGCAATATTTCGCCATCTTTCATCAATTTTTATGATATTTCTCAATCTTTCGTGATCTTTTGTGATTATTTAGTCATATTTCACATTGTTTCGTCATTTTTCATGATATTTTAAGATGTTTTGTAGTCTTTTGTTATATTCTGCGGTCTTTTGCTAAATTTTAGGATGTTTCAATCACTTTCTTGTTGTTTCATCATCTTTCGCAATATTTCGTCATCTTTCATCATTTTTAACGATCTTTCTCGATCTTTGGTGATCTTTTGTGATTTTTCGTCATATTTCACAATGTTTTGTCATCTTTCATGATATTTTAGGATGTTGTGCGGTCTTTTGTTATATTTCGCGGTCGTTTGTTATATTTTAGGATGTTTTGCAATTTTTTTATTGTTTTGTCTTCTTTCATGACCTTTCGTGGTCCTTCGCAGTTTTTTGTGATCTTTCTTCATCGTTCATGATTTTTTGCGGTCTTTTATGATTTTTCATCCTCTTTCGACATATTTCATCATCTTTCAGGATGTTTTTCAATCTTTCATGGACTTTCGTGATTTTTCGTTATATTTCGTGACATTTCATCATTTTTCAAGATCTTTCATCATCTTTTAGAATGTTTTGTGACCTTTTGTGGGTTTTCGCAATCTTTCGTGATATTTCATGATCTTTTGTGATTTTTCATTATCTTTCGTGATGTTCATCACCTTTCAAGATCTTTCATCATCTTTTGGGATGTTTCACTAAATTTCTTGATGTTTCATCATTTTTCACAATATTTCACCATCTTTCATCAATTTTATGATCTTTCTCGATCTTTCGTGATCTTTTGTGTTTTTTAGTCATATTTCACATTGTCTGATCATCTTTCATTATATTTTAGGATGTTTTGCATTTTTTGTAATTTTTTGTCATATTTCATGATCTTTCGTGATCTTTCACAATTTTTTGTGATCTTTCTTCATCGCTCATGATTTTTTGTGGTCTTCTATGATTTTTCATAATCTTTCATGATTTTCCATCATCTTTCCAGATATTTCATCATATTTCAGGATGTTTTGCGATCTTTCATGAACTTTCGCAATCTTTCATGGTATTTCATGAACCTTCGTGATTTTTCTTTATATTTCATGACATTTCATCATTGTTGGAGATCTTTCATCATCTGTTAGGATTTTTTTCGATCATTTGTGAGTTTTCGCCATCTTTCGTGGTATTTTGTGATTTTTCATTATCTTTCGCGATGTTTCGTCATCTTTCAAGATATTTCATCATCTTTTAGGATGTTTCACTGAATTTCTTGATGCTTCATCATCTTTCGCAATCTTTCGTTATCTTTCATCAATTTTTATGATCTTTCTCGATCTTTCATGATCTTTTGTGATTTTTCTTCATATTTCGCATTGTTTCATCATCTTTCGTGATATTTCATGATGTTTTACGGTCTTTTGTTATTTTTCACAGTCTTTTGCTAAATTTTAGGATGTTTTGAGGTTTTTGTAATTGTTTCGTCATCTTTCATGATCTTTCGTGATCTTTCGCAATTTTTTGTGGTCTTTCTTCATGTTCATGATTTTTTGTGGTCTTTTATGATTTTTCATCATCTTTCGACATATTTCATCATCTTTCAGGATGTTTACGATCTTTTATGAACTTTCACGATATTTCGTGGTTTTTTGTGATCCTTCGTAATTTTTCATTATATTTCATGACATTTCATCATTTTTCAAGATCTTTCATCATCTTTTAGGATGTTTTGCGATCATTTGTGAGTTTTCATGATCTTTTGTGGTATTTCATGATATTTCATGATTTTTCGTTATCTTTTGCGATGTTTCGTCATCTTTCAAGCTCTTTCATCATCTTTTAGGATGTTTCCCAGACATTCTTGATGTTTCATCATCTTTCGCATTCTTTGGTTATCTTTCATCAATTTTTATGATCATTCTCGATCTTTCGTGATCTTTTGTGATTTTGCACCATATTTCGCATTGTTTCGTCATCTTTTGTGATATTTTAGGATGTTTTGCTACCTTTTGTTATATTTCTTCATCGCTCATGATTTTTTGCGGTATTTTATGATTTTTCATCATCTTTCATGATCTTCCATCATTTTTCGACATATTTCATCATCTTTCAGGATGTTTTGTGATCTTTCATGAACTTTCACGATCTTTCGTGGTATTTCGTGATCCTTCGTGATTTTTCATTATATTTCATGAAATTTCATCATTTTTAAGATCTTTCATCATCTTTTAGGATGTTTTGTGATATTTTGTGATTTTTCAGGATCTTTCGTTGTCTGTCATGATCTTTCCTGAATTTTCATCATCTTTCGCGATATTTCATCATCTTTCGTTGTATTTCGTGATCCTTCGTGATTTTTTGTTATCTTTCATGACATTTCATCATTTTTCAAGATCTTTCATCATCTTTTAGGATGTTTTGCGATTTTTCGTGATTTTTCGCAATATTTCATGGTATTTTATGATATCTCGTGATTTTCCATCATCTTTCGCAATGTTTCGTCATCTTAAAAGATCTTCCATCATCTTTTAGGATGTTTCACCGACTTTGTTGATGTTTCATTATGTTTCGCAATCGTTCGTCATCTTTCATCATTTTTTATGATCTTTCTCAATATTTCGTGATATTTTGTGATTTTTCGTCATATTTCGCATTGTTTCGTCATTTTTTGTGATATTTTAGGATTTTTTGCAGTATTTTATTATATTTCGTGGTCTTTTGTTATATTTTAGGATGTTTGTGGCTTTTGCTATTGTTTCATTATCTTTCATGATATTTCATGATCTTTTGCAATTTTTAGTGATCTTTCTTCATCTTTCATGATTTTTTGCGGTCTTTTATGATTTTTCATCATCTTTCATGATTTTCCATGATCTTTCATTATATTTCATTATTTGTCAAGATGTTTTGCGATGTTTCATGATCTTTCGCGATATTTTGTGGTATTATGTGATCCTTCATGATTTTTCGTTATGTCTCATGACATTTCATCATTTTTCAAAATCTTTCATCATCTTTTAGTATGTTTTGCGATATTTCGTGATTTTCACAATCTTTCATGGTGTTTCATGATCTTTCGTGATTTTTCATCATCTTTCGCAATGTTTTGTCATCTTTCAAGATCTCTCATCATATTTTAGAATTTTTTGTTGTCTTTCTTGATGTTTCATCATATGTTGCAATATTTCATTATCTTTCATCATTTTTTACGATCTTTCTCGATATTTCGTGATATTTTGTGATTTTTCTTCATATTTCGAATTGTTTCGTTATCTTTCATGTAATTTTAGGATATTTTGCAGTCTTTTGTTATATTTCGCAGGCTTTTCTTATATTTTAGGATGTTTTGTGGTACTTGTTATTGTTTCGTCATCTTTCATGATATTTTGTGATCTTTCTCATTTTTTTGTGATCTTTCTTCATCTTTCATGATTTTTTGCAGTCTTTTATGATTTTTCATCATCTTTTGTGATTTTCCATGAGATTTCGTCATATTTCATCATATTTCACGAAGTTTTGTGATCTTTCATGATATTTCATGATCTTTCATCGTATTTCGTGACCCTTCATGAATTTTTGTTATCTTTCGTGATGTTTCATCATTTTTCAAGATCTTTCATCATCTTTTAGGATGTTTTGCAATCTTTCGTGATCTTTCACGATCCTTCGTCCACTTTCAGGATATTTTAGGATGTTTTGAGATCTTTCATCATCTTTCGTGGTCTATTGCGATATGTCTTGATGATTTAGGATGTTTGTAGACTTTTTGCAATATTTTGTGGTCTTTTAGGATGTTTCATGGTATTTCATGATCTTATGTGATTTTTCATCTTTCCTTATCTTTAGTCATCTTTTTGGATGCTTTGCAGTCTTTTGTGACCTTTTGTCAGCTTGTGATATTTTTTCATCTTTCAGGATGTTTTGTCATCTTTCATGGCATTTTAGGGTGTTTTGTGGTCTTTAGTAACCTTTTTTCATATTTCGTGATCTTTTCCTATATTTTGCGATCTTTTCATTACTTTTCATTACATTTCATCATTTTCCAAGATATTTCATCATCTTTTACAATGATTTGCGATATTTCAAAGATTTGTCTCGATATTTCGTCATCTTTCGCAATCTTTCGACATATTTCATCATCTTTCAAGATATTTTGCGATCTTTCATGGACTTCTGCGATCTTCGTTGTATTTTGTGATCCTTCGTGATTTTTCGTTATATTTCGTGACATTTCATGATTTTTCAAGATATTTCATCATCTTTTAGGATGTTTTGCAATCATTTGTGATTTTTCTCAATCTTTTGTTGTATTTCATGATATTTCATGATTTTTCATTATCTTTCGTGATATTTCATCATCTTTCAAGATCTTTCATCATCTTTTGGGATGTTTCACTAAATTTCTTGATGTTTCATCATCTTTCGCAATATTTCGCCATCTTTCATCAATTTTTAGGATATTTCTCAATCTTTCGTGATCTTTTGTGATTTTTAGTCATTTTACATTGTTTCGTCATCTTTCATGATATTTTAGGATGTTTTGTAGTCTTTTGTTATATTTTGCGGTCTTTTGCTAAATTTTAGGGTGTTTCAGTCACTTTCTTGTTGTTTCATCATCTTTCGCAATATTTCACCATCTTTCATCATTTTTAACAATCTTTCTTGATCTTTCATGATCTTTTGTGATTTTTCATCATATTTCACAATGTTTTATCATCTTTCGTGATATTTTAGGACGTTGTGTGTTCTTTTGTTTTATTTCGCAGTCGTTTGTTATATTTTAGGATGTTTTGCAGTTTTTGTTATTGTTTTGTCTTCTTTCATGATCCTTCGTGGTCTTTCGCAGTTTTTTGTGATCTTTCTTCATCGTTCATGATTTTTTGCGGTGTTTTATGACTTTTCATCCTCATTCGACATATTTCATCATCTTTCAGGATGTTTTGCGATCTTTCATGGACTTTCGCAATCTTTCGCGGCATTTCCTGATCTTTCGTGATTTTTCATTATATTTCGTGACATTTCATCATTTTTCAAGATCTTTCATCATCTTTTAGGATGTTTTGCGATCATTTGTGAGTTTTCGCAATGTTTCGTGGTATTTCATGGTCTTTCGTGATTTTTCATTATCTTTCGCGATGTTCGTCATCTTTCAAGATCTTTCATTATCTTTTGGGATGTTTTACTAAATTTCTTGATGTTTCATCATCTTTCACAATATTTTGCCATCTTTCATCAATTTTTATGATCTTTCTCGATCTTTCGTGATCTTTTGTGATTTTTAGTCATTTTCACATTGTTTCATCATCTTTCATGATATTTTAGGATTTTTTATAGTCTTTTGTTATATTTCGTGGTCTTTTGCTAAATTTTAGGATGTTTTTCAGTTTTTGTAATTTTTTTGTCATGTTTCATGATCTTTCGTGATCTTTCACAATTTTTTGTGATCTTTCTTCATCATTCATGATTTTTTGTGATCTTTTATGATTTTTCATCGTCTTTCGTGATTTTCCATCATCTTTCCACATATTTCATCATATTTTAGGATGTTTTGCGATCTTTCATGAACTTTCACGATCTTTCGTGGTATTTCATGAACCTTCGTGATTTTTCTTTATATTTCATAACATTTCATCATTATTTGAGATCTTTCATCATCTGTTAGGATTTTTTGCAATCATTTTTGAGTTTTCACCATATTTTATAGTATTTCGTGATTTTTCATTTTTTTTTCGCGATGTTTCGTCATATTTAAAGATCTTTCATCATCTCTTAGGACGTTTCACTGACTTTCTTGATGTTTCATCATTGTTCGTGATCTTTTGTGATTTTTCGTCATATCTCACATTGTTTCGTCATCTTTTGTGATATTTTAGGATGTTTTGTGGTCTTTTGATATATTTCGCGGTATTTTTCTATATTTTAAGATGTTTTCTGGTTTTTTTTATTGTTTCATCATCTTTCTTGATATTTCATGATATTTCTCAATTTTTTTTTATATTTCTTCTTCTTTCATGATTTTTTGCGGTCTTTTATGATTTTTCATCTTGTTTCATTATTTTCCATCATCGTATTTCACAATATGTCATCATATTTCATCATTTTTTATGATCTTTCTTCATCCTTCATTATTTTTTGTGATTTTTTGTCATATTTTGCATTGGTTCGTCATCTTTCAAGATCTTTCATCATCTTTTGGGAATTTTCACTAATTTTCTTGATGTTTCATCATCTTTCTCAATATTTCACCATCTTTCATCAATTTTTATGATATTTCTTGATCTTTCATGATCTTTCGCAATTTTTTGTGATCTTTCTTCATTGTTCATGATTTTTTGTGGCCTGTTATGATTTTTCATCATCTTTCATGATTTTCCATCCTCTTTCGACATATTTCCCTATCTTTCTGAATGTTTTTCTATCTTTCATGAAATTTCGCGATCTTTTGTGGTATTTCATAATCCTTCGTGATTTTTCGTTATATTTCGTGTCATTTCATCATTTTTGAGATGTTTCATCTTATGCTAGGATTTTTTGCGATCATTTCTGAGTTTTCGAGATATTTCGTGGTATTTCATGATATTTCGTGATTTTTTATTATATTTCGCGATGTTTCGTCATATTTAAAGATCTTTCATCATCTTTTAGGATCTTTCACTGATTTTCTTGATTTTTCATCATCTTTCGCAAAATTTCGTCATTTTTCATCAATTTTTATGATATTTCGTGAATTTTCGTCATATTTCATCATCATTTCGTTTCGCTGACTTCATCGTTCATGATTTGTTGTTTTTCATTGTCTTTCATGATTTTCCATCATCTTTCGACATATTTCATCACCTTTCAGGATGTTTTGCGATCTTTAATGAACTTTCACGATCTTTTCTGGTATTTTGTTATCCTACGTGATTTTTTCGTTATATTTCATGACATTTCATCATTATTCAAGATCTTTCATCATCTTTTAGCATGTTTTGCACTCATTTGTGAGTTTTCGCAATTTTTCATGGTATTTCATGATCTTTCATGATTTTTAATTATCTTTCGGATGTTTTGTCATCTTTCAAGATCTTTCATCATCTTTTAGAATGTTTCACTGACTTTCTTGATTTTTCATCATCATTTGCAATCTTTCCTCATCTTTCATGATATTTCGTGATATTTCTCAACTTTTTGTGATCTTTCTTCATCTTTCATGATTTTCCATCATGTTTCCTCATATTTCATCATCTTTCAAGATTTTTTGTGATCTTTCTATTGGGAAAAATACTAAGAGGGGGGGAGGGGGGGGGGTGAATCAGTATTTAGGGCTGACTGAAGTATTTTTCAATTTTTCTTTCTCTAAAACCCATATGCTACTTTACTAAACCCAACTCGCGTATTACCAGAGATCTCATTATGCAGATAATTCTTTACTTAGATCATTGCATCATTCATTCATTAGATGTTTAGTAAGCAGTAAACATGTGCAGTAAGAACAGAATAAATCATCACACATTAGCAACACACATGAACACCAGGATTTAAGGTCGAAACCCAATTCGCGAGAAAACCACCGCTGCCATCGTCTCTGTCTTCAATATTTATTATAAAGAAAACTTCTTACAACCATGTACTGGCGCAAACTCATACCAGCACGCAGGCATCGACCTGCAGAAGGCTACAACCTTCTCTCGTTTACCAGCCTCTCCTGGAAGGGAGCTACAACCCCCTGCTCTCGTTTACAAGCCTCTCCTAGAAGGGAGCTACTACCCCCTGCTCTCATTTACCAGCTACCACTGGAAGGGAGCTACTACCCCCTCACTGAAGGCTTTGACCCTCAGCACTACTACAAACCACGTTTCATCAATTTTCAAACTGGATCAAACAGCTTCAACACAACCCTTCACTTATCAACAAACATACTTTACCCAATACTTCAAACAGAACAATGAGACCAGAATATTAGAGATAACCCAGACTTCAGAATAGATATGCAGATGTAAACTTAACCCAAAACATTCATAAATATCATACGCTACTTTTATTCACTGAATTCGCGTGTATACGTGCTTTCCTGCTCACCAACCTGCGTATGCCTTTGTGCATAACATGAAATGTATACGCAACTTCTCTTTACTAAAGACGTGTGAATACGCGCTTCTCTTCGTATCAACCTGCATATACTTCTGAGAACACTGATTTTCAGAATGTGATCAAACTCAGATTTAGATCTGAAATCAGTTTTCTATTCAGACAATCTATGCAAAACTGTTTAGACAGTCATTCTTCCTTCATTGAATCATCAACCAACAACTTGATCTTTAATCAACATAATTAGCAGCACAATCAACATTCAAACAACCTAGATATGTATGAATACATCCTTGACAAATAGCAGTAAAACATCATAACAGATCAGACATTTCATTCCACACACTTCAGCAAAACCCTAGATTCCATACGTGTTTTTACTTCACTGAACCTGCATATATACGCGCTTTCACAGAGACAAACCTGCGTATACTTCAGTGCATTTTATTTTTTAGAAACCCTGATTGCCATACGCGCTTTTACTATGACAAACTAGCGTATAGATCTATAAAAGATAAACTTTGCAGAACAGTCCAGATCTATAAAATTACCCAGATTTCTTCAATTTCTTCATCAAACTTGCGCCAGGTCTTCATCATTTATTTTCCAGATCATCCTAGAGATTCATCATTTCTAGATCTAGAGATCTTGAACCTTCATCATATCCATAGGTGCATCATAGATTCAGATCTATCAATTAAGAACAGAATTCAACCATGAAGATATACTTCAGAGTGAAGTATTCATTAAAACCAAAACATATGCACACCCTTGCACTATGATCTTCTTCTCCTTATATAGATTTAGCCTTTGTCAATACCATGAGCCAAAACCACACACCTTCCGATGGTATTCATGGACGGGATCAAATAGGTAATCCAGCACTCAATACATTGGCCCAATACCATGGTAATGTCCCCTAGTTTTATAAATTTAGAGTGCAAATAGGCATACGCTACTTGCCACGTATATTTCCACGTACATATGCTACTTCGCCTTTACAAACCCGCGTATGCTTTGTGACATATCTTATTCATCATTCCTCTGGCACTTTTCTTTGTTACTTCTGAACTGCTCTGTGTATCAGATTTACATCATTAACAAACTCATCACGTCAGTTTCCATCAAGAACAACTTCATCAGGTATGTTGCCATCAACTTCATCAAGTAGGTTGCCATCAAGGACAACACATTGCATCATATTGCCAACAATCTCCCCCTTTGGACTTGATGGCAACCATGATGGTGTTTGATCACTACAACAGATAGATACTCTCCCCCTATTCAAACACCATGATACTCTCCCCCTTTGACATCAAGGGCAAAGGGCGGATCAAAACCAAAACAAGGTTTTTCTTCTCATGTAGAAATAAGAGCTCTGTAGGTCTGATGTGCTTTGAAGTTACCATGCTTCCCCTGAGTTCACGCTGAATCTTCAAAACATATTTTTCAAAGAAGTACATGAATTTATGACCTTTCCTATCACCAAGGACTCATACTTACATCAATGATCCAACCAAGTGGATTTACATATGTGACTCAAGTACCCAACCAAGTGGGTTTACACATTTTGACTCAACTACCCAACCAAGTGGGTTTACAAATTTGAACAAGTCCTTACATGACTTAAAATTACAATTTTACATCATAGGTCTCAACATGACCTTTTCATCAAATTACAACAATGACCTTTCATAACAAATACCAAAAATACCTCAAGAGAGAGATCATATTTCAGAACCATCATAATGCCAACAATGCATAATTCTCAGCAAGCCTAATGCTCCCCCTGAACCTGTACACCTGTTCTTGAGCCATTTCACTCCTTCATCTCCCCCTTAGCTTGTGCATCCAGAGATACCCAACAGCACCACAGCTGTGCTGAAGAATGCTGACCCAGAAAAATTTGTCAGCAACCACCCATACGTGGTTTTCTGTGTATAAACTCGCGTATATACGCGACTGTCTTTCAGGAAACCCGCGTATCCAATTTAATCTTCTGAATTTAAGCAGATCTGATCTTCTGCATGGCAGAGACTACTCCCAGCTTCTGTCTGAGATATTCGAATGCTTCCCTGAGTAGAGGTTTGGTAAATATATCAGCAACTTTTTCTTTGGAAGGAACATACTCCAACTTCACCTTTTTTTCAAGCACTTGTTCACGTAAGAAGTGATACTTGATGGGAATGTGCTTGGTCTTGGAATGCATAACATGATTCTTTGAGATACTGATGGCACTTGTATTATCACACATAATGGAGATAGGAGATGAAAATTTGATTTGAAAGTCCTGTAAGGTTTGCATCATCCAAAGAAGTTGAGTGAAACATGAAGCGGCAGCCACATATTCTGCTTCTGATGTAGATAAGGCAATAGAGTTTTGCTTCTTGCTGAACCAAGATACTAACCGGGGCCCCATATAGAATGCACCACCACTAGTACTTTTCTGATCATCAACATTTCCAGCCCAATCTGCATCAGTGTAAGCATGAAGAGTGAGATCAACTTTCTTTGGATACCATAGTCCAAAGTCTTGAGTTCCTTGTAGATATTTGAATATTATTTTGATAGCCTAAAGGTGAGACTCTTTTGGATTAGCTTGGAATCGTCCAACAATCCCAACTGCATGCATAATGTCTTGTCTAGTCCCAGTGAGATAAAGTAGACTTCCTATCATAGATCTGTATTCTGGTTGATTCACCGTAGGAGAATCATCATGAGAACTGAGATTACATCCGGTTATCATTGGTGTACTTACTGGTTTGCACTCTTCCATGCCATATTTCTTCAGAATTTTCTTAAGATATTTTTCTTGTGATAAGAATATGCCATCTGTTGCTTGATGCACTTGCAAGCTAAGAAAGAATGTTAGTTCCCCAAATAAAGACATTTCAAATTCTTGCTGCATAACAGAAGCAAATTTCTGACTCATAGACTCTTCATTACTTCCAAAGATGATATCATCAACATATACAACCACAATCAATAGTTTATCATTTTCAGTTTTTGTGTATAAGTTGCTATCAGCAGACCCCTTTGAAAATCCTTGTTGATGAAGATATTTGTCAAGATGATAATACCATGCCCTTGGAGCTTGTTTGAGACCATATAGAGCCTTTTTAAGTCTACAAACAAGTTTTTCATCATTTCCAAAAATGAATCCTTCTGGTTTTTCTATATAAACTTCTTCTTCTAGGTCACCATTGAGAAAAGCATATTTAACATCCAGTTGATACACTTTGATTTGTTGGAAGCTTGAAAAAGCAAGAAACATTCTTATGGCTTCAAGTCTAGCTACTGGAGCAAAAGTTTCTTCAAAGTCTATACCTTCTTGTTGAGCATACCCCTTGCAAACAAGTCTAGCTTTATTTCTTATAAAATCCCCATTCTCATTTAACTTATTTTTGAATATCCATTTAGTTCCAATGACATTTTTGTCATGAGGTCTTGGTACCAATTCCCAAGTGTGATTCTTTTCAATTTGATCAAGCTCTTCATTCATGGCTTGAATCCAACATTCATCTTTGCTAGATTGATTGACATTGTGTGGTTCAATAGTGGATAGAAATGCCAGATAGCTAGAAGATCCCACAACAGTCCTTCTTGTTTGTACACCTAATCCCTTTTCTCCCAAAATTTGAGATTCTGGATGATTCTTTTGAACATAGTTGGATGGAGCTTTTTCAGATAAATCATCTTCAGGTTCTTCATTAGGTTCACTGTCTATGTCATTTCTATTTGATGTAGAAGGATATATGTGACCATCTTCTTCATCTGTTGTTTGTTTTTCTTCTTTTGGAGCTGTAGGAGACTCATCAATAACAACATCAATACATTCAACAATCTTCCGAAGTCTTTTATTGTAACATTTATATGCTCTACTCCTGGAGGAGTAACCAAGAAGTATTCCTTCATCTGCTCTAGGTTTAAACTTGCCAAGTTTTTCATCATTATTTTTGATAAAGAATTTCCTTCCAAAAACTCTAAAATGCTTCACAGTGGGAGGATTACCATACCAGAGTTCATATGGAGTTTTATCACTATTTACTCGAACATGTGCCTTGTTAAGAATATTTACCGCTGCATGTGCTGCTTCTCCCCAAAATGTGTCAGGTGTTTCGGAATCATCAAGCATAGCTCTAGCCATTTCTTGAACTGTTCTATTCATTCTTTCTGCTACGCCATTTTGTTGTGGAGTGTCGGCTACAGTAAAATGTCTTTTTATGCCATGTTGTTCACAAAATTCAAGGAATTCATTTGAAGTATATTCTCCTCCTCGATCACATCTAAGAAATTTGATTTTTAGATCTAATTCATTTTCAACCAGAGCTTTGAAGATCTGAAATTTCTCAAATGCTTCATCTTTGTGTTTAAGCAACCCAATCCAACACATTCTAGAGAAATCATCAATAAATAAGATATAGTATTGTTCACCTCGTGGTGAATTTTTCCTCACAGGTCCACATATGTCAGTATGAATGAGTTCAAGAGGCTTACTTGATGATCCTTCCTTGGCATTAAATTGTACTCTGGTTTTCTTACCAAATTGGCAAGACTTGCATATGATATTTTCGGGTAGATTAATATTGGGAAGATCACGGACAACTTTAATTCTACTTGATTTGTTGATCTGAGAGAAGCTCAGATGCCCCAACCTTCTATGCCATAGCTAGTTTTCTGAAGATTTACTCAAGTAACATTGTTCTTTGCAGTTCTTCAATACATACAGGTTGCTTGGAGTTCTTTTTCCTTTTATAATTGTTTTACCTGTATCAAGATCACGTACCACACATTATTTTGAACTAAAGACAACTTCAGTTCCTTGATCACACATTTGACTTACACTTAACAGGTTATGCCTTAATCCATCCACATACATGACATCATTAGCTTTCACCTTTTCTTTTAGAAACACATACCCTTTTCCCTTAATTACCACTGGAGTATCATTTCCAAATGTAACCTTCTTTTCCTTTTCTAGAGCACTATATGCAAGAAGTCTATTTTTGTCACCTGTCATGTGTCTTGAGCATCCACTATCAATGTACCATTGATTTTCTTCACCTTCTAAAAATAACGCTATGCCACAATTTTCAACCTATAATTCCTTCTTTTTCCATACTTTGGAGCTTGAAGGAAAATGCTCTTTTGGCTGAACTTTGCTCTTGCATTCAGATTCTTCATGGCCAAAGTTATTGCAATAAGCACATTCAACTTCATTTAGAAGAGGAGAAAAGTTGTTATAGGTATTCTTCTTTGTTTCAATATCAATCCTTTTCTTTATTGCTTCTCTTGTCATGATGATTTTATATGCAACACATTGAACAACTTTATGACCAAAATTGTGACATGAGAAACATTGTCCATTGAAGAAGAAATTTCTGCGATCATAATATCTTCTACATGAATTTACTTGTTGATTGGTGTCTCTTTGAAAGAAATTCCTGTTAGTGTTCTTTGAATTGAGATGATCATGCTTTACCTGTAAAGATTCTTTATTCCCTTGCTGAGTGGCAACATGTTGTAAACCAGCTATAACTGCTTTTAGATAATTTGGTGCTGAAGCCTGAGAAGATTCTCTGATATATCCAAGACTGATATATCCAAGACCTGTCTTTATGAGAGGAGAACGTTGTACCTTAATAATCTCATCTAAGGTTTCAGATCCTTTAGCAAATCTAAGATTCAGAGTCTTTACTTTCTCAAGTTCTTTTCTTAGACTTACTACTTCACACTCCAATTTCTCATTGCATTTCTCCTTTTCTTCAAGCTGATTTTCTAGAGTCTCTATGGTTATTTTACTTTCTTATAAGCATATTTTACTTTCTTCTAAGCGTATTTTGAGTTGATTTTTTTCTTCAAGAAAATCATTATCCTCTAGAGCATCCACAAAAGTATCATTTTCTTCTCTAGATTCTTTTTCAAATGCCATGAGAAGTCTAAGATCTTGTTCACATTCTTCCTCACTATCAGATAGCCCATCACTGTCTTCATGAGTATAGTAACTTTTTCTAGTGCTAAACCGATTCTTATTCCTTCTTTCTACTTCCTTCCCTTTTGTAGATGTTTCTTTATGAGGACACTTAGCAGCATAATGACCAACTCTTCCACAATCAAAACATTTGAAAGGAAGCTTACCTCTGAACTGTCTTGTGCCAAGTTGAAGTTTCTTTACAAAATTTATCTCATCTTCTTCTGAGATATATCCCAATCCTTCTGCTTCTTGTACTTATTTCCCTTTTGTAGAAGCTCTAAAGACGGCTTATTTGACTTCAGATGGTCCTCCTCTTCTCATTTCTTATGCAGTTAGTATGCCATGAAGTTGCACCACAGTAAGATTTTGAAGATCCTGTTTTTCTTCAAGAGCAGAAACTTTTGACTCAAATTTTTCCGTTAGAGATCTTAAAATTTTCTCAACCAAAGTAGATTCGGTTATTGTTTCTCCTAGATTTCTCATACGATTTACAACATCATCAAGATGTAAAAAGAAACTGGCAATACTCTCATCACTATGCATCTTCAAATTTTCATATTCAATTCTGAGAGTTTAGAGTTTTGCACTTTTTACCTTTGCATCACCTTCATAACTTAGAATGATTTTGCCCCATATTTCCTTTGCTGTATTCAGCTACATGACTTTGACAAATTTAGATTCAGTTAGACTTTCCGTTAGAGCATTGAACGCCTTTGCATTTGATTTATAATTCTTCTTTTCCGTCAGATCTGTTGGTACTACGGCTGGATATTGATATCCTCCTTCAACAATGGCCCATACATCTGATCTCAGAGACTGAAGATAGGATCTCATCCTTGTTTTCCAGAAGATTAAATTGTTTCCGTTAAAGAGCGGAGGCCTGATAGATGCTATTCCTTCTTGATTGCTCATCTTTCTTGATCTTCCTTCTAGCGGCTAAGCTTTTTCAGAAGGACCTGCTCTGATACCAATTGTTGGGAAAAATACTGAGGGGGGGGGGGGGGTGAATCAATATTTAGGGCTGACTGAAGACTTTTTCAATTTTTCTTTCTCTAAAACCCATACGCTACTTTACTAAACCCAACTCGCGTATACACGCACATTAGGGGAATTTTGAGGTCTAAAATGGGCCTCATAAGAAAAATGTACAACAAAAATAAACTTTATAACAACCAATAGGATTCAAGATGATGATGTCATCCATAATGGATGATTCACCATTTTTGGAGTAAAAAAGTAAAAATATTAAAAAATAATAAAATAATAAAACTACTTTTCAACTCGTATTTTAAACTTATCTCCCAAAATTTTTACTCAAATTTCGAGCGGGAGTACTCGTTGGATGCGGAATTTAATTCCTCATCCAAGGAGTACCCATGTTGCATACTTTTGATGAACTCTTCTACACGAAAAATGAGAAATACATAAAAAAACGTGATTGTAATCACGTTTGTTTATGTATTTCTCATTTTTCGTGTAGTAGGACCCATCGAAAGTATGCAACATGGATACTCCTTGGATGGGGAATTAAATTCCGCATCCAACGAGTACTCCCGCTCGAAATTTGAGTAAAAACTTTGGGAGATAAGTTGAAAATATGAATTGAAAAAGTAGTTTTTTCATTTTTCCCTCTAAAATTTGATGATGTCATCAAATCTTATTAGATTTTTTCCACTATTATTTTATAATTTCCTCAGGAGGCCCATTTTAGACCGCAAAATTCCCCTAATGGATATCCTTAATCAAACTCGCGTATTACCAGAGATCTCATTATGCAGATAATTCTTTACTTAGATCATTGCATCATTCATTCATTAGATGTTTAGTAAGCAGTAAACATGTGCAGTAAGAACATAATAAATCATCACACATTAGCAACACACATGAACACCAGGATTTAAGGTGGAAACCCAATTCGGGAGAAAACCACCGCTACCGTCATCTCTATCTTCAATATTTATTATAAAGAAAACTTCTTACAAACATGTACTGGCGCAGACTCATACCAGCATGTAGGCACCGACCTGCAGAAGGCTACAACCTTCTCTCATTTACCAGCCTCTCCTGGAAGGGAGCTACAACCCCCTGCTCTCATTTACCAGCCTCTCCTAGAAGGGAGCTACTACCCCCTGCTCTCGTTTACTAGCTACCACTAGAAGGGAGCTACTACCCCCTCACTGAAGGCTTCGACCCTCAGCACTACTACAGACCACGTTTCATCAATTTTCAAACTGGATCAAACATCTTCAACACAACCCTTCACTTATCAACAAACATACTTTGCCCAATACTTCAAACAAAACAATGAGACCATAATATCAGAGATAACCCAGACTTCATAATAGATATGCAGATGTAAACTTAACCCAAAACATTCATAAATATCATATGCTACTTTTGTTCACTGAAGTCGCGTGTATATGCACTTTCCTGCTCACCAACCTGCGTATGCCTTTGTGCATAACATGAAATGTATACGCAACTTCTCTTTACTTAAGACGCGTGAATACACGCTTCACTTTGTATTAACCTGCATATACTTCTGAGAACACTGATTTTCAGAATGTGATCAAACTCAGATTTAGATCTGAAATCAGTTTTCTGTTCAGACAATCTATGCAGAACTGTTTAGACAGTCATTCTTCCTTCATTGAATCATCAACCAACAACTTGATCTTTAATCAACATAATTAGCAGCACAATCAACATTCAAACAACCTAGATCTGTATGAATACATCCTTGACAGATAGCAGTAAAACAACATAACAGACCAGACATTTCATTCCACACACTTCAGCAAAACCCTAGATTCCATACGCGCTTTTACTTCACTGAACCTGCGTATATATGCACTTTCACAGAGACAAACCTGTGTATACTTCAGTGCATTTTATTTTTCAGAAACCCTGACTACCATACGTGCTTTTCTTTAAGCGGACCCGTGTATATACGTGCTTTTACTAGGAAAAACTAGCGTATAGATCTATAAAAGATAAACTTTGCAGAACAGTCCAGATCTATAAACTTACCCAGATTTCTTCAATTTCTTCATCAAACTTGCGCCAGGTCTTCATCATTTCTTTTCCAGATCATACTAGAGATTCATCATTTCCAGATCTAGAGATCTTGAACCTTCATCATATCCATAGGTGCATCATAGATTCAGATCTATCAATTAATAATAGAATTCAACCATGCAGATATACTTCAGAGTGAAGTATTCATTAAAACCCAGACATATGCACACCCTTGCACTATGATCTTCTTCTCCTTATATAGATTTAGCCTTTGTCAATACCGTGAGCCAAAACCACACACCTTCCGATGGTATTCATGGACGGGATCAAATAGATAATCCAGCACTCAATACATTGGGCCAATACCATGGTAATGTCCCCTGGTTTTATAAATTTAGAGCGCAAATAGGCATACGCTACTTGTCACGTATATTTCCACGTACATACGCTACTTCGCCTTTACAAACCCGCGTATGCTTTGTGACATATTGTTGGGTATGTGTCATATTCTTTCCACGACTAAGCACACGCGGGGGGGTAAGAGGGGGGGCGGTAGCCCCCCCTGTCGGGGTCCGGGGCAGCGCCCCGGCGAAAATTTTGGTTCCTTAATTTCCGCTGGGTAGTCTGCGTCCATGGTTTTGTGCATGGTTTTGCACATGGTTTTGGGGTTCGATGTTTTTCGGCCCCTGGTATTTTTGTAGATCCGGTCAAGGGAACTACGGTTATGTTCTAATCCGGGGTTAATGGATTGGGGTTTATGTATGCTCCGGCATGTATATATATGTGTTGTAACACTAAAAGGAATATAATGAAAAATCAAGCTGGTCGTCCCGAATTGGGATCTAGGGGAAAATCTCTGTGTTTATCTGTTTTATGTTTTATGCTCTCGCAATTGTTTATTTTCTGTTATAAGATTCGTGTGTAGATAATTTCTGTTCAGGGTTAAAACCTACATTTGGTATCAGAGCTGTTTCGGCTTCAAGGGGATGCCTTTGCTGCCGAGGGTTTTTTGTTCGGGCCTGTGGTAGACCCTGTTCAGTGGGAGATCTGCGGGATCGATTCTTGAGGTGAAAGAAGATGGCGAGCAGTGGGAAGATAGAGATCGAGAAATTTAATGGTCAGAGTTTTGAGTTGTGGAAGCTCAAGATGGAGGATCTGTTGGTGGATAAAGATCAGTGGATCGTAGTAGATCCAGGTACTAAACCAAAGGCAATGTCAGATGAAGACTGAAAGAAACTGGATCGGAAGGCTAAGAGCACAATACGGTTGTGTGTCTCAGATTCGGTATTGTTGAATGTATCTGGGGAAGCTACAGCGAAGACCTTGTGGGAAAAGCTAGGGACTTTGTATCAATCTAAGTCTCTGGTGAATAAGTTGTTCCTGCGGAAAAAGTTGTATAACCTAAGGATGAAGGATGGAGACTCGATGACAGAGCATCTGAATGCCTTCAATACTGTGGTAAGTCAGTTGTCGTCTGATGATATTAAAATCTCAGATGAAGATAAGTGCATCAGTTTGTTGTGCTCTCTACCAGACTCGTGGGACAGTCTGGTTATTGCAATAGGTAGCAATACAACTACCTTGAACTTTGATGATATTGTCTCAGCTTTGCTGTCGGAGGAAATGAGATGGAGAAATATGGAGGGTCAGAATGGAGATGCCTTATCTGTACGAGGAAGGTCCCAGAATAGAAACAAGAACAAGGTTTTGAGTGGGAGATCCAAATCTAGAGGGAGATCTAAATCTCCTAGAAAGTTTGTAAAGGTGTGCTGGAAATGCGGAAAGGAAGGGCACTACAAAAAGGAATGCAGATCTAAAGCTCCTGAGAAAGGAAAGGGATCTGAGGATGCTTCATCTGCAGAGGCAAAAACCACCTCGGATGAAGGTGGGGATGTGTATTTGGCTTCTTCTTCAAATACACATGTAGATCATGAGTCATGGTTGATTGACTCAGGTGCATCCTTTCACTCCACTCCCCATAGGGAGTGGTTCTGCGAGTATGAGAAATATGATGGTGGTGATGTCTTCCTAGGGGATGATAGGAGGGCCAGAATCATCAGACGTGGAAAGGTCAAGCTGAAGCTGCAAGGTGGAAGGATTAGAACACTTCCTGGTGTTCTGCATATTCTTGCATTGGCTAGACATTTGATTTCTGTAAGTAAGATGGATGATGCAGGTGTAAAAACAGTGTTCGAGAAAGATTTCTACAAGATGGTTCGGGGAGCACTGGTACTAATGTGGGGAGTTCGAACTGGAACTCTATACAAGCTACAAGGTAGCACTGTTATTGATGGGTGTAATAGTTCTATGGTTCCTGAAAGTGGAGCGGAAAGCCTAGCTGTCTCTGGAGAAAAGACCATGCTATGGCATCAAAGGCTTGGACATATTGGAGAGAAGGGCCTTCGGATACTGCATAGAGATGGTATGGTAGAAGGTATGTCTAATTGTTCTATGGATTTCGATTTCTATCAACATTGTGTATATGGGAAGCAGAATCGGGTGAGTTTTCCTTTTGGTGCTAAGAGGGCAAACAAGATATTAGAACTTGTGCACAGTGATGTGTTTGGGCTTGTGTCAGTTCCATCACTGGGAAAGTCTGTGTACTATGTTTCATTCATAGATGACTTCTCAAGGAATACATGGATATATTTCTTGAGGAAAAAATCCGAAGTCTTTGACAAATTTAAAGAATTTAAGGCTCTGGTGGAAAACCAGACAGAGAAGAAGATAAAGGCATTAAGGACAGATAATGGTGGGGAGTTCTGCAAGAAGGAATTTGAAGAGTTCTGTAAGAAGTGTGGTATAGCACGGTAGAAGACTACTCCATACACACCTCAGCAAAACGGAGTTGCAGAAAGAATGAACAGAACATTGATGGAAAAGGCAAGAAGCATGCTCAGTGGTACCGGGTTAGGACAAGAATTCTGGGCAGAGGCAGTGGAGACTGCATGTTACTTAGTTAACAGATCACCTTCATCAGCGTTGGAGGATAAGACCCCACATGAAGTATGGACTGGTAAGAAACCCTCTCTTTCACATCTAAGGGTATTTGGATGTGATGCATATGTACATGTTCTAAAGGAGAAAAGGACCAAGTTGGATAATAAATCTAAAAAGTGCATCTTTATTGGGTATAAGGATGGTTTAAAGGGTTACAAGCTTTGGAACCCAGAAACAAGGAAGGTTGTGTACAGCCGAGATGTGGTGTTTAGAGAAGTGAAAGATGTTGTTAAACATGAGGTCCTACCAAAGGAACCTGAGAAGATAGAGTTTGAGCTAAAGGAGGATGAATCAAACTCTACAACGGAAGAAGACTCGGAAGATGAAGAGCCACAAACTCCAGCTTTGAGAAGATCAGTTCGGGAAAGAAGGCAACTAGAAAGGTATAGTCCATCTGCCTTTTGTTCAGGTTTTGCCTTAACTATAACTGATGATGAACCCAGAACTGTCAGGGAGGCAGTAGATTCAGAGGATGGAAAACTCTGGAAGGAGGCCATGGTTGATGAAATGGCATCCTTGCACAAAAACGATGCATGGGATCTGGTGGAGTTGCCGGTTGGAAGGAAGCCCATTGGGAGCAAATGGGTGTTTAAGAAGAAGATGAATGTAGAAGGCAAGGTGGAGAAATACAAAGCTTGGTTGGTAGCGAAAGGTTATTCCCAGGTGCCGGGAATTGATTTTGGTGATATTTTTTCTCCTGTTGCCAAGGTTACTTCTATTAGATTACTTTTATATGTTGCTGCTGCATTTGATTTTGAGATAGAACAGATGGATGTGAAGACAACTTTTCTTCACGGGGATCTAGAAGAGGAGATCTACATGAAGCAACCTGAAGGCTTTATGGTGAAGGGTAAGAAAGAACTAGTATGCAGGTTGAAGAAGTCTCTGTATGGGTTAAAACAGTCACCAAGGATGTGGTATCGGAAATTTGATACCTATATACGGGGACTTGGCTTCACCAGAAGCAAGGAAGATCATTGTGTTTATTTTAAATTAATTGGTGATCGTGTTATATATCTGGTCTTGTATGTGGATGATATGTTGTTGATTGGAAATGACAAAAAAATTATCCAAGATTTGAAGACCCAACTGTTCTCCAAATTCGACATGAAGGATCTTGGTGCTGCAAACTATATTTTGGGCATGGAAATTAAGAGAGATCGGGAAAAGAGGAAGCTCTGGTTAAACCAGAGGAAGTATGTCGAGACTATATTGCATAGGTTCAATATGCAGGATAGTAAACCGGTGAGTGTTCCTATTCCTGTAGGTGCAAAGATTTCTGCTGAACAGTGTCCCAAGACACAAGAAGAAGAGGAGGATATGTCCCGTGTTCCATATGCAAGTGCAGTGGGTAGCCTGATGTATGCAATGGTCTGTACTAGACCAGACATTGCACATGCAGTGGGAGTATTGAGCAGGTTTATGTCAAACCCGGGGAAGGAGCATTGGACAACAGTGAAGCGGGTTTTCAGATATTTACGTGGCACTAGTGATTATGGCTTGTGCTACCAGGGAAGACCAGGATTGGAAAGAATGTTGTACATTCGTGGTTTTGTTGATGCAGACTGGGCTGGAGATCTGGACCAAAGAAGATCTACAAGTGGGTATGTGTTTAACCTATTTGGAGGCGCAGTCAGTTGGATGAGTAAAAGACAGTCTGTAGTGGCTCTTTCAACTACAGAGGCAGAATACATAGCAGCCACTCATGCAAGCAAGGAAGCGGTTTGGTTGCAGAGATTGTGTTCAAGTATGGGGTTGGTACAGCAAGCTATAAGGATAGACTGTGATAGCCAAAGTGCAATTTTCTTGGCTAAGAACCCTCCTTATCATTCAAAGACAAAGCACATTGATGTTCAATATCACTTTGTTAGAGATATGGTTGAGGCTAAAAGGGTGTTGCTGGTAAAGGTGGACACTTTGAAGAATGTTGCGGATGCATTGACAAAGTCTGTGAGCACTCAGAAGTTCTCTTGGTGTAGAGAAACAATGGGTGTTGAAGAATTGGGCCAATGACTAAGCCCTCCTGTGGCCCCCCGTGGAAAGAAAACAACAAGTGGGAGAATGTTGGGTATGTGTTATATTCTTTCCACGACTAAGCACGCGCGGGGGGGCGATAGCCCCCCCTGTTGGGGTCCGGGGTAGCGCCCCGGCGAAAATTTTGGTTCCTTAATTTCCGCTGGGTAGTCTGCGTCCATGGTTTTGTGCATGGTTTTGCACATGGTTTTGGGGTTCGATGGTTTTCGGCCCCTGGTATTTTTGTAGATCCGGTCAAGGGAACTACGGTTATGTTCTAATCCAGGGTTAATGGATTGGGGTTTATGTATGCTCCGGCATGTATATAAATGTGTTGTAACACTAAAAGAAATATAATGAAAAATCAAGCTGGTCGTCCCGAATTGGGATCCAGGGGAAAATCTCTGTGTTTATCTGTTTTATGTTTTATGCTCTCGCAATTGTTTATTTTCTGTTATAAGATTCGTGTGTAGATAATTTCTGTTCAGGGTTAAAACCTACACATATCTTATTCGTCATTCCTTTGGCACTTTTGTTACTTCTAAACTGCTCTGTGTATCAGATTTACATCATTAACAAACTCATCAAGTCAGTTTCTATCAAGAACAACTTCATCAGGTATGTTGCCATCAACTTCATCAAGTAGGTTGCCATCAAGGACAACACATTGCATCATATTGCCAACACTTTCATGATCTTTCGCGATCTTTCATGGTATTTCGTGATCCTTTATGATTTTTCGTAAACTTTTGTGACATTTCATCGTATTTCAAGATCTTTCATCATATTTTAGGATGTTTTGTTATCTTTTGTGGTTTTTCATGATCTTTCGCGATATTTCATGATCTTTTGTCATTTTCCATCAATTTTCGTGATGTTTCTTCATCTTTCAAGATATTTCATCATCTTTTAGGATGTTTTGCTGACTTTTTTCGTGTTTCATCATATTTTGCAATGTCATAATTTTTTAGGATCTTTCTCGATGTTTTGTGATCTTCTCTATTTTTTCGTCATATTTTGCAATGTTTCATCATATTTCATGATATTTTAGGATTTTTGCGGTATTTTGTTGTATTTCGTAGTCGTTTGTGTTTCGCAATTTGTTGTGATCTTTATTCATCTTGCATGATTTTTTGCGGTCTTTTATGATTTCTCATCATCTTTCGTGATTTTCCATCATCTTTCTACATATTTCATCATCTTTCAAGATGTTTTTCGACCTTTCATGATCTTTTGCGATCTTTCATGGTATTTCATCATCCTTCGTGCTTTTTCGTTATCTTTTGTGAAATTTAATCAATTTTCAAGATCTTTCATCATCTTTTAGGATTTTTTGCAATCATTCATGATTTTTCGCGATCTTTTGTGGTATTTCATGTGATTTCATGATTTTTCATTATCCTTCGCGATGTTTCGTCATATTTCAAGATATTTCATCATCTTTTAGGATGTTTCACTAACTTTCTTGATGTTTCATCATATTTGGTAATCTTTCGTCATCTTTCACCAATTTTTATGATTTTTCTTGATCTTTCATGATCTTTTGTGATTTTTCATCATATTTCCCATTGTTTTGTCATCTTTTGTGATATTTTAGGATGTTTTGCGGTCTTTTGTTATATTTCACGGTCTTTTGCTAAATTTTAGGATGTTTTGGGGTTTTTGTAATTGTTTCGTCATCTTTCACGATCTTTCGTGATCTTTCGCAACTTTTTGTTATCTTTCTTCATGCTCATGATTGTTTGTGGTCTTTTATGTCTTTTCATCATATTTTTTGATTTTCCATCATCTTTCGACATATTTCATCACCTTTCAGGATGTTTTGCGATCTTTAATGAACTTTCACAATCTTTTCTGGTATTTCGTTATCCTACGGGATTTTTTCGTTATATGTCATGACATTTCATCATTATTCAATATCTTTCATCATCTTTTAGGATGTTTTGCGATCATTTGTGAGTGTTCATGATCTTTCGTGGTATTTCAAGATATTTCATGATTTTTCATTATCTTTCACGATGTTTCATCATCTTTCAAGCTCTTTCATCATCTTTTAGGATGTTTCCCCAACATTCTTGATGTTTCATCATCTTTCGCAATCTTTGGTCATCTTTCCTCAATTTTTATGATCTTTCTCGATCTTTCGTGATCTTTTGTGATTTTTCACTATATTTCGCATTGTTTCGACATCTTTTGTGATATTTTAGGATGTTTTACAGTCTTTTGTTATATTTCGGAATCTTTTACTAAATTTTAGGATTTTTTAGAGTTTTTGTAATTGTTTCGTCATCTTTCATGATCTTTCAAGATCTTTCGCAATTATTTGTGATCTTTCTTCATTGTTCGTGATTTTTTGTGGTCTTTTATGATTTTTCATCATCTTTCGTGATTTTCCATCATCTTTCAACATATTTCATCATCTTTCAGGATGTTTTGTGATCTTTCATGAACTTTCACGATTTTTCGTGGTATTTCGTGATCCTTCATGATTTTTCGTTACATTTCGTGACATTTCATCAATTTTCAAGATCTTTCATCATATTTTAGAATGTTTTTCTATCTTTTGTCATTTTTTGCGATCTTTCCTGGTCTTTCATGATATTTCCTGAATTTTCATCTCCTTTCACGATATTTCGTCATCTTTCGTGGTATTCCGTGATCCTTTGTGATTTTTTGTTATCTTTCGTGACATTTCATCATTTTTCAAGATCTTTCATCATCTTTTAGGATGTTTTTTGATCGTTCGTGATTTTTCGCAATATTTCATGGTAATTCATGATCTTTCATTATTTTTCATCATCTTTTGCAATGTTTCGTCATCTTTCAAGATCTTTCATCATCTTTTAGGATGTTTCGCTGACTTTATTGATGTTTCATTATCTTTCACAATCTTTCGTAATCTTTCATCATTTTTTACGATCTTTCTCGATCTTTTTGTGATATTTTGTGATTTTTCGTCATATTTCGCACTGTTTCGTCATTTTTTGTGGTATTTTAGGATGTTTGCATTCTTTTTTTATATTTCACAGTCTTGTTATATTTTAGGATGTTTGTGGCTTTTGCTATTGTTTCATTATCTTTCATGATATTTTGTGATATTTCGTAATTTTTAGTGATCTTTCTTCATGTTTCATGATTTTTTGCGGTCTTTTATGATTTTTCATCATCTTTCATGATTTTCCATGATCTTTCGTTATATTTCATTATTTGTAAGGATGTTTTTCGATCTTTCATGATCTTTCACGATGTTTCGTGGTATTACGTGATCCTTCATGATTTTTCATTATCTCTTGTGACATTTCATCATTTTTCAAGATCTTTCATCATCTTTTAGGATATTTTGTGATATTTCATGATTTTTCGCGATCTTTCGTGGTGTTTCATGATCTTTAGTGATTTTTCATCATCTTTCGCAATGTTTTGTCATCTTTCAAGATCTCTCATCATATTTTAGAATGTTTTGCTGTCTTTCTTGATGTTTCATCATATGTTGCAATATTTCATTATCTTTCATCATTTTTTATGATCTTTCTCGATCTTTCATGATATTTTGTGATTTTTCTTCATATTTTGAATTGTTTCGTTATCTTTCATGTAATTTTAGGATATTTTGCGGTCTTTTGTTATATTTCGCAGGATTTTCTTATATTTTAGGATGTTTTGTGGTTCTTGTTATTGTTTCGCAATATTTCATGATATTTCGTGATCTTTCTCATTTTTTTGTGATCTTTCTTCATCTTTCATGATTTTTTGCAGTCTTTTATGAATTTTCATCATCTTTCGTGATTTTCCATGAGATTTTGTCATATTTCATCATATTTCACGAAGTTTTGTGATCTTCCATGATATTTCATGATGTTTCGTGATCTTTCATGGTATTTCGTGATTCTTCATGATTTTTTTTATCTTCCATGACATTTCATCATTTTTCAAGATCTTTCATCATATTTTAGGATGTTTTGCGATCTTTCGTGATTTGTTCGCGATCTTTCACGATCTTTCGTCATCTTTCATGATCTATTGCGATATGTCTTGATGATTTAGGATGTTTGTAGACTTTTTGCAATATTTTGTGGTCTTTTAGGATGTTTCATGGTATTTCACAATCTTATGTGATTTTTCATCATCTTTCCTTATCTTTCGTCATCTTTTTGGATGTTTTGCGGTCTTCTGTGACCTTTTGTCATCTGGTGATATTTTTTCATCTTTCATGATATTTTGTCATCTTTCGTGGTATTTTAGGATTTTTTGTGGTCTTTCGTAACCTCTTTTTTCATATTTTGTGATCTTTTCTCATCTTTTGGGATCTTTTCATTATCTTTCATGACATTTCATCATTTTCCAAGATCTTTCAACATCTTTTATGATGATTTGTAATATTTCATCATCTTTAAGGATGCTTCACTGACTTTCATGATTTTTCATCATATTTCACAAACTTTCGACATCTTTCATCAATTTTTATGATCTTTCATGAATTTTTGTCATATTTTATCATCGTTTCATTTCACTGACTTCATCGTTCATGATTTGTTGCGGTATTTTATGATTTTTCATCATTTTTCAACATATTTCATCATCTTTCATGATGTTTTGTGATCTTTCACAAACTTTCACGATTTTTCATGGTATTTTGTGATCCTTTGTGATTTTTCATTATATTTCGTGAAATTTCATCATTTTTCGAGATCTTTCATCATCTTTTCGGATGTTTTGCGATCATTTGTGAGTTTTCGCGATCTTTCGTGGTATTTCATGATCTTTCGTGATTTTTCATTATCTTCCGCGATGTTTCGTCATCTTTCAAGATCTTTCATCATCTTTGAGGATGTTTCACTGACTTTCTTGATGTTTCATCATCATTCGTGATCTTTTGTGATTTTTTGTCATATCTCACATTGTTTCGTCATCTTTTGTGATATTTTAGGATGTTTTGTGGCATTTTGATATATTTCACGGTATTTTTCTATATTTTAGGATGTTTTCTAGTTTTTGTTATTGTATCATCATCTTTCTTGATATTTCGTGATCTTTCGCAATTTTTGTGATATTTCTTCTTCTTTCATGATTTTTTGCAGTCTTTTATGATTTTTAATCTTGCTTCGTGATTTTCCGTCATCTTTCGTGATTTTCCATCATCATATTTCATCATTTTTTATGATCTTTCTTGATCCTTCGTTATTTTTTGTGATTTTTTGTCATATTTTGCATTGGCTCGTTATCTTGCGATCTTTCGTGATTTGTTCGCGATCGTTCACAATCTTTTGTCATATTTCATAAAGTTTCGTCATCTTTCATGATATTTTAGGATGTTTTGTGATCTTTCGTGGTCTATTCCGATATGTCTTGATGATTTAGGATGTTTGTAGATTTTTTTCCAAATTTTGTGGTCTTTTAGGATGTTTCACGGTATTTCACAATCTTATGTGGATTTTCATCATCTTTCCTTATCTTTCATCATCTTTTTGGATGTTTTGCGGTCTTTTGTGACCTTTTGTCATCTGGTGATATTTTTTCATCTTTCAGGATCTTTTGTCATCTTTCGTGGTATTTTAGGATGTTTTGTGGTCTTTCGTAACATTTTTTCATATTTCGTGATCTTTTCTCATCTTTTGGGATCTTTTCGTTATCTTTCGTGGCATTTCATCATTTTCCAAGATCTTTCATCACATTTTACGATGATTTGCGATCTTTCAGGATTTGTTGTGATCTTTTGTGGTCTTTCATGATGTTTCGTTATTTTTCATCATCTTTCATGATGTTTCCTCATCTTTCATGATGTTTCGTGATTTTTCATCATCTTTCATCATCTTTTAGGATGTTTCACTGACTTTCTTGTTGTTTCATCATCTTTCGCAATATTTTGTCATCTTTCATCATTTTTTACAATCTTTCTCGATCTTTCATGATCTTTTGTGATTTTTCATCATATTTCGCAATGTTTTGTAATCTTTTGTGATATTTTAGGATGTTGTGCGGTCTTTTGTTATATTTCATGGTCGTTTGTTATATTTTAGGATGTTTTGTTTTTTTTATTTATTGTTTTGTCAGCTTTCATGATCTTTCGTGGTCTTTCGCAATTTTTTGTGATCTTTATTCATTGTTCATGATTTTTTGCAGTCTTTTATGATTTTTCATCCTCTTTCGAAATATTTCATTATCTTTCAGGATGTTTTGCGATCTTTCATGGAATTTCGTGAACTTTCATTTATTTTGTGATCCATCGTGATTTTTTGTTATATTTCATGACATTTAATCATTTTTCAAGATCTTTCATCATCTTTTAGGATGTTTTCCGATCATTTGTGAGTTTTTGCAATGCTTCGTGGTATTTCATGATATTTCATGATTTTTCATTATCTTTCACGATGTTTCATCATATTTCAAGGTCTTTCATCATCGTTTTGGATGTTTCATTAATTTTTTTGATGTTTCATCATTTTTCACAATATTTCCACATCTTTCATCAATTTTTATTATCTTTCTTGATCTTTCGTGATCTTTTGTGATTTTTAGTCATATTTCACATTGTTTTGTCATCTTTCGTGATATTTTAGGATGCTTTGTAGTCTTTTGTTATATTTCGTGGTATTTTGCTAAATTTTAGGGTGTTTTGCAGTTTTTGTAATTTTTCGTCATATTTCATGATCTTTCGCAATTTTTTGTGATCTTTCTTCATCGTTGATGATTTTTTGTGGTCTTTTATGATTTTGCATCATCTTTCGTGATTTTCCATCATCTTTCGACATATGTCATCATCTTTCAGGATGTTTTGCAATCTTTCGTGGTATTTCGTGATCTTTTATGATTATTCGTTATATTTTGTGACATTTCATCGTATTTCAAGGTCTTTCATCATCTTTTAGGATGTTTTGTGATCTTTCACGATATTTCATGATCTTTTGTCATTTTCCATCATTTTTCGTGATGTTTCTTCATTTTCAAGATCTTTCATCATCTTTTAGGATGTTTCACTGACTTTGTTCGTGTTTCATCATCTTTTGCAATGTCATCATTTTTTAGGATCTTTCTCGATGTTTTGTGATTTTCTGTGATTTTTCCTCATATTTCGCAATGTTTCATCATATTTCGTGATATTTTAGGATTTTTTGCGTATTTTTTTTTTAATTCGCAGTCATTTTTATTTCACAATTTTTTGGGATCTTTCTTCATATTTCATGATTTTTTGCGGTCTTTTATGATTTTTCATCATCTTTCGTGGTTTTCCATCATCTTTCTACATATTTCATCATCTTTCAAGATGTTTTTCGATCTTTCATGATATTTTACTATATTTCTTGGTGTTTCATGATCCTTCGTGATTTTTTGTTATCTTTCGTGACATTTAATCATTTTTCAAGATCTTTCATCATCTTTTAGGATGTTTTGCGATCATTCATGATTTTTCGCGATCTTTTGTGGTATTTCATGATCTTTCGTGATTTTTCATCATCCTTTGCGATGTTTCATCTTATTTCGCAATCTTTCATCAGCTTTCATCAATTTTTATGATCTTTCTTGATCTTTTATGATCATTTGTGATTTTTCGTCATATTTCGCATTGTTTCGTCATCTTTTGTGATATTTTAGGATGTTTTGCGGTCTTTTGTAATATTTCATGGTATTTTGCTAAATTTTAGGATGTTTTGCAGTTTTATAATTGCTTCATCATCTTTCATGATCTTTCGTGATCTTTCGCAATTTTTTGTGATCTTTCTTCATGTTCATGATTTTTTACGATCTTTTATGATTTTCCATCATCTTTCGACATATTTCATCATCTTTTAGGATGTTTTGTGATCTTTCATGAACTTTCACGATCTTTCCTGGTATTTCATTATCCTTTGTGATATTTTGTTATATTTCATGACATTTCATCATTATTTAAGATCTTTCATCATCTTTTTGGATGTTTTATAATCATTTGTGAGTTTTCATGATCTTTCGTGATTTTTCATTATCTTTAGTGATGTTTTGTCATCTTTCAAGCTCTTTCATCATCTTTAAGGATGTTTCCCTGAAATTCTTGATGTTTCATCATCTTTCGCAATCTTCGGTCATCTTTCATCAATTTTTATGATCTTTCTCGATCTTTCGTGATCTTTTGTGATTTTTCACCATATTTCGCATTGTTTCGTCATCTTTTGTGATATTTTAGGATGTTTTGTAGTCTTTTATTATATTTCATGGCCTTTTGCTAAATTTTAGGATGATTTGTGGTTTTTGTAATTGTTTTGTCATCTTTCATGATCTTTCAAGATCTTTCACAATTTTTTGTGATCTTTCTTCATCGTTCATGATTTTTTGTGGTCTTTTATGACTTTTCATCATCTTTCATGATTTTCCATCATCTTTCGAGATATTTCATCATCTTTCAAGATGTTTTGTGATCTTTCATGAAATTTCGCGATCTTTCGTGGTATTTTGTGATCCTTCGTGATTTTTCATTACATTTCGTGACATTTCATCATTTTTCAAGATCTTTCATCATCTTTTATGATCTTTTGTGATCTTTTGTGATTTTTCACGATCTTTCTTGGTCTTTCATGATATTTCCTGAATTTTCATCACCTTTTGCAATATTTCGTCATATTTCGTGGTATTTCATGATCCTTCCTGATTTTTTGTTATATTTCGTGACATTTCATCATTTTTGAAGATCTTTCATCATATTTTAGGATGTTTTACGATATTTCGTGATTTTTCGCGATATTTCTTGGTATTTCATGATCTTTCGCAATGTTTCGTCATCTTTCAAGATCTTTCATCATCTTTTAGGATGTTTCACTGACTTTGTTGATGTTTCATTATCTTTCGCAATCTTTCTATTGGCAATATGATGCAGAGTGTTGTCCTTGATGGCAACCCACTTGATGGAATATGTCTTGATGATCTTGTTAAATGATGTAAATCTGATGTATCTACAGTGAGTATAGAAGGTAATGAAGAAAGAAATTCAGTATGTGCTAGATCTATGATGAAAAGAGTATGTTTCAAGGCATACGTGGATTTGTCTAGTATAAGTCGCGTATGCACGCGGTAAAGTACGTGCCAAGTCGCGTATGGGCAAAAATCGCTCAAAAAGTGCAAAACCAGGGGTAACCACCATGGTATTGACCCATTGTATTGAGTAATGATTCGTCTATGTGACCCCGTCCTGGAATACCATCGGAAGTAATGTGGTTTTGGCTCATGGTATTGAAAAAGGGTAAACCTATATAAGGAGAAGAAATTCATTGTGCAAATCATGAGTGAGGGTGCAAGATGTCTGAGCTTGAATGAATACTTCTCTCTGAAGTATATCTGAATGGAAAGGGTTACAGTTGAATGATAGATCTGAATGCATGAAGCACCTATGAAGAAAATGATGAAGAAGGGAATCTAGATATGAAATGTATTTGTATTTGCTACATCTGTTTATGGAATGATTAAGATCTGAGATGAGGCGAACATCTGTCTGAAGTAAAGGGTAAAATCTGTGTGATGTGTCTGTTCTGAAGAATTGCAATGACCTAAATATCTGAAGAACCATACGCTAGTTTGCCGCAGAGGAAGCGCGTATATACGCGGCTTCGCTGAAGAGAAAGCGCGTATGCGCAGCGAAATTAACTCTGTAATATGTACAGAAGTATACGCGGGTTTATATGGTAGAAGGCGTGCATATACGCGGTATCAGTGAAAGGAAAGCGCGTATGCAAACTAGGGTTTGCTGAAGCATGGGTTATGAAATGTCTGATCTGTTCTGCTATGTTACTGCTATCTGTATTCTACAGTTCTGAGTTGTCTGTATCAGTTTGGTTGTATGATTGAGCTCAAATGTGTGGAGTGGGTCCAGTCTGAAAATATGATGAAACGTGGCCTGCAAGTTGTGTCCTAAAGGAAGCTTTGGATCCAGTGTGAAAATTGATGAAACGTGGTCCATAGAGGTGCTAAGGGTTGTAGCCTTCAGTCAGGGGGTTGTAGCTCCCTTCCAGGTGAGGCTGGTAAACGAGAGCAGGGGGTCGTAGCTCCCTTCCAGGAGAGGCTGGTAAACGAGTCAGGGGGTTGGAGCTCCCTTCCAGGAGAGGGTGGTAAACGAGCGCAGGTGGGTGCCTGCGTGCTGGTAGGAGTCTGCACCAGCACATATGTTGTAAGATGTTTTCTCTATAATAAAATATTGAAGGCTGAGCAACTGCAGCGGTGGTTTTCTCCCGACTTGGGTTTCCACCTAAAATCCTGGTGTTCATGTGTGATGGTTTATGCTGTTCTTACTGCACATGTTTACTATTTATAGAACATCAATGAATGAATGATAGAATGATATAAGTGAAGAATTAATGGCATAATTAGATCTCTGTGTATACGCAAGCTTCATGAAGGATATCCGCGTGTATATGCTAGTTGTATTTAGCAAAGTCGCGTATGGGTTTTAGAGCATGGAAAAGTAAAAATTTTTAGTTTTCCCTAAATACTGATTCACCCCCCCCCCCCTCTTAGTATTTTTCCCAACAATTGGTTTCAGAGCAGGTCTTTCTGCAGAAGCTTGATCGCTTGAAGGAGATCCGTCGCAATGGGAAGTCTTGAAGGAGTAATGTCTCTAAAGCCACCTCTATTCAATGGAAGCAATCTGATATTCTGGAAGGTACGAACTAAAGCATATCTGCAAAGTCTTGGTGCAGAAGTATGGGCAATCATGGAAGAAGGCTATCAATATCCGGCAAGTATTCCTACTGATGCGGCTGAAAGAAAGAAGTATGAAATCAATGCCAAAGCAGTGAATGTCTTATTGGGAAGCATGTCTGAACCAGAATTTGCTAAAGTGATGTAGCTAAATTCAACAAAAGAAATATGGGACAAAATCATTCTGAGCTATGAAGGAGATACAAAGGTAAAAAGTGCAAAACTCCAAACTCTCAGAATTGAATATGAAAATTTAAGGATGCATAGTGATGAAAGTATTGCCAGTTTCTTTTTATGTCTAGATGATATTGTAAATTGAATGAGAAATTTGGGTGAAACCATAGTCGATACTACTCTGGTGGAAAAAGTCTTAAGATCTTTGACTTCAAAATTTGACTCTAAAGTTTCAGCCATTGAAGAAAGGCAAGACCTGCAAAATCTTACTGTTGTTCAATTACATGGTATCCTGACTGGTTTTGAAATGAGACAAGGAGGTCCTTCTCAAATCAAAGAAGCTGCTTTTAAGGCGTCTGCAAAAGGAAAAGAAAAGGAAGTTGTCAAGGAATCCAGCTATATATCTGAAGAAGAAGAAGAAGCAAATTTTGTGAGAAGACTCCAACTAGGAACCGGAAGGTTCAAAGGTAAGCTTCGTTTCAAATGTTTTGATTGTGGAAGAGTTGGTCACTATGCTGCAAAGTTTCCTTATAAAGAAACATCTGCTAAAGGACAAGAAGTAGCAAGAAGGAATAAGAATCAATCTAGCACAAGGAAAAGTTACTATATTAATGAAGACAGTGATGAGTTATCTGATAGTGAGGAAGAATGTGAACAAGATATTAAACTGCTCATGGCAAAAGAATCTAGAGAAGAAAAGGATACTTTTGTGGATGCTCTGGAAGACAATGATTTTCTTGAAGAAAACAATAAACTCAAAGTAAGCCTAGAAGAAAAGAACATAATCATAGAGACTCTTGAAAATCAGCTTGAAGCAAAGGAAAAATGCATTGAGGAATTGGAGTGTGAAGTAGTAAGTCTAAGGAAAGATAATGAGAAAGTGAAAACTCTCAATCTTAGATTTGCTAAAAGTTCAGAAACCTTAGATGAGATTATCAAGATACAACAGTCTCCTCTTATAAAAACAGGTCTTGGATATGCTGGGGAATCTTCCCAGACTTCAGCACCAAATTATCTGAAAGCAACCACAGCTGGTTCACTACATTCAGCCACTCAGCAAGGGAACAAAGGATCTTTGCAGGTAAAGCATGACCATCTCAATTCAAGAAACACTAACAGGGAGATCTTTCAAAGAAGCTACAACCAACAGGTAAATTCAAATAGAAGATTTCATGATCATAGAAATTTCTACTTCAATGGACAATGTTTCTCATGTCACAATTTTGGTCATAAAGATGTTCAATGTGTTGCATATAAAACCATCATGACAAGAGAAGCAAGAAAGAAAAGGATGAATATTGAACCAAAGAGGAACACCTATAACAACTTTTCTCCTCTGCAAAACGAAGTTGAATGTACTTATTGCAATAACTTTGGTCATGAATAATCTGAATGCAGGAGCAAGGTCCAGCCAAAAGAACATGTTCCCTCAAGCTCTAAAGTGTGGAAAAAGAAAGAAATACCAGTTGAAAATTGTGGGATAGCGTTATTTTCAGAAGGTGAAGAAAATAAATGGTACATTGATAGTGGGTGCTCAAGACACATGACAGGTGACAAAAGCAAACTTCTTGCATATAATGCTCTAGAAAAGGAAAAGAAAGTTACATTTGGAAATGATACTCCTGCTGTAATTAAATGAAAAGGGTCCATGTTTCTAAAAGAAAAGGTGAAGGCTAATGATGTCATGTATGTGGATGGATTAAGGCATAACCTGTTAAGTGTAAGTCAAATGTGTGATCAAGGAACTGAAGTTGTCTTTAGTTCAAAAGAATGTGTGGTACGTGATCTTGATACGGGTAAAGCAATTATAAAAGGGAAAAGAACTCCAAACAACCTATATATATTGAATAACTGCAAAGAATAATGCTATTTGAGCAAATCTTCAGAAAATTGGCTATGGCATAGAAGGCTGGGGCATCTGAGCTTCTCTCAAATCAACAAAGCAAGCAGACTTCAAGCTGTTCGTGATCTTCCCAATATTAATCCACCAGAAAGTATCATATGCAAATCTTGTCAATTCGATAAGCAGACTAGAGTACGGTTTAATGCCAAAGAAGGATCATCAAGTAAGCCTCTTGAACTCATTCATACTGACATATGTGGACCTATGAGAAAGAAGACACCACGTGGGGAAGAATACTATATCTTATTCATTGATGATTACTCTAGAATGTGTTGGATCGGGTTCATTAAACACAAAGATGAAACATTTGAAAAATTTCTAAGCTTCAAAGCACTGGCTGAAAATGAATTGGATCTAAAAATCAAGTGTCTCAGATCTGATCGAGGAGGAGAATATGCATCAAATGAATTCCTTGAATTTTGTGAACAACATGGCATAAAAAGACAATTCTCTGTAGCTGGCACTCCACAACAAAATGGCGTAGCAGAAAGAATGAATAGAACAATTCAACAAATGGCTAGAGCTATGATTGATGATTCTGGAACTCACGACATGTTACGGGGTGAAGCGACACATACGGCGACTAAAATTCTCAACAAGGCTCATGTTCGGGTAAATAGTGACAAAACTCATATGAACACGGTATGATAATTTCTCCCTCTGTGAAGCATTTTAGAGTTTTTGGAAGTAAATGCTTTATCAAAAATAAAGATGAAAAGCCGCTAAGTTTGAACCTAGATCAGATGAAGGGATATTTCTTGGTTACTCATCTAGAAGCAAAGCTTACAAATGTTACAATAAAAGGCTTCGAAAGATTGTTGAGTGTATTGATGTTGTTATTGATGAGTCTCCTGCAGCTCCTAAAGAAGAAAAGCAAACAACAAAAGAAGATGATGGTGACTTATGTCCTTATACATCAAATAGAAATGATATATATAGTGGATCAAATGAAGAACCTAAAAATGATCTATCTGATAAAGCTCCATCCAGATATGTTCAAAAGAATCATATTGAATCTCAAATTTTGGGAGACAAGGAATCAGGTGTACGAACAAGGAGAACTCTTGTGGGATCTTCTATTCATCTGGCAATTCTATCCACAATTGAACCACACAATGTCAATCAAGCTAGCAAAGATGAATGTTGGAAGCAAGCCATGAATGAAGAGCTTGATCAAATTGAAAAGAATGACACTTGGGAATTGGTACCTAGACCACATGATAAAAATGTCATTGGAAATAAATGGATTTTCAAGAACAAGTTAAATGAGAATGGGGATGTTGTAAGAAACAAAGCTAGACTAGTTTGCAAAGGGTATACTCAACAAGAAGGTATAGACTTTGAAGAAAATTTTTCTCCTGTAGCTAGACTTGAAGCCATAAGAATGTTTCTTGCTTTTTCAAGTTATCAACAAATCAAAGTTTATCAAATGGATGTTAAATCTGCTTTTCTTAATGGTGATCTAGAAGAAGAAGTATATAGAGAACAACCGGAAGGATTCATTTTGGGAAATGATGCAAATCTTGTTTGTAGACTTAAAAAGGCTCTATATGGTCTCAAACAAGCTCCAAGGGCTTGGTATTATCGTCTTGACAAATATCTTCATCAACAAGGATTTTCAAAGGGGTCTGCTGATAGCAACTTATACACAAAAGTTGAAAATGATAAACTATTGATTATGGTTGTATATGTTGATGATATCATTTTTGGGAGTAATGAAGAATATTTGAGTCAAAAATTTGCTTCTGTCATGCAGCAAGAATTTGAAATGTCCTTACTTGGAGAACTAACATTCTTTCTTGGCTTACAAGTGCATCAAACTGCAGATGGCATATTCCTATCACAAGCAAAATATCTTAAGCAAATTCTGAAGAAGTATGGCATGGAAGAATGCAAACCTGTAAGTACACCGATGATAACCGGATGCAATCTCAGTTCTCAAGATGATTCTCCCACGGTGAATCAACCAGAATACAGATCGATGATAGGGAGTTTACTTTATCTCACTGGGACTAGACCAGACATTATGCATGCTATTGGGATTGTTGGACGATTCCAAGCTAATCCAAAAGAGTCTCATCTTCAGGCTGTTAAAAGAATATTCAAATATCTTCAAGGAACTCAAGACTTTGGTCTATGGTATCAAAAGAATGCTGATCTTACTCTTCATGCTTACACTGATGCAGATTGGGCTGGAAGTGTTGATGATCGGAAAAGAACTAGTGGTGGTGCATTCTATATGGGACCCCGGTTAGTATCTTGGTTCAGCAAGAAGCAAAATTCTATTGCCTTATCTATAGCAGAAGCAGAATATGTGGCTGCCGCATCTTGTTGCACTCAACTCCTTTGGATGATACAAACCTTGCAAGATTTCCAAATCAAATGTACATCTCCTATCTCCATTATGTGTGATAACACAAGTGCCATCAGTATCTCAAAGAATATTTTTATGCATTCAAAGACCAAGCACATTCCCATCAAGTATCACTTCTTACGTGAACAAGTGCTTGAACAAAAGGTGAAGTTGGAGTATGTTCCTTCCAAGGAACAAGTTGTTGATATCTTTACCAAACCTCTGCCCAGGGAAGCGTTCGAGTATCTAAGACAGAAATTGGGAGTAGTCTCTGCCAGTCAAAAGAACAAATCTGCTTAGATTTAGAAGATTAAATTGAATACGCGGTTTTGATGAAACACAGTCGCGTATATACGCGAGTATATTAACATACATACGCGTATGGATAATTGCTGACATTTTTTTGGTTGGGGGTCAGCATTTTTTAGTACTGTTTGGTTATTCTGGTTATATTTGTTTCTGACAGTACATCTGATATAAAGATGATGGGAACAGGTGGTACAACTTCAGGGGGAGATGAAAGAATGTGAAAATTTCTATGCTTCACTTTCCATACGCGGGTTAGATGAACAAAAGTCGCGTATACACGTGAGTTCCAGTATACACAGTCGTGTATGCATTGATGATAAGAGAATTTATATGATAGCTAAAGATCTGGAGTAGAGGTTCAGGGGGAGCATCAGTCTGATTGTTAATAACTGTATTATTGACTCTGTTTCAACTTATTTTCTCAGTTCTAAATAATGATGAAATGATAATTGGTTTCTTATGATAAAGTTCATGGATGAGCCCGGATTGTTACTTGATGAAGAGTATCTGTTGGATGAGATAGACGTCTTATGATTCAGAGATATGGACAGATCATGCAGAGTTTTTTGCTGATGACTTTTTTTTGAAGGTGTTCAGGTTGCACAAGTTAAGGAGGAGCCTTGTCCATATGGAAAGGATGCATTGGATGCACATTTTCAGGGGGAGCCCTAGTGTAATGCATTGTTGGCATTATGTTGTTTCTGAAAAATGATCTCTCTCTTGAGGTCTTTCTGGTATTGGTCATGTAAATTTATATTTTTAGTTTGATGAAAAGGTCATGTTGAGACCCATGATGTAAATTTGTAATATTCAGTCATTTAAGGACTTGTCAAAATTTGTAAACCCACTTGGTTGGGTAGCTAAGTCAAATTTGTAAACCCACTTGGTTGGGAAGTTGAGTTGAGATGTGTAAACCCACTTGGTTGGGTATTTGGGTCTCATATGTAAATCCACTTGGTTGGATCTTTGATGTAAGTATGAGTATTTTGAGCTAGGACGTTCATAGAGTCATGTACTTCATTGACAAATATTTTTGAACTCCGGGGGAGCTTGGTCACCTCAGTGTACATCAGATCTGCAGCACGCTTGCTTCTACAACAAGGAGAAAAACCTTGTGTTGGTTTTGGTCCGTCCTTTGCCCTTGATGTCAAAGGGGGAGAGTGACATGGTGTTTGAATGGTGTCAAAGAATGAGGAGAGTGACATGGTGTCATTGTTTTCTGATTGTATCTATCTGTTATAGTGATCAAACACCATCGTGGTTGCCATCAAGTCCAAAGGGAAAGATTGTTGGCAATATGATGCAGAGTGTTGTCCTTGATGGCAACCCACTTGATGGAATATGTCTTGATGATCTTGTTAAATGATGTAAATCTGATGTATCTACAGTGAGTACAGAAGGTAATGAAGAAAGAAATTCATTATGTGCTAGATCTATGATGAAAAGAGTATGTTTCAAGGCATACGCAGATTTTTCTAGTAGAAGTCGCGTATGCACGCGATAAAGTACGTGCCAAGTCGCGTATGGGAAAAAAGCGCTCAAAAAGTGCAAAACCAGGGGTAACCACCATGGTATTGACCCATTGTATTGAGTAATGATTCGTCTATGTGACCCCGTCCAGGAATACCATCGGAAGTAATGTGGTTTTGGCTCATGGTATTGAAAAAGGGTAAACTACTATAAGGAAAAGTTATTGTACAAATCATGGTGGGGTGCAAAAGATATGGGCAAATAAATACTTCTCTCGAAACTATGTCTGAATGGAAAGGGTTACAGTTGAATGATAGATCTGAATGCATGAAGCACCTATGAAGAAAATGATGAAGAAGGGAATCTAGATCTGAAATGTATTTGTATTTGCCACATCTGTTTATGGAATGATTAGATCTGAGAGGAGGCGAACATCTGTCTGACGTAAAGGGTAAAATCTGAGTGATGTGTCTGTTCTGAAGAATTGCAATGACCTAAATATACGAAGAACCATACGCTAGTTTGTCGCGAGGAGGGAAGCCTTTATATGGATGGCTTTCTTTACCGAAAAGAGAAAGCGCGTGTACGTGAGGTAACTGCGTAATATGCAAGTATGCGCGGGTTTGTATGGTGAAGGCGCGTATAAGAGTATCGGTGAAAGGAAAAGAGTGCTGTGCAAACTAGGGGTTTGCTGAAGCATAGGTTATGAAATATCGATCTGTGCTGTTTTATTATTCTTTTCTTCCTCCCCCGTATTCTCGGCTACGGAAGTTTGCTGTGCTCCGGTTTGGTTGTGGGAGGAGAACTTGCCCTGCATGCCCCGCTGTCGCGTCGAGCTGACGGGGCACACCCAAGTTGTCATCTATTGACGTGTGTTTCGGTCCAGTGTGAAAATTGATGAAACGTGGTCCTTAGAGGTGCTGAGGGTTGTAGCCTTCAGTCAGGGGGTCGTAGCTCCCTTCCAGGTGAGGCTGGTAAACGAGATCGGGGGGTCGTAGCTCCCTTCCAGGAGAGGCTGGTAAACGAGTCAGGGGGTTAGAGCTCCCTTCCAGGAGAGGCTGGTAAACGAGCGCAGGTGGGTGCCTGCGTGCTGGTCAAGTCTGCGCCAGCACATATGTTGTAAAATGTTTTCTCTATAATAAAATATTGAAGGCTGAGCAACTGCAGCGGTGGTTTTCTCCCGACTTGGGTTTCCACCTAAAATCCTGGTGTTCATGTGTGATGCTTATGTGTGATGGTTTATTCTGTTCTTATTGCACATGTTTACTGTTTATAGAACATCAATGAATGAATGATAGAATGATATAAGTGAAGAATTAATGGCATAATTAGATCTCTGTGTATACGCGAGTTTCATGAAGGATATCCACGTGTATACGCTAGTTGTATTCAGCAAAGTCGTGTATGGGTTTTAGAGCATGGAAAAGTAAAAAGTTTTAGTTTTCCCTAAATACTGATTCACCCCCCCTCTCAGTATTTTTCCCAACACTTTCATCATCTTTCATCATTTTTTACGAGCTTTCTCGATCTTGCGTGATATTTTGGGATTTTTTGTCACATTTCACATTGTTCATCACTTTTCGTAATATTTTAGGAGGTTTGTGGTCTTTTATTATATTTCACGGTCTTTTGTTATATTTTAGGATGTTTGCAGCTTTTTCTATTGTTTTGTTATCTTTCATGATATTTTGTGATATTTCACAATTTTTAGTGATCTTTCTTCATCTTTCATGATTTTTTGCAATCTTTTATGATTTTTCATCATCTTTCATGATTTTCCATGATCTTTCCTTTTATTTCATTACTTGTCAGGATGTTGTGCGATCTTTCATGATCTTTCGCGATGTTTCATGGTATTTCGTGACCCTTCTTGATTTTTCATTATCTCTCATGACATTTCATCATTTTTCAAGATCTTTCATCATCTTTTAGGATGTTTTGAGATCTTTCGTGGTTTTTCGTGATCTTTCGTGGTGTTTCATGATCTTTCATGATTTTTGATCATCTTTTGCAATGTTTGGTCATCTTTCAAGATCTCTTATCATATTTTAGAATGCTTCGATGTCTTTCTTGATGTTTCATCATATTTTGGAATATTTCATTATCTTTCATCATTTTTTATGATCTTTCGTGATATTTTGTGATTTTTCTTTGTATTTTGCATTGTTTCATTACCTTTCGTGATATTTTAGGATATTTTGTGGTCTTTTGTTATATTTCGCAAGCTTTTCTTATATTTAAGGAATTTTGCGGTTCTTGTTATTGTTTTGTCATCTCATGATATTTCGTGATCTTTCTAATTTTTTGTGATCTTTCTTCATCTTTCACGATTTTTTGCAGTATTTTATGATTTTTCATCGTCTTTCGTGATTTTCCATGATCTTTCATCATATTTCATCATATTTCACGAAGTTTTGTGATCTTTCATGATATTTCATGATATTTCGTAATCTTTCATGGTATTTCGTGATCCTTCATGATTTTTTGTTATCTTTCATGAAATTTCATCATTTTTCAAGATATTTCATCATATTTTAGGATTTTTTGCGATATTTCGTGATTTGTTCATAATATTTCACGATCTTTTGTCATCTTTCGTAATGTTTAGTCATATTTCGTGATATTTTGGGATGTTTTTCTATTTTTCGTCATCTTTCGTGGTCTATTGCGATATGTCTTGATGATTTAGGATGTTTGTAGAGTTTTTCCATCTTTCGTGGTCTTTCAGGATATTTCATGGTATTTCACGATCTTATGTGATTTTTCATCATCTTTCCTTATCTTTCGTCATCTTTTAGGATGTTTTGTGGTCTTTTGTGACCTTTTGTCATCTTGTGATATTTTTTCATCTTTCAGGATCTATTGTCATCCTTCGTGGTATTTTAGGATGTTTGTGGTCTTTCGTAACCATTTTTCATATTTCGTGATATTTTCTCATCTTTTGGGATCTTTTCATTATCTTTCGTGACATTTCATCATTTTCCAAGATCTTTCAACATCTTTCACGATGATTTGCGATCTTTCAGGATTTGCCGTGATCTTTCTTGGTCTTTCATGATCTTTCGTGATTTTTCATCATCTTTAGCGATGTTTCGTCATCTTCCATCATCTTTTAGGATGTTTCATTGACTTTCTTGTTGTTCCATCATCTTTCGCAATATTTCATCATCTTTCATCATTTTTTCGATCTTTCTCGATCTTTCATGATCTTTTGTGATTTTTCATCATATTTCGCAATGTTTTGTCATCTTTTGTGATATTTTAGGATGCTGTGCGGTCTTTTGTTATATGTCATGGTCATTTGTTATATTTTAGGATGTTTTGCAGTTTTTGTTATTGTTTTGTCATCTTTCATGATCTTTCGTGGTCTTTCGCAATTTTTTGTGATCTTTCTTCATCGTTTATGATTTTTTGCGGTATTTAATGATTTTTCATCCTCTTTCAACATATTTCATCATCTTTCAGGATGTTTTGCGATCGTTCATGGACTTTCGTGATCTATCGTTGTATTTTGTGATCCTTTGTGATTTTTCGTTATATTTCGTGACATTTCATGATTTTTCAAGATCTTTCATCATCTTTTAGGATGTTTTCCGATCATTTGTGAGTTTTCACAATATTTCGTGGTATATCATAACCTTTCGTGATTTTTCATTATCTTTTGAGATATTTTGTCATATTTCAAGATCTTTCATCATCTTTTGGGATGTTTCACTAAATTTCTTGATATTTCATCATATTTCACAAAATGTCGCCATATTTCATCTATTTTTATGATCTTTCTCGATCTTTCGTGATCTTTTGTGACTTTTAGTCATATTTCACATTGTTTCGTCATCTTTCATGATATTTTAGGAATTTTTGTAGTCTTTTGTTATATTTCATGGTATTTTGCTAAATTTTAGGATGTTTCGGTGACTTTCTTGTCGTTTCATCATCTTTTGCAATATTTCATCATCTTTCATCATTTTTTACGATCGTTCTCCATCTTTCTCGATCTTTTGTGATTTTTCATCATATTTCGCAATGTTTTGTCATCTTTCGTGATATTTTAGGATGTTGTGCGGTCTTTTGTTATGTTTCACGGTCGTTTGTTATATTTTAGGATGTTTTGCAGTTATTGTTATTGTTTTGTCTTCTTTCATGATCTTTTGTGGTCTTTCACAACTTTTTATGATCTGTCTTCATCGTTCATGATTTTTGGTGGTCTTTTATGATTTCTCATCCTCTTTTGACATATTTCATCATCTTTCAGTATTTTTTGCAATCTTTCATGGAATTTCGTGATCTTTCGTGGTATTTTGTGAAACTGTTGGCAATATGATGTAATGTGTTGTCCTTGATGGCAACCTACTTGATGAAGTTGTCCCTAATGGAAACCTACTTGATGAGTTGCCTATGTTAAGCAATCTATTTATTAAATATGTAAGAATGATGTATCTACAGATCAGTTCAGATGTGACAGAGAAAAGAATTCTAGTAAGTGCCAGAGAAATGATAAATATAATATGTCACAATGTATATGTGGGTTTGTAAAGGCCAAGTCGTGTATGCACGCGGATAAGTAAATCCCAACTCGCATATGCCTTTTGCGCTTCAAAATTATAATGCCAAGGGGCATTACCATGGTATTAGCCCACAGTATTGAGCGTTTTATTGTCTATTTGATTCTGTCCAAGAGTACCATCGGAAGTTGTGTGGTTTTGGCTCATGGTATTGGTAAAGGCTAAAAATATATAAGGAGAAGAAGATCATAGTGAAAGGGTGTGCATGTGTCTGGGTATTGAATGAATGCTTCACTCTGAAGTATATATGCATGGAATGGGTTACAGTTTATTGATAGATCTAAATTAATAATGCACCTATGAATAAAATGATGGATCAGGATCTCTCGACCTAAAATGACCATGTATCTTCTAGATCTGTTTATGGAATTTTTAGATCTGAGATGTGGCAGTGAAGGGTAAGAGTTGATTTGTTTATCTGTTCTGAAGAGTTGTGCAGCCCTGCAATGTTTGCAGATCTATACACAGGTTCGTCGCAACAAAAGCGTGTATATACGTGGGTTAGTCTCAATAAAAGTGCGTATGGAATCTAAGGTCAGTTCTGAAATAGTTGCAGATATATACGCAGGTTTGTCTCTGTGAAAGCGCGTATATACACGGGTTCAGTGAAGTAAAAGCGCGTATGGAATCTAGGGTTTTTCTAAAGTGTGCAGAAGGAAATATCTGATCTGTTTTGCTATATTACTATTGTCTGTCAATGATGTCTTCATACATATCTGAGTTGTTTGAATACTGATTATGCTACTATTTGATTATGATTAAAGATTAGTTGTTGGTTGATTGATTGGTGATTCAATTAATGAATTGATGGAATTATAAGTTTCAGTTTGATGTTCTTTGAGCTTAAATGTGTGGAGTGGGTCCAGTCTGAAAATCTGATGAAAAGAGGCCTACAAGTTGTGTTGTATGGAAGATGTTGGATCCAGTATGAAAATTGATGAAACGTGGTCCATGGTGGAGCTGAGGGTCGAAGCCTTCAGTGAGGGGATTGTAGCTCCCTTCCATTGGTAGCTGGTAAATGAGATCAGGGGGTAGTATCTCCATTCTAGGAGCGGCTGGTAAACGAGATCAGGGGGTAGTAGCTCCCTTCCAGGAGTAGCTGGTAAATGAGATCAGGGAGTTGAAGCTCCCTTCCAGTAGTAGCTAGAGAACGAGAGAAGTTACAGCCTTCTGCAGGTGGGTGCCTGTGCTGGTATTTGTCTACAACAGTACATGGTTGTAAGAAGTTTTCTTTATAATAAATATTGAAGACAGAGACGACGACAGTGGTGTTTTTCTCCCAAATTGGGTTTCCACCTTAAATCTTGGTGTTCATGTGTGTTGCTTATGTGTGATGATTTATTCTGTTCTTACTGCACATGTTTATTTCTTACTAAACATCTGATGAATGAATGATGCAATGATCTAAGTAAAGAATTATCTGCATAATAAGATCTTTGTACATACGCAAGTTTCCTTAAATATAATCGCGTATATACGCGATTTGGGTTAATTAAAGTCACGTATATAATTTTTTAAAGAAAAGTAATAGTTTTGAGTAAGCTCTAAATACTGATTCACCCCCCCCCCCCCCTCTCAGTATTTTTCCCAACAATTGGTATCAGAGCAGGTCCTTCTGAAGGAGCTTGATTGCTTGAAGGAGATCCATCACAATGGGAAGGAAGAAAAAGAAGAAGGCTACTCAAATAAAGAAGATATCTCAAAAAACATGTACAGCAGAACATGAAGAATATGAAACAAGTATTGATTGTTGTTCTTGTGATTCACTTTCCTGTGCATGCAATGGTAAAGATAGTGAAAACCAAAGTGAAAGTAATGTTATGGATCTAGAAGCAATAATTACAAATCTCAAGATTAAAGTTGAATCACAAAAAAGATTATTTAATGAGAGGGACTATCTACAAAGATATGATCTCTAGAATCAATGGACAGATAAACAAGTATCAAAGGTTGTACGATGAAGTAACAAACCATAGTGAAGGACTTGAAGCAGAAATCATCTCTCTCAAAGAAGATCTCGAAACAAACAATAAGAAGAATAAAGAACTTCTAAAATCATTTGAAGAAGAAGGAATTGAAGCATAAATCATCTCGCTCAAAGTAGATCTAGAAACATCAAATAAGAAGAATGAAGAAATTCTAGAATGATTTAAAGAACAAGAAAATGGGTTGAAAGAAGAGATTCTAAAATTGAATGAACAAGTAGAAGAAGGAAGCAGGGTCGAAGAAAGTATGAAGAATCAATGCCAAAAATTGGAGGTTGAGGTAAACATTTTAAAAAGTAAATTAGAAGAAAAGGATAAAATATTGAGGTTTCAAGATAGTGCTAAGATTCTGGATAATATTATTAGTAGTCAAAGGTATCCCTTGATTAAATTTGGTCTTCTTTTTCATGAAACTGTGAAAGGAGAATCTAGTTCACAAGAGAAATCCAAAGATTCAAAGGATATCAATGCAAAACCTGAAGTGTTTAAAGAGATGAAAGGGCAACCAAAAATCATGAATTCTTAAAATAAATCATTCGCTTCTAAATATAGAAGTATCAATAATGTTGAATGCTTTATATGTCATAATTATGGACATGTCGCAGCCAAGTGCAGAAGAAAATTGTTTCGATCAAAGACAGATAGACACTACATAGAAAAACAGTCAGCTCACAAGTACTCAGGTTTCTTTAAGGGATATTGTTTTTCATGCAGCAATCTTGGTCATAAAGTAGTTGAGTGCAATAGAAGAAAGATTATAATAACATATTATGATCCCTATGCTCCCTTTTCTGGTCACATAAGGTGTTATGCTTGTAACAATTATGGGCATGTAGAAAAAGAATGCAGATTAATGAACAGATCTGAGAAATTGGAGAATTTCTAGCAAAGCTGGAAAAAGAAGAAGCCCCAGTCAAAAACGTAGGGAATATTGACCCTATTGCAGTCATCCACTTCTAAAGTTTACTTCTCATAATGACTACAAGAGTGATGTGAGATACATTGTTAGCTCCCTGTAATCAGCAAAATTGGCAAAGTCCGATCTCAGGGGCGGGCCATCTGACGGCTATCGCTCACCGAAGATGCTCGACTGATAACCGAGCTACGACGTGGAATTCAATAGATCTCCGCTGTCGATCTTATCTACAGATCAACGGCCCATATTTCATCACCCGGTCAAACGTTTTCCACTTTGACTTCCATTTCCGCTCCTCACTGTCGATCTCTGCGCGATCGACGGCTCTGATTTAAACGATTCTTCTGCCTTCCCTATGACTTCTCTCGATTAATCTCGACCGTTGGATGATGCCATCCAACGGCCATGCTTCCCCCACACGTCCTTCGCAGCAATAAACCTATATATGCATGGATTTTATAATATTTTTTTGTATTGTGCAGGGTTTCAAGTGATTTTTCCGTTATGTCTGAAGAAAATTTGAAAGTAGAGGGTGACGATCCTCCCGCCTTTGATTCACTGAGGGAAATAATTCACAGGTGTTAAATCCACATTTTCATCAATCATTCATAAGGAATTGATGCTATTTCGACCCCTGCGTAGCCTTGCACATTAGCAAAAAACCATGACTCGAGCACAGTCAGAGAGTATTAGTACCGAAAGACAAAATGTACTAGGACAGAAGATCAAAGACAGGTTTTGTGGGGATTACGTCTAAGATGGTTTATCAAAAGCCTAATCCCCGATTAAAAACACAGTTTGAAGAAAATATTAAGTGTTTTATCAATAGGAAAGCCTCCACCGCCACAGTTGAGGAAAATTGATCCCTCTAGCTACCACGATGCCACCTATGCCTCAAAGCATTCATATCCGAGGCCGAATTTATTGAACAGGATCAGATATTTGTCTCAAACACAGCCAGAGAGTAAATTCTGCCAAGGAACTTAATGACAAACATTTGCAGAGTTACTTTGACATCACACAGAGCCTCAAAGGTCAAAAAGAGCTCCCACCAAGCTGAAATATTTACGTAAATCATTTAATACAGAGGACTACTATGTAAATTTATTCATTGAGCCCCTCAAAGGCCAAGAAACCATTAAGTCTGTATTAATTGTAATTGGAGATCTTTTATCATATATCACCTCCTCATTCTTCTATATATACTTCTACAGAAGATGAGTGAGGGGTTGGTTGCAGAACTTTGAAATACATTTGAGCTTAAAATTTTGATTGTAAATAGTGTTAAATGGCCCTTGAAGCTCTGCTTGTGATAGATAAGATAGGCTGAGATGAGTAGATGATTGCTAAACTAAAGCACTAGACTTGAAGCTGTAACTGGTTTGGAGCATCAATACAAGCTGATTTATGAGATCCTGGTCTATGTTGATGGTGATGTTTTTCTCATTGTAACTTGTTATTTTGTTTTCTGTTTCCATTGTGTTTCATTTTCTCTTATAAAGAACATCATGCATGGAGTTAGGACCTACTGTATAAGTAACCTTCTCTGACTGAAGATCTTTATCTGGATGTTTTCTTCCAATATGTGTTATTTGGGAATGATTTAATTCAGTTTAAGCATAGGAATGCTGGCGTTCCCTCGTCTTATTGTCTTAGCTGAATGTTATTCTTAAATGTTTTTTCCAGTATATGTTAAGTGAAGATGAACTGAGGAAGATATGGTGAGCCCTAGTCCTAGTTTTGTCTCCACAACTATCTGAATGTTTCCCTTGGAATGTGTTGAAAGATGGCTAGTTTAGAAGTACTTACTATATCTTAGACCATCCCTCGTTATCATTAGTATTTCCCCCTGTTTTATATGTTTTCTATTGAAAAGTGTATCAAAGTCTGGCTAGTTTAAAAGTACTTACCAGATCCTAGTTTACTTTCATGTTTTTCTTATGTGTATGCCAAAAGTTGGCTAGTTTAAAAGTACTTACCAGATCTTAGGCTGCTCTTTGTTGCTTTATCTATTTATTTCCCCTTCTTGTTGTATCATTTCATTCCATAAATCAAACTTTAAATAGATCCTTAGACATAGATGACTTGCCCCATGGACCACTCTTGAACCTACTATTTCAATTAAACCCTATTATGACTCCATAGCCCAATGGACTAAAACCAGCAATTATCTATCTTTCCTGGCCAAAGCTTGTTCTATTTGCTTGCAACTTCACACCTTTGAAGCTCTTTGCATTTAGGACTTTCCACCTCAAATAGTAATCATGCTCAACCATCCAAAAACAAAACAAACCCTTGGCCTTCATAACTATCCTAATATCATTACCCCAAACTTCAAAGACAAATCCATCTTTGCACTTATTGGAGAGATCCCTCTCCGGATTCAGGAGGGATAGATCCTAGAATCCCAAAGTGGTTGAAACAATGTTTCTCCTTGAGATTGGACTTTGCCAATTTTGCTAATTATAGGGACCTAACATTCATTAGAGGAATCAGTAATGTATCATCACAGGGGGAGCAATATATGGTGATTCCCATGGTTGGTTTGGTAATTCTGGTTATGTTTATTTCTAACAGTGCATCTAATGTGAAGAAGACAAGTACAGGTGGTATAAGTTCAGGGGGAGATGGAGTTGTGAATTTTTCTGTACTTCACTTTCTATACGTGGGTTTCATGAAATAAAACCACATATACACGCAAGTTCTGTTGGACATAGTAGCGTATGTTTTCTCTGAAAAAAAAAACAGTGAGGAAGACTCAAAAACAGTTTCTGATATGCTGCTGACAGTAATAAATTTCTTGATCTGATGTTGATGGTTATATCTGCTGATATGATTTTAAGTTTTTATTATCTTCTTGATGAAGATACTTTGATGAATTGGTTGGTGAATATGTTTAGGATGCTCAATTTCAGGGGGGGCATTAGCCTTGCTCAGAGTAATGCATTGCTGGCATTATGATGGTTCTGAAATATGATCTCTCTCTTGAGGTATTTTTGGTTTTGGTTATAAAAATTCATATCTGTAATTTGATGAAAACGTTATGTTGAGACCTATAATGTAAAATTGTCATATTCAGTCATGTAAGGACATGTTTGTAAACCCACTTGATTGGGTAGTTGAGTCAAAATTTGTAAATCCACTTGGTTGGGTACTTGAGTCAAATATGTAAATAAACTAGGTTGGATAATTGATGTAAGTATGAGTCATTGGTGATAGGAATGGTCATACTTGGTTGAGTTATAGAGTCATGTACTTCATTGAAAATTTTGTCTAAAGATTCAACATGAACTCAGGGGGAGAATGGTAAATTCAGTACACTTCCGATCTTCAGAGCTCATATTTCTACAAAGGAAGAGAAACCTTGTTTTGATCCTCCCTTTGCCCTTGATGTCAAAGGGGGAGAGTATCATGGTGTTTTAATAATGGTTATAATTAATGTATCTATCTGTTGTGGTGTTCAAACACCATCGTGGTTGCCATCAAGTCTAAAGGGGGAGATTGTTGGAAATATGATGTAATGTGTTGTCCTTGATGGCAACCTACTTGATGAAGTTGTCCTTGATGGAAACCTACTTGATGAGTTTCCTATGTTAAACAACCTATTTATTAAATATGTAAGAATGATGTATCTACACATTAGTTCAGATGTGACAGAGAAAATAATTCCAGTAAGTGCCAGAGAAATAATAAATATAATATGTCACAATGTATGCACGGGTTTGTAAAGGCCAAGTCATGTATGCATGAGGATAAGTACGTCCCAAGTCACGTATGCCTTTTGCGCTCCAAAATTATAATAACAAGTAGCATTACCATGGTATTAGCCCACAGTATTGAGCGTTTTATTGTCTATTTGATTCCGTCCAAGAATACCATCGAAAGTTGTGTGGTTTTCGCTCATGGTATTGGTAAAGGCTAAAACTATATAAGGAGAAGAAGATCATAGTGAAAGGGTGTGCATGTGTCTAGGTATTGAATGAATGATTCACTCTGAAGTATATCTGCATGGAATGGGTTACAGTTTATTGATAGATCTGAATTAATAATGCACCTATGAATAAAATGATGGATCAGGATCTCTAGACCTGAAATGAATATGTATCTTCTAGATCTGTTTATGGAATGTTTAGATATGAGATGTGGCAGTGAAGGGTAAGGAAATTTGTTTGTTTATCATTTTGAAAAGGTTAACGGCCTATAATGTTCTTGAATCTGCTCCGCGAGGTTCTTCACATAAAAAGCGCATATATATGCGAGTTAGTCTCAGCAAAAGCGCGTATGGAATCTAAGGTCAGTTATGAAATAGTTGCATATATATATGCAGGTTTGTCTCTGTGAAAGTGCGTATATACACAGGTTCAGTGAAGTAAAAGCGCATATGGAATCTAGGGTTTTGCTAAAGTGCGCAGAAGGAAATCTCTGATCTATTTTTTTGTATTATTGTTTTCTTTCAATGATGTCTTCATACAGATCTAAGTTGTTTGAATACTGATTATGCTGCTAGTTGATTATGATTAAAGATCAGTTGTTGGTTGATTGATTGGTGATTCAATGAATGAATTGATGGAGTTATAAGTTTCAGTTTGATGTTATTTGAGCTTAAATGTGTGGAGTGGGTCCAGTCTAAAAAAAATGATGAAAAGAGGCCTACAAGTTGTGTTGTATGGAATCTGATGGATCCAGTATGAAAATTGATGAAACGTGGTCCATGGTGGAGCTGAGGATCGAAGCCTTCAGTGAGGGGGTTGTAGCTCCCTTCCAGTCGTAGCTAGTAAACGAGATCAGGGGGTAGTAGCTCCCTTCCAGGAGCGGATGGTAAACGATATCAGGGGGTAGTAGCTCCCTTCCAGGAGTAGTTGGTAAATGAGATCAGGGGGTTGAAGCTCCCTTCTAGTAGTAGCTGGAGAATGAGAGAAGGTTGCAGCCTTCTGCAGGTGGGTGCCTGCGTGCTGGTATGAGTCCACACCAGTACATGGTTGTAATAATTTTTATTTATAATAAATATTGAATACAAAGATGACAACAATGGTGGCTTTCTCCCGAATTGGGTTTCCACCTTAAATCCTGGTGTTCATGTGTGTTGCTTATGTGTGATGATTTATTCTGTTCTTACTGCACATCTTTACTGCTTACTAAAAATCTGATGAATGAATGATGCAATGATCTAAGTAAAGAATTATTTGCATAATAATATCTCTATACATACACAAGTTTTCTTAAAGATATCCGCGTATATATGCGAGTTGGGTTAATTAAAGTCGTGAATAGAATTCTGTAAAGAAAAAGTAAAAGTTTTGAGTAAGCTCTAAACACTGATTCACCGCCCCCCCCCCGCCCCACCTCCCCCACCCTCTCAGTATTTTTCCCAACAATTGGTATCAGAGCAGGTCCTTCTGAATGAGCTTGATCTCTTGAAGGAGATCTGTCACAATGGGAAGAAATCAAAAGAAGAAGGCTACTCAAAGAAAGAAGATATCTCAGAAAACATGTATAGCAGAACTTGAAGAAGATGAAACAGGTATTGATTGTTGTTCTTGTGATTCACTTTCCTATGCATGCAATGGTAAAGATAGTGAAAACCAAAGTGAAAGTAATGTTATGGATCTAGAAGCAATAATTGAAAATCTCAAGATTAAAGTTGAAGCTCAACAAAGATTATTTAATGAGAGGGAATCTATCTACAAAGATATGATCTCTAGAATGAATGGACAGATAAACAAGTATCAAAGGTTGTACGATGAAGTAATCAATCACAGTGAAGGACTTGAAGTAGAAATAATCTCTCTCAAAGCAGATCTCAAAACATCAAATAAGAAGAATGAAGAACTTCTACAATCATTTGAAGAAGAAGGACTTGACGCAGAAATCATCTCACTCAAAGAAGATCTAGAAACATCAAATAAGAAAAATGAAGAACTTCTACAATCATTTGAAGAACAAGAAAATGGGTTGAAAGAAGAGATTCTAAAATTGAATGAACAAGTAGAAGAAGGAAGCAGGGTCGAAGAAAGTATGAAGAATCAATGCCAAAAATTGGAGGTTGAGGTAAACATTTTAAAAGGTAAATTAGAAGAAAAGGATAAAATTTTGAGGTTTCAAGATAGTACTAAGATTATGGATAATATTATTAATAGTAAAAGGTCTCCCTGGATTAAATTTGGTCTCCGTTTTCATGAAACTGTGAAAGGAGAATCTAGTTCACAAGACAAAGCCAAAGATTCAAAGGATATCAAGGCAAAACCTGAAGTGTTTAAAGAGACAAAAGGGCAACCAACAATCATGAATTCTCAAAGGAAATCATTCACTCCTAAATATAGAAGTATCAATAATGTTGGATGCTTTATATGTCATAATTATGGACATGTTGCAGCCAAGTGCAGAAGAAAATTATTTCTGTCAAAGACAGATAGACACTACATAGAAAGACAATCAGCTATGTATCTTCTAGATCTGTTTATGGAATGTTTAGATCTGAGATGTGGCAGTGAAGGGTAAGAGCTGAGTTGTTTATCTATTCTGAAGAGTTGCGCAGCCCTGCAATGTTTGCAGATCTATACGCATTTTCTTCACAGCAAAAGCGCGCATATACGCAGGTTAGTCTCAGCAAAAGCACGTATGGAATATAAGGCCAGTTCTGAAATAGTTGTAGATATATATGCGGGTTTGTCTCTGTGAAAGCGCATATATATGCGGGTTCAGTGAAGTAAAAGTGCGTATGGAATCTAGGGTTTTCCTAAAGTGTGCAGAAGGAAATCTTTGATTTGTTTTGTTGTATTACTGTTGTCTATCAATGATGTCTTCATACAGATCTGAGTTGTTTGAATACTGATTTTACTGCTAGTTGATCATGATTAAAGATCAATTGTTGGTTGATTGATTGGTGATTCAATGAATGAATTGATGGAGTTATAAGTTTCAATTTGATGTTCTTTGAGCTTAAATGTGTGGAGTGGGTCCAGTCTGAAAATCTGATGAAAAAAGGCCTATAAGTTGTGTTGTATGGAAGATGTTGGATCCAGTATGAAAATTGATGAAACGTGGTCCATGGTGGAGCTAAGGGTCGAAGCCTTCAGTGAGGGGGTTGTAGCTCCATTCTAGTGGTAGTTGGTAAACTAGATCAGGGGGTAGTAGCTCCCTTCCAGGAGCAGCTGGTAAACGAGATCAGGGGGTAGTAGCTCCCTTCCAGGAGTAGTTGGTAAACAAGATCAGGGGGTTGAAGCTCCCTTCCAGTAGTAGCTGGAGAGCGAGAGAAGGTTGCAGCCTTCTGCAGGTGAGTGCTTGCGTGCTGGTATGAGTCTGCACCAGTACATGGTTGTAAGAAGTTTTCTTTATAATAAATATTGAAGACAGAGACGACGATAGCGGTGGTTTTCTCTCAAATTGTGTTTCCACCTTAAATCTTGGTGTTCATGTGTGTTGCTTATGTGTGATGATTTATTATGTTCTTACTGCACATCTTTACTGCTTACTAAACATCTGATGAATGAATGATGCAATGATCTAAGTAAAGAATTATCTGCATAATAAGATCTCTGTACATACGCAAGTTTGCTTAAAGATATCCGCGTATATACGTGAGTTGGGTTAATTAAAGTCGCGTATAGAATTCTGTAAAGAAAAAGTAAAAGTTTTGAGTAAGCTCTAAATACTGATTCAGCCGCCCCCCCCCACCTCTCAGTATCTTTCCCAACAGAAACTTCATGATTTTTCATTATATTTCGTGACATTTCATCATTTTTCAAGATCTTTCATCATCTCTTAGGATGTTTTGCGATAATTTGTGATTTTTCGCAATCTTTCATGGTATTTCATGATCTTTCATGATTTTTCATTATCTTTCGCGATGTTCATCATCTTTCAATATTTTTCATAATCTTTTGGGATGTTTCATTAAATGTCTTGATGTTTCATCATCTTTGGCAATATTTCTCTATCTATCATCAATTTTTATGATCTTCCTTGATCTTTCGTTATCTTTTGTGATTTTTAGTCATATTTCACATTGTTTCATCATCTTTCATGATATTTTAGGATGTTTTATAGTCTTTTGTTATATTTCCCAATCTTTTGCTAAATCGTAGGATGTTTTGCACTTTTTGTAATTGTTTTGTCATATTTCATGATATTTCGCGATCTTTCACAATTTTTTGTGATCTTTCTTCATTGTTCATAATTTTTTGTGTTCTTTTATGATTTTTCATCATCTTTCGTGATTTTCCATCATATTTCGACATATTTTATCATCTTTTAGGATGTTTTGCGATCTTTCATGAACTTTCACGATATTTCGTGGTATTTCGTGATCCTCGTGATTTTTCATTATATTTCGTGTCATTTCATCATTTTTCGAGATCTTTCATCCTATGTTAGGATTTTTTGCGATCATTTGAGAGTTTTCGCGATCTTTCGTGGTATTTCATGATCTTTTGTGATTTTTCATTATCTTTCGCGATGTTTCGTCATATGTAAAGATCTTTCATTATCTTTTAGGATGTTTCACTGACTTTCTTTATTTTTCATCATCTTTCACAATCTTTCATTATCTTTCATCAATTTTTATGATCTTTCTTGATTTTTCATCATATTTCATCATCGTTTCAATTCAATAACTTCATTGTTCATGATTTGTTGCAGTGTTTTATGATTTTTCATCAAATTTTTTGATTTTCCATCATCTTTCGACATATTTCATCATCTTTCAAGATGTTTTGCAATCTTTCATGAACTTTCATGATCTTTCGTGGTATTTCGTGATCCTTCATGTTTTTTCATTATATTTCATGACATTTCATCATTTTTCGAGATCTTTCATAATCTTTTAGGATGTTTTGTGATCATTTGTGAGTTTTCGCGATCTTTCATGGTATTTCATGATCTTTTGTGATTTTTCATTATCTTTCGCGATGTTTCGTCATCTTTCAAGATCTTTCATCATCTTTGAGGATGTTTCGCTGACTTTCTTGATGTTTCATCATCGTCGTTTGTGATTTTTCTTCATAACTCACATGGTTTCTTCATCTTTTGTGCTATTTTAGGATGTTTTGCGATCTTTTGATATATTTCATGGTATTTTTATATATTTTAGGATGTTTTTGTTATTGTTTCATCATCTTTCTTGATATTTTGTGATATTTTGAAATATTTTGTGATATTTCTTCTTCTTTCATGCTTTTTTGCGGTCTTTTATGATTTTTCATCTTGTTTCGTGATTTTCCGTCATCTTTCGTGATTTTCCATCATCATATTTCACAATATTTCATCATATTTCATCATTTCTTATGATCTTTCTTGATACTTCATTATTTTTTGCGATTTTTCGTCATATTTTGCATTGGCTCGTCATATTTCATTTTATTTTAGGATGTTTGGCAGTCATTTGTTAAATTTTGTTGTCTTTTGTTATTTTTTCGGATGTTTGTAGTTTTTTATTTAATCATCATCTTTCATGATATTTCTTTATATTTTTTATTTTCTGTGATCTTTCTTATTCTTTCGTGATTTTTTGCAGTGTTTTCATCTTTTGTCATATTTCATCATCTTTAAGGATGTTTTACGATCTTTCATGATCTTTCACAATCTTTCCTATTATATCGTGATCCTTCATGATTTTTCGTTATCTTTCATGACATATCATTATTTTTCAATATCTTTTATCATCTTTTAGGATATTTTGAGATCTTTCATGATTTTCACGATCTTTCGTGGTCTTTCATGATCTTTCGTGTTTTTTCATCATCTTCACGATGTTACGTCATCTTTCAAGATCATTCATCATCTTTTAGGATGTTTTGTTGATTTTCTTGATGTTTCATCATCTTGCGCAATCTTTCGTCATCTTTCATCATTTTTTACGATCTTTCTCGATATTTCGTGATCTTTTGTGATTTTCGTCATATTTTGCATTGTTTCGTCATCGTTCGTGATATTTTAGGATGTTTTGAGGTCTTTTGTTATATTTTAAGTTATTTCGCTAACTTTCTTGATTTTTCATTATCTTTCGCAATCTTTCGTCATCTTTCATCATTTTTCATGATCTTTCTCGATTTTTCGTGATTTTTCGTCACATTCTGCATTGTTTCGTCATATTTTTTATATTTTAGGATGTTTTGCAGTCTTTTGTTATATTTAGTGGTATTTTCTTATATTTTAGGATGTTTTGTGGTTTTTTTTATTTTTTCCCCATCTTTCATGATATTTCGTGATCTTTTGCAATTTTTTTGTGATCTTTCTTCATCTTTCATGATTTTTTGCGAATTTTTATGATTTTTCATTATCTTTCATGATTTTTTATAATCTTTCATCATATTTCATCATCTTTCAGGATGTTTTGCGATTTTTCATGATCTTTCGTGGTATTTCGTGATCCTTCGTGATTTTTTCATTATCTTTCATGCCATTTGATCATTTTTCAAGATCTTTCATCATCTTTTAGGATGTTTTGTGATCTTTCATGATTTTTCACGATCTTTCGTGCTCTTTCATGGTATTTCATTATTTTTCATCATCTTTTGCCATGTTTCGTCATCTTTCAAGATATTTCGTCATCTTTTAGAATGTTTCACTCACTTTCTTGATGTTTCATCATGTTTCGTAGTCTTTCATCATCTTTCATCAGTTTTTTACGATCTTTCTCGATCTTTCGTGATATTTTGTGATTTTTCGTCATGTTTCGCATTGTTTTGTCATCTTTCGTTATATTTTAGGATGTTTTGCAGTCTTTTGTTATATTTCACGGTCTTTTGCTAAATTTTAGGATGTTTTGCAGTTTTTTTAATTGTTGCATCATCTTTCATGATCTTTCGTGATCTTTCGCAATTTTTTGTGATATTTCTTCATCATTCATGATTTTTTGCATTCTTTTATGATTTTCCATCATCTTTCGACATATTTCATCATCTTTCAGGATGTTTTGTGATCTTTCATGGAATTTCAAGATCTTTCGTGGTATTTGGTGATCCTTTGTCATTTTTCGTTATATTTATGGACATTTAATCATTTTTCAAGATCTTTCATCTTCTTTTACGATGTTTTTTGCTCATTCTTGGGTTTTTGTGATCTTTCATGGTATTTCATGACCTTTCGTCGTTTTTCATTATATTTCACGTTGTTTCGTCATCTATCAAGTTCTTTCATCATCTTTTAGGATTTTTCACTGAATTTCTTGATTTTTCATCATCATTCGCAATATTTCATCATCTTTCATAATATTTCATGATCTTTCTCAAAATTTTGTCATCTTCCTTCATCTTTCATGATTTTTTGTGGTATTTTACGATTTTGCATCATCTTTCATGATTTTCCATCATTTGTCCCCATATTTCATCATCTTTTCAGGATATTTTTGCGACCTTTCATGATCTTTCGCGATCTTTCATGGTATTTCGTGATCCTTCACGATTTTTCGTTATCTTTTGTGATATTTCATCATATTTCAAGATCTTTCATCATCTTTTAGGATGTTTTGCGATCTTTCATGATTTTTCATGATCTTTCGTGATGTTTTGTCATTTTCCATCATCTTTCGTGATGTTTCTTCATCTTTCAAGGTCTTTCATCATCTTTTAGGATCATCTTTTGCAATTCCATCATTTTTTAGGATATTTCTCGATCTTTTATGATCTTATGTGATTTTTCATCATATTTCGCAATGTTTCATCAGATTTCGTGATATTTTAGGATTTTTTGCGATATTTTGTTGTATTTCGCAGTTGTTTGTTATATTTTATGATGTTTTGCATTTTTTGTTATTGTTTCCTCATGTTTCATGATCTTTCATTATCTTTCTCATTTTTTGTGATCTTTCTTGATCTTTCATGATTTTTCATAATCTTTCGTGATTTTCCATCATCTTTATACATATTTCATCACCTTTCAAGATGTTTTTCGATCTTTCATGATGTTTTACAAACTTTTGTGGTATCTCATGATCCTTCGTGATTTTTCTTGATATTTCATCATTTTTCAAGATCTTTCATCATCTTTTACGATGTTTTGCGATCATTCATGATTTTTCGCGATCTTTCGTGGTATTTCATGATCTTTCGTGATTTTTCATTATCCTTCACGATGTTTCATAATATTTCAAGATATTTCATCATCTTTTAGGATGTTTCACTGACTTTCTTGATGTTTAATCATCTTTCGCAATCTTTCGTCATCTTTCATCAATTTTTATGATCTTTCTCGATCTTCTGTGATCTTTTGTGATTATTCATCATATTTCACATTGTTTCGTCATCTTTCATGATATTTTAGGATGTTTTGTAGTCTTTTGTTATATTTCGCAGTCTTTTGCTAAATTTTAGGATGTTTTGCGGTTTTTGTAATTGTTTCGTCATATTTCATGATCTTTTGAGATCCTTCGCAATTTTTTGTGATCTTTCTTCATTGTTCATGCTTTTTTGCGATCTACTATGATTTTTCGTCATCTTTCGTGATTTCCATCATCTTTCGACATATTTCATCACCTTTCAGGATGTTTTGCAATATTTCATGAACTTTCACGATCTTTCCTGGTATTTCATGATCCTTCATGATTTTTCGTTATATTTCGTGACATTTCATCATTTTTCAAGATTTTTCATCATCTTTTAGGATGTGTTGCGATCATTTGTGAGTTTTCATGATCTTTTGTGGTATTTCATGATCTTTCTTGAATTTTCATTATCTTTTGCGATACTTCTTCATCTTTTAATATCTTTCATCATCCTTTAGGATGTTTCCCCGACATACTTGATGTTTCATCATCTTTCGCAATATTTGGTCATCTTTCATCAACTTTTATGATCTTTCTCGATCTTTCGTGATCTTTTGTGATTTTTTGCCATATTTCACATTGTTTCGTCATCTTGTGTGATATTTTAGGATGTTTTGCACTCTTTGTTATATTTCTCAGTGTTTTGGTAAATTTTAGGATGTTTTGCGGTATTTGTAATTGTTTCATCATCTTTCATGATCTTTCGAGATATTTCTCATTTTTTTGTGATCTTTCTTCATCGTTCATGATTTTTTGCGGTCTTTTATGATTTTTCATCATCTTTCGACATATTTCATCATCTTTCAGGATGTTTTGCGATATTTCATTAACTTATGCGATCTTTTGTGGTATTTCATGATCCTTCATGATTTGTCGTTATATTTCGTCACATTTCATCGTTTTTCAAGATCTTTCATATTCTTTTAGGATGTTTTGCGATCATTCATAAGTTTTCGCAATCTTTCGTGGTATTTCATTATCTTTCGTGATTTTTCATTATCTTCTACGATGTTTCATCATCTTTCAAGATATTTCATCATCTTTTAGGATGTTTCACTGACTTTCTTGATGTTTCATCATCATTCGCAATCTTTCGTCATCTTTCATCAATTTTTATGATCATTCTTGATCTTTTGTGTTTTTCCTCATATTTTGCATTGTTTCGACATCTTTCATGATATTTTAGGATGTTTTGTAGTCTTTTGTTGTATTTCGCGGTCTTTTGCTATATTTTATGATGTTTTCCAGTTTATGTTATTTTCTCATCATCTTTCATGATCTTTTGTGATCTTTCTTCATCTTTCATGATTTTTTGCGGTCTCCTATCATTTTTCATCATCTTTCGTGATTTTCCATCATATTTCATCATATTTCATCATCTTTCAGGATGTTTTGCTATCTTTCATGATATTTCGTGATATTTCGTCATCTTTCAAGATATTTCATCATCTTTTAGGATGTTTCGCTAACATTCTTGATGTTTCATCATCTTTCGCAATATTTCGCAGTCTTTCATCATTTCTTACGATCTTTCTCATTCTTTCGTGATATTTTGTGATTTTTCCTCATATTTTGCATTGTCCCATCATATTTCATGATATTTTAGGATGTTTTGCAGTCTTTTGTTATATTTCGTGGTCTTTTGTTATATTTTAGGATGTTTTGCAGTTATTGTTTCGTCATCTTTCATGATTTTTTATGACCTTTCGCAATTTCTTGTGATCTTTCTTCATATTTCATGATTTTTTGCACTGTTTTATGATTTTTCATCATCTTTCTTGATTTTCCATAATATTTCGTCATCTTTCAGGATGTTTTGTAGTCTTTCATCATCTTTCATTTTTTTTACGATATTTCTCGTTCTTTCATGATCTTTTGTGATTTTTCGTCATATTTCGCATTGTTTCATCATCTTTCGTGATATTTTAGGATGTTTTGTGGTCTTTTGTTAGATTTAGTGGTCTTTTGTTATATTTAAGGATGTTTTGTGGTTTTTGTTATTGTTTTGTTGTCTTTCATGATATTTCATGATCTTTCGCAAATTTTTATGATCTTTTTTCATCTTTCTTGATTTTCCATCATTTTTCGTTATATTTCATCATCTTTCACTATCTTTTTTCATATTTCATGATATTTTGTGATATTTCGTGATCCTTTGTGATTTTTCGTTATCTTTCATGACATTTCATCATTTTTCAAGATCTTTCATCATCTTTTATAATGTTTTGCGATCTTTGGTGGTCTTTCAAGATATTTTGTGATTTTTCATCATTTTCACGATGTTTTGTCATCTTTCAAAATCTTTCGTCATCTTTTATAATTTTTTGCTGACTTTCTTGATGTTTCATCAGCTTTCGCAATATTTCGTCATCTTTCTTCATTTTTTCTGATTTTTCTTGATCTTTCGTTATTTTTAGTGATTTGTCGTCATATTTTTCACTGTTTCGTCATATTTCATGATATTTTAGGATGTTTTGTAGTATTTTTTTATATTTTGTGGTTTTTTGTTATATTTTAGGATGTTTTGTGTTCTTTTATTATATTTTAGGATGTTTTGCGGTTTCTGTTATTCCTTAGTCATGTTTCATGATCTTTCACAATTTCATGTGATATTTCTTCATCTTTAATGATTTTTTTGGTGTTTTCATATTTCAAGATGTTTTGCGACATTTCATGATCTTTTGCAATATTTTGTGGTATTTCGTGGTTTTTCATGATCTTTCGCGATTTTTCATCATCTTTCGCGACGTTTCGTCATCTTTCAAGATATTTCATCATCTTTTAGGATGTTTCCCTGACTTTGTTGATGTTTCATCATATTTCAAAAATATTTTGTCATCTTTCATCATTTTTTATTATTTTTCTCGATCTTTAGTGACCTTTTGTGATTTTTCATCGTATTTCACATTGTTTCGTCATATTTTGTGATATTTTAGGATGTTTTGTGGTATTTTGTTATATTTCACAGTTGTTTGTTATATTTTAGGATGTTTTTTGGTTTTTGCTATTGTTTCATCATCTTTCATGATCTTTCGTGATCTTTCGCAATTTTTTGTAATATTTCTTCATCTTTCATGAATTTTTTGCGGTCTTTTGAGATCTTTCGCAATTTTTTGTGATGTTTATTCATCTTTCATGACTTTTTGCGGTTTTTTTTAATTATTCATCATCTTTCGTGATTTTCCATAATATTTCGTCATATTTCATCATCTTTCATAATGTTTTGCGATCTTTCATGATCTTTCGTGATCTTTCATGGTATTTCGTCATCCTTCGTTATCTTTCATGACATTTCATCATTTATCAAGAACTTTTATCATCTTTTAGGATGTTTCACTGACTTTGTTGATGTTTCATTATCTTTCGCAATATTTCGTCATCCTTCATCATTTTTTACTATCTTTCTCGATCTTTTGTGATTTTTCTTCATATTTCGCATTGTTTCGTCATCTTTCTTGATATTTTAGAATGTTTTACAGTCCTTTGTTATATTTCACAGTCTTTTGTTATATTTTTGGATGTTTGCGGCTTTTGTTATTGTTTCTTCATCTTTCATGATATTTCGTGATCTTTCACAATTTTTAGTGATCTTTCTTCATCTTTCATGATTTTTTGCGGTCTTTTATGATTGTTCATCATCTTTCATGATTTTCCATAATATTTCTTTATCTTTCAGGATGTTTTGCAATATTTCATGGTATTTCGCGATCTTTCACAGTATTTCGTGATCTTTCATGACATTTCATCATTTTTCAAGATCTTGCATCATCTTTTAGAATGTTTTGCAATATTTCGTGATCTTTTGTCGTCTTTCATGATCTTTCGTGATTTTTCATCATCTTTCGTGATATTTCATCATCTTTCAAGATATTTCATCATCTTTCAAGATGTTTTGTTGTCTTTCTTGATATTTCATAATATTTTCAATATTTTGTCATCTTTCATCATTTTTTACGATCTTTCTCAACCTTTCATGATATTTTGTGATTTTTCGTCATCTTTCGTATTGCTTCATCATCTTTCATGAAATTTTTTAATGTTTTGTAGTCTTTTGTTATATTTCGCAGGATTCTGTTATATTTTAGGATGGTTTTTGGTTTTTGTTATTGTTTCATCATCTTTCATAATATTTCATGATCTTTCTCAATTTTTTGTGATCTTTCTTCATCTTTCATGATTTTTTGCAGTATTTTATGATTTTTCATCATCTTTTATTATGTTTTGTGATCTTTTGTGACTTTTCACAATCTTTCCTGGTATTTCATGATCTTTCATGATTTTTCGTCATCTTTCAAGATCTTTCATCATCTTTTAGGATGTTTCGCTCACTTTCTTGATATTTCATCATCTTTCACAATCTTTCGTCATCTTTCATCTTATTTTTACGATCTTTCTTAGTATTTCGTGATCTTTTGTGATTTTCCATCATATTGTGCATTTTTTCGACATCTTTCATGATATCTTAGAATGCTTTGTGGTATTTTTTTATATTTCATGGTCTTTTGTTATATTTAAGGATGTTTTGCAGTTTTTGTTATTTTTTCGTCATCTTTCATGATCTTTCACTATATTTTGCGATCTTTCTTCATCTTTCATGGATTTTTACGATCTTTTATGATTTTCATCTTTCTTGATTTTCCATCATCTTTTGTCATATTTCGTCATCTTTCACTATTTTTTGCGACCTTTCATGATCTTTCGCAATGTTTCATGGTATTTCATGATCCTTCATGATTTTTCGTTATTTTTCATGACATTTCATCATTTTTCAAGATCTTTCATCATCTTTTAGGATGTTTTGCGATCTTTCGTGATTTTTCACAATCTTTAGTGGTCTTTCATGATCTTTTGTAATTTTTCATCATCTCTCAAGATCTTTTGTCATCTTTCAGGATGTTTTGCTGACTTTCTTGATGTTTCATCATCTTTCGCAAGCTTTCATCATCTTTCATCATTTTTTATGATCTTTCTCGATCCTTCATGTTCTTTTGTGATTTTTCTTCATATTTTGAATTCTTTCGTCATCTTTCATGATATTTTAGGATGTTTTGGAGTGATTTGTTATATTTCGCAGTCTTTTGTTATATTTTAGGATGTTTTGCGGTTTTTCTTATTGTTTCGTCATCTTTCATGATCTTTCGTGATTTTTCGCAATTTTTTGTGATATTTTTTCATCTTTCATTATTCTTTGTAGCCTTTTATGTTTTTTCATCATCTTTCGAGATTTTCCATCATCTTTCGTTATATTTCATCATATTTTAGGATGTTTTTTGATCTTCCATGATCTTCCGTGATCTTTCATGGTATTTCGTGATCCTTGGTGATTTTTCATTATCTTTCATGACATTTCATCATTTTTTAAGATCTTTCATCATCTTTTAGGATTTTTTTCGATCTTTGGTGATTTTTCGTGATCTTTCGTAGTCTTTCATAATCTTTCATGATTTTTCATCATCTTTCATGATGTTTTGTCATCTTTCAAGATATTTCATCATATTTTAGGATGTTTCACTGACTTAGTTGATGTTTCATCATCTTTCATAATATTTCATCATCTTTCATCATTTTTTATGCTTTTTCTCGATCCTTCGTGACCTTTTGTGATTTTTCGTCATATTTCGCATTTTTTCGTCACCTTTCATGATCTTTTGTGATCTTTCGCAATTTTTTGTCATCTTTATTCATCTTTCATTACTTTTTTTGGTTTTTTAATGATTTTTCATCATGTTTCATGATTTTACATCATCTTTCGTCCTATTTCATCATCTTTTAGGATGTTTTGTGATCTTTAATGATATTTTGTGGTATTTCGGGATCCTTCATGCTTTTTTGTTATCTTTCGTGACATTTCATCATTTTTCAAGATCTTTCATCATCTTTTAGGATGTTTTGCGATCTTTCATGACTTTTTCATGATATTTCGTGGTATTTCATGATCTTTCATGATTTTTCATCATCTTTCACAATGTTTCGTCATCTTTCAAGATCTTTCATCACCTTTTAGGATGTTTCGTTGACTTTGTTGATGTTTCATTATCTATCGCAATCTTTCCTCGTTGTCATCAATTTTTACCATCTTTCTCGATCTTTTGTGATTTTTCATCATATTCCACGTTGTTTCATCATATTTCGTTATATTTTCAGATGTTTTGCGATCTTTTTTTATATTTTGTAGTATTTTGTTATATTTTAGGATGTTTGCAGATTTTTTTATATTTTAGGATGTTTTCGGCTTTTGTTATTGTTTCTTCATCCTTCATGATATTCCGTGATCTTTTGCAATTTTTAGTGACGTTTCTTCATCTTTCATTATTTTTTGCAGTCTTTTATGATTTTTCATCATCTTTCATGATTTTTCATTATCTTTTATGATTTTCCATCATCTTTCAGGATGTTTTATGATCTTTCATGATATTTCGTGATCCTTCGTGATTTTTCGTTATCTTTCGTGACATTTCATCATTTTTCAAGATCTTTTATCATCTCTTAGGATGTTTTACGATCTTTCATGATTTTTCGCGATATTTCGTGGTGTTTCATGATCTTTCGTTATTTTTCATCATCTTTCTTGATGTTTCATCATATTTTGCAATATTTCACCATCTTTCATAAATTTTTATGATCTTTCTCAATATTTCATGATATTTTGTGATTTTGCATCATATTTCGCATTGTTTTCTTATATTTTGTGATATTTTAGGATGTGTTGTGGTATTTTGTTATATTTCGTAGGCTTTTATTATATTTTAGGATGTTTTACGGTTTTTATTGTTGTTTCGCCATCTTTCATGATATTTCGTGATCTTTCTCATTTTTTGTGATATTTCTCCACCTTTCATGGTTTTTTACAATCTTTCAGGATGTTTTGCGATCTTTCATGAACTTTCGCGATCTTTCATGGTATTTTGTGATCCTTCGTGATTTTTCATTATATTTCATGACATATTATAAATTTTCAAGATCTTTCATTATCTTTGAGGATGCTTTGCAATCTTTCAAGATTTTTCGCGATCTTTCGTGGCCTTTCATGATATTTCATGATTTTTCATCAATTTTTATGAGCTTTCTCGATCTTTCATGATCTTTTGCAATTTTTCGTCATATTTTACATTGTTTCATCATCTTTCATGATATTTTAGGATGTTTTTTCGATCTTTCGTCATCTTTCATGGTCTATTGCAATATGTCATGATAATTTAGGATTTTTGTAGACTTTTTGCAGTCTTTCGCAGTCTTTTAGGATGTTTCACGGTATTTCACGATCTTTTGTGATTTTTCATCATCTTTCCTTATCTTTCTTAATCTTTTAGGATGTGTTGTGGTCTTCCATGACTTTTGGTCATCTCCCATGATCTTTTTTCATCTTTTGTGGCATTTTAGGATGTTTTGCAGTCTTTCGTAACCTTTTGTTATATTTCGTGATCTTTTCTCATATTTTGGGATCTTTTCGTCATCTTTCGTGAAATTTCATCATTTTCTAAGATCTTTCATCATATTTCAGGATCTTTTGCGATCTTTCAGGATTTGTCGCGATCTTTCGTGGTCTTTTATGATCATTCGTGATTTTTCATCATCCTTCATGATGTTTCGTCATCTTTAAGATCTTTCATCATCTTTTAGGATGTTTCACTGACTTTCTTGATGTTTCATCTGCTTTCACAATCTTTCATCATCCCTCATAATTTTTTACGATCTTTCTTGATATTTCCTGATCTTTTGTGATTTTTTGTCATGTTTCGCAACATTTTATCATCTTTCGTGATATTTTAGGATATTTTGCGGTCTTTTGTTATATTTCGTGGTCGTTTGTTATATTTTAGGATGTTTTGTCGTTTGTTTCAATGTTTTATAATGTTTCATGATCTTTTGTGATCTTTCACAATTTTTTGTGATCTTTCTTTATCGTTCATGATTTTTTAAGGTCTTTTATGATTTTTCATCATCTTTCGAGATTTTCCATCATCTTTCGACATATTTCATCATCTTTGAGGATTTTTGTGCTATTTCATGAACTTTCGCGATATATCAGGGTATTTTGTGATCCTATGTGATTTTTCGTTATGTTTCATCACATTTCATCATTTTTCAAGATCTTTCATCTGTTTTGCGATCATTCATGATTTTTCGTGATCTTTTGTGGTATTTCATGATTTTTCATTATCTTTCATAATGTTTTGTCATCTTTCAAGATCTTTCATCATATTTTAGGATGTTTCACTGACTTCTTTAAAGTTTCATCATCTTTCGCAATCTTTCATCATTTTTTATGATCTTTCTCGATCTTTCATCATCTTTTGTGATTGTTCTTCATATTTCGCATTGCTTTGTCATCTTTCATGATATTCTAGGATGTTTTGTGGTCTTTTTTTATATTTCGCTGTCTTTTTCTATATTTAAGAATGTTTTGCGGTTTTTGTTATTGTTTTGTTTTCTTTCATGATCTTTCGTGATCTTTCGCTATTTTTTGTGATCTTTCCTAATATTTCATGATCTTTCGTGATTTTCCATCATCTTTCGTCATAATTCATCATGTTTCAGGATGTTTTGGGTTCTTTCATGATCTTTCACAATCTTTCGTGGTATTTTGTGATCCTTCCTGATTTTTTCGTTATCTTTCATGATATTTTATCATTTTTCAATATCTTTCATCCTCTTTTAGGATGTTTTGCAATATTTTGTGGTTTTTCATTGTCTTTGTGGCCTTTCATGATATTTCGTGATTTTTCATCATTTTCGCGATGTTTCGTCATTATTCAAGATCTTCCGTCATCTTTTACAATGTTTCCCTAGCTTTCTTGATGTTTCATCATCTTTCGCAATTTTTCGTTACCTTTCATCGCTTTTTACAATCCTTCTCGATCTTTCGTGATCTTTTGTGATTTTTCGTCATATTTTGCATTGTTTTGTCATCTTTCATGATATTTTAGGATGTTTTACGGTATTTTGTTATATTTCACAGTCTTTTTTTTTTTATATTTTAGGATGTTTTGCAATTTTTTTTATTGTTTCGTCATCTTTTATGATCTTTCGTGATATTTCACAATTTTTTGTGATATTTCTTCATTTTCCTAGTTTTTTGTGGTCTTTTAATCTTTGGTCATATTTCATCATATTTCAAGATGTTTTGCGATATTTCATGATCTTTCGCAATATTTCATGGTATTTCATGATCCTTCGTGATTTTTCATTATCTTTCCTAACATTTCATCATTTTTCAAGATATTTCATAATCTTTTAGGATGTTTTTCGATCTTTCATGATTCTTCGCGATCTTTCGTGGTATTTCATGATCTTTCGTGATTTTTCATCATCTTTCGCGATATTTTTTCATCTCTCCAGATATTTCATCGTCTTTTAGGATGTTTCGCAGACTTTGTTGATGTTCCATCATCTTTCGCAATTTTTCGTCATCTTTCATCATTTTTCTCGATCTTTCATGATGTTTTATGATTTTTCATCATATTTCGCACTGTTTTGTCATCTTTCGTGATATTTTAAGATCTTTTGTGGTCTTTTGTTATATTTCATGGTCATTTGTTATATTTTAGGATGTTTTTTTGTTTTTGTTATTGTTTGGTCATATTTCATGATCTTTCATGATCTTTCGCAATATTTTGTGATCATTCTTCATCTTTCATGTTTTTTTGCGGTCTTTTATGATTTTTCATCATCTTTCATGATTTTCCATCATCTTTCATCATATTTCACCGTCTTTCATTATGTTTTGGTATCTTTCATGATCTTTCGCGATCTTTATCATTTTTAAAAATCTTTCATCATCTTTTAGGATGTTTTGCGATCTTTCGTTATCTTACTTGATATTTCCTGATTTTTCATCATCTTTTGTAATGTATCGTCATCTTTCAAGATATGTCATCATCTTTTAGAATGCTTTGCTAACTTTTTGATGTGTCATCATCTTTCAAAATATTTTGTCATCTTTCATCATTATTTATGATCTTTCTCATTCTTTCTTGATATTTTGTGATTTTTCATCATAGTTCACATTGTTTCATCATATTTCATGATTTTTTGCTGTGTTTTATGATTTTTCATAATCTTTCGTGATTTTTCATAATCTTTCATCATATTTGATCACCTTTCGAGATGTTTTGCAGTATTTCGTCATCTTTCATCATTTTTTACGATATTTCTCATTCTTTCATGATCTTTTGTCATTTTTCATCATATTTCACACTGTTTCATCATCCTTCGTGATATTTTAGGATGTTTTGCGGTCTTTTGTTATATTTAGTGGTATTTTCTTACTTTTAAGTATGTTCTGCAATTTTTGTTATTGTTTCGTTGTCTTTCATGATATTTCATGATATTTCCCATTTTTTTGTGGTCTTTCTTCATCTTTCATGATCATTTACAGTCTTTTATGATTATTCATCATATTTTGTGACTTTCCATCATTTTTCGTTATATTTCATCATCTTTCACGATCTTTCGTGTTATTTCGTGATCCTTCATGATGTTTCGTTATCTTTCATGACATTCCATCATTTTTCAAGATATTTCATTATCCTTTAGAATTTTTTGGAATATTTCATGATTTTTTGCGATCTTTGATGGTATTTCATGATATTTCATGATTTTTCATCATTTTCGCAATGTTTCTTCATCTTTCGTCATCTTTTAAGATGTTTCGCTGAATTTCTTGATGTTTCATCATCTTTCGCAATCTTTCTTCATCTTTCATCTTTTTTTACAATATTTCTCGATCTTTCGTGATCCTTTGTGATTTTTCATCATATTTTGCACTCTTTCATCATCTTTCATGATATTTTAGGGTGTTTTGTAGAATTTTGTTTTATTTCATAGTTTTTTTGTTATATTTTAGGACGTTATACGGGTTTTTTTATTGTTTAGTCATCTTTCATGATCTTTCGTGAGTTTTCGCAATCTTTTGTGATATGTCTTCATCTTTCATGATTTTTTGCGGTGTTTTAATCTTTTGTCATCTTTCATCAACTTCCAGGATGTTTTGCGATTTTTCATGATCTTTTGCAATTTTTTGTGGTATTTCGTGATCCTTCGTGATTTTTCGTTATCTTTCCTGACATTTCATCGTTTTTCAAGAGTTTTCACCATATTTTAGGATGTTTTGCGATCTTTGGTGATTTTTCGCGATCTTTCATGGTCTTTCATGATCTTTCGTGATTTTCCATCATCTTTCATGATGTTTCGTCATCTTTCAAGATCTTTCATCATATTTTAGGATGTTTTGCTGACTTTGTTGACGTTTCATCGTCTTTCGCAATATTTCATCATATTTCATCATTTTTTATGATCTTTTTCAATCTTTCGTGATCTTTTGTGATTTTTCGTCATATTTCGCATTGTTTCGTCATCTTTCATGATAGTTTAGGATGTTTTGCTATATTTTGTTATATTTCATAATCGTTTGTGATATCTTAAGATGTTTTGTGGTTTTTGTTATTGTTTCATCATCGTTCATGAACTTTTGTGATGTTTCACAATTTTTTGTGATATTTCTTAATCTTTCATGACTTTTTGTGATTTTTAATGTTTTTTCATCATATTTCATGATTTTCCATCATCTTTCGTCATATTTCATCATATTTTAGGATGTTTTGCAGTGTTTCATGATATTTCGCGATCTTTTGTGGTATTTCGTGATTTTTCGTTATCATTCGTGACATTTCATCATTTTTCAAGATCTTTCATCATCTTTTAGGTTGTTTCGCTGACTTTTTTGATGTTTCATTACTTGTCACAATATTTCGTCATCTTTCTTCATTTTATACAATCTTTCTAAATCTTTCGTGATCTTTAGTGATTTTTCGTCATATTTCGTCATTTTTCATGATATTTTAAGATGTTTTGCGGTCTTTTGTTATATTTCATAGTATTTTGTTATATTTTAGGTGTTGGAAATGTTGTCATTGATGGCAAAGGAAGTGGCACCGAAGGAGCATCTGAATAGCAACAAGGCAAAAAGAGAAGCAAAGAGACCAGCAGAAAGAGCAAAGAAGCAGAGAGGAAGCAAGGAAGATAAGGAACTAAGGCAACAGACAATGTAGAAACAGAGTAGGAGAAAAAGGCCATCGAATAAAAAAATATAAGTGAATGGTAATCTATGATAAGTAAGAAATCCATTGAAGGAATTAATGGTTGAAGAGATATGATGAATGTAGCGAAGATTACAATTACGATGGACCATAGTACAGTGATCAGCTTACGGAATCAAGAACTTGAGTGTGCAGTTAGAAGCGGAACTGTGACAAGATAGAACTTTGAACATGCAATGGAAGGTTGATATAGTATATATATATCATAGTAGCATTGAAGACAAAGTGACATTGTGTTGTGTCGAGGTCGGAAGGTAGTAACCGGTGTAAAGAATGTATGTTAAAAGACTCAAACGAAATTGTGAACAAAGTGTTAAACCTAGCAATTGAGCTGTAATAAAAGGCAAAACCTTAAAGCGCAACTTAATTATAATATTACATTGAAAAGGCGATGGAACCCTGTGTGGAAGAGCGGAACCATGACCAAGTGAACAGTGAAGGCAGTTTACAGTTTTCATCGCACCACCTATGCGGAGTGAGCGGTATTTGAGGAGTTGGGAGCGATTCCATAAATCACTCGACACGTGGCAAGGAGACCCACGGAAAACTTCTTGTCACTGTGTGCCATCGCGTGTTATAGTTCGACCTAGGATGCCCAGCGATATCGTTGAGCACCATTGATCTGGGAAGGGGTCATCGGACGGTCATCATTTGTTGAAGGTGCGCGAATATTAACACAAGTACGGCGGGCCATCGCACGTTAACGTTCGGCATCGGAGGTCGTGCGATATGCATATACGTTGTTGATATGGAAGCTTGCTAATCTAACGGTGATCGGACGCTGGACTTACACGAAATTTAATTATGGTACTGTGCGCGTATTTGATTGGCTATTGACTATATTTGTGGGCCCGGGGTCAAAGGTTTATCATATTGTTTGAAAGCGTTAAAATGCGAAAGGTTAACCTTAATCCTAAAGTTAAGTTCAAAAGTATTAAATTAATTATTTAATTACCAATATCAATAGAACAGTGGGAGTTATGGAGACCCCGCTGGATTATCTATTTGACCCCGTCCACGAATACCATTAGCAACTGAATGGTTTTGACCCAAGGTTTTAATAAAGGAGAAAACTATATAAGGTGATGAGAATCATGAAAAACGGTGTGCGTGTGAAAGGGTTGGTAATAAACGAATCTCTTTTAGAGATATCTGTATGAAAAACTCTGATATATCTGAATCTATGGTGCACCTGTGAATATGATGATTGATCAAGATCTCTAGATCAGATGATGATTAATTCCTGGTTTAATTGACTGACGAAATCATGAAGAACGTATGCATAAATAAGGGTTGTGAATGAATACTTCACTCTGAAGTATATCTGTATGGAATGGGTAACAGATTGCTGAGAGATCTGAATTAAGGATGCACCTCCAAAGAAAATAAATAAATCTGGTGGCCTGCGAGGTATGTTGTGTGGAAGTGAATGAAACGTTGTTCGCAATAGGTCTGAGGGTCGAAGCCTTCAGTGAGGGGGTTGTAGCTCCCTTCCAGTGGTGGCTAGAGAACGAGAAAAGGTTGTAGCCTTTCTGCAGGTGGGTGCCTGCGTGCTAGCATAAGTCTGCACCAACATAAATTGTAAAAAGTTTTCTTTATAATAAAAATTGAAGACTGAGACTACAGCAGTAGTGGTTTTCTCCCGAATCGGGTTTCCACCTTAAATACTGGTGTTCTTATGTGTTACTTATGTTTGATGGTTTGTTCTGTTATTTCTGTTCATGCTTACTAAACATCTGATGAATGAATGATGGAATAAGATCTCTGTACATACAAGTTGGATTCAGTAATGTAACATATGGTTTTAAATAGAAGGAAAAGTAAATTTTTTAGTCAGCTCTAAATACTGATTCACCCCCCCCCTCTCAGTATATTTCCCAACATTAGGATGTTTGTATTTTTTGTTATTATTTCGTTATCTATCATAATATTTTGCAACTTTTACTGATATTTCTTCATCTTTCATGATTTGTTGCGGTCTTTTATGATTTTTCATCATCTTTCATGATTTTCCATCACCTTTCGTCATATTTGATTATCTTTCAGGATGTTTTGCGATCTTTCCTGATCTTTCGCGATATTTCATGGTATTTCACAATCCTTCATGATTTTTCGTTATCTTTCGTGACATTTCATTATTTTTCAAGATCTTTAATCATCTCTTAGGATGTTTTGTGATCTTTCGTGATCTTTCGTGGTGTTTCATTATCTTTCATGATTTTTCATCATCTTTTAGGATGTTTCGTTGTCTTTCTTGATGTTTCATAATATTTTGCAATATTTCGTCACATTTCATCATTTTTTACAATCTTTATTGATCTTTCATGATATTATATGAGTTTTCGTCATATTTCACATTGTTTCGTCATCCTTCATGATATTTTAAAACGTTTTGCGGTCTTTCGTTATATTTCTTAGGCTTTTGTTATATTTTAGGATTTTTTTTATAGGTTTTTTATTGTTTCGTCATCTTTCATGATATTTCGTGATCTTTCTCAATTTTTTACGATCTTTATTCATCGTCCATGATTTTTTGCGATCTTTTATGATTTTGCATCATCTTTCGTGATTTTCCACCGTCTTTCCTCATATTTCATCATCTTTTAGGATGTTTTGAGATCTTTCATGATTTTTCACGTTCTTTCATGGTATTTTGTGATCCTTCTTGATTTTTCATTATCTTTTGTAACATGTCATCATATTTCAAGACATTTCATCATATTTTAGGATGTTTTGCGATCTTTCGTGATTTTTCGCGATATTTCACGATCGTTCATGATATTTTGTCATTTTCCATCATCTTTCGTGATGTTTCTTCATCTTTCAAGATATTTCATCATCTTTTAGGATGTTTTGCTGACTTTCTTCATGTTTCATCATCTTTCGCTATTTCATCATTTTTTACAATCTTTCTCGATCTTTCGTGATCTTCTGTGATTTTTCATCATATTTCATGATATTTTAGGATGTTTTGTAGTCTTTTGTTGTATTTCATAGTCGTTTGTTATATCTTAAGATGTTTTGTAGTTTTTGTTATTTTTTCGTCATGTTTCATGATCTTTCGTGATGTTTCGCATTTGTTTGTGATCTTTCTTCATCTTTCATGACTTTTTGCGGCTTTTTATGATTTTTCATTATCTCTTGTGATTTTCCATCATCTTTATACATATTTCATCATCTTTCAAGATGTTTTGCGATATTTCATGATCTTTTGCGATCTTTCATGGTATTTCGTAATTCTTCGTGATTTTTCTTTATCTTTCATGACATTTCATCATTTTCAAGAAGTTTCATCATCTTTTAGGATGTTTTGCGATCATTAATGATTTTTCGCAATATTTCGTGGTAATTTCATGATCTTTTGTGGTATTTCATGCTCTTTCATGTTTTTTCATTATCTTTCGTGATGTTTCGTCATCTTTCAAGATATTTCAACATGTTTTAGGATGTTTCACTGACTTTCTTGATGTTTGATCATCTTTCGCAGTGTTTCATCATCTTTCATCAATTTTTATGATCTTTCTTGACCTTTCGTGATCTTTTGTGATTTTTTGTCATATTTCGCATTGTTTCATCATCTTTCGTGATATTTTAGGATGTTTTCGGTCTTTTATTATATTTTGCGGTGTTTTGCGGTTTTTGTATTGTTTCGTCATATTTCATGATCTTTTGTGATCTTTCGCAATTTTTTGTGATCTTCATCTTTCATGATTTTTTGCGGTCTTTTATGATTTTTCATCATCTTTCATGATTTTCCATCATTTTTTGTCATATTTCATCATCTTTTAGGATGTTTTGCAATATTTCATGATATTTTGCAATCTTTCGTGGTATTTCGTGATCCTTCATGATTTTTCTTATCTTTTGTGACATTTAATCATTTTGCAAGATCTTTCATCATCTTTTAGGATGTTTTGCAATATTTCGTGATTTTTTGCAATCTTTTGTGGTCTTTTATGATCTTTCGTGATTTTTCATCATCTTTCACAATGTTTCGTCATCTTCCAAGATCTTTCTTCATCTTTTAGTATTTTTCATTGACTTTCTTGGTGTTTCATCATCTTTCGTAATATTTCGTCATCTTTTATCATTTTTTACGATCTTTCTCAATCTTTAGCGATATTTTGTGATCTTTCGTGCTATTTCGTGATCCTTCATGATTTTTCGTTATCTTTCATGAGATTTTATTGTTTTTCAAGATCTTTAATCATATTTTAGGATGTCTTCCAATATTTCGTGATTTTTCACAATTTTTCGTGGTCTTTTATCATCTTTCGTGATTTTTCATCATTTTCGCGATGTTTCATCATCTTTCAAGATCTTTCATCATCTTTCAGGATGATTTGCTGACTTTCTTGATGTTTCATAATTTTTCGCAATCTTTCGTCATATTTCATCATTTTTTACGATCTTTCTTGATCTTTCGTGATCTTTTGTGATTTTTCATCATATTTTGCATTGTTTCATCAACTTTCATGGTATTTTAAGATGTTTTGCAGTCTTTTGTTATATTTTAAGATGTTTTACAATTTTTCTTATTGTTTTGTTATCTTTCATGATCTTTCATGATATTTCATGATTTTTTGCGGTCTTTTCATCTTTCATCATATTTCATCATCTTTTGAGGACCTTTTATGATATTTCATGATCTTTTACTATCTTTTGTAGTATTTCGTGATCCTTCATGATTTTTTGTTATCTTTCATGAAATTTCATCATTTTTCAAGATCTCTCGTCATCTTTTATTATGTTTTGCGATCTTTTGTTATTTTTCCTGATCTTTCGTGATTTTCATCATATTTTGCAATGTTTCGTCATCTTTCAAGTTATTTCATCATCTTTTAGGATGTTTCGCTGAATTTATTGATGTTTCATCATCTTTCATCATTTTTATGATCTTTCTTGATCTTTCGTGATCTTTTGTTATTTTTCATCATATTTCTCATTGTTTCATCATCTTTTGTGATATTTTAAGATGTTTTGTGGTCTTTTGTTATATTTCGCAGTCATTTGTTATATTTTAGGTTGTTTTGCGATTTTTTTTTTATTGTTTCATCATCTTTCATGATCTTTTGTGATCTTTCACAATTTTTTGTGATCTTTCTTCATCTTTAATGATTTTTTTCCATCTTTTATGATTTTTCATCATCTTCGTGATTTTGCATCATCTTTTGTCATATTTCATCATCTTTTTGGATGTTTTGCAATCTTTCATGACCTTTCACGATATTTCGTGGCATTTCGTGATCCTTCGTGATTTTTTGTTATCTTTCATGAAATTTCATCATTTTTCAAGATCTTTCATCATATTTTAGGATGTTTTTTTATCTTTCATGAATTTTCATGATTTTTCGCGATATTTCATGATTTTTCATCATTTTCGCGATGTTTCATCATATTTCAAGATCTTTCATCATTTTTTAGAATGTTTTGCTAAATTTCTTGATGTTTCATTATCTTTCACAATATTTCGTCATCTTTAACAATTTTTTATGATCTTTCTTTATCTTTCGTGATCTTTTGTGATTTTTCGTCATATTTTGCATTGTTTCATTATCTTTCGTGATATTTTAGGATGTTTTCTGGTATTTTATTATATTTAGGATTTTTTGCGGTATTTGTTAGTGTTTTGTCATCTTTCATGATCTTTCGTGATCTTTAGCCATTTTTTGTGATCTTTCTCAATATTTCATGAATTTTTTGTGGTCTTTTAATCTTTCATCATATTTTGTCATCTTTCAGGATGTTTTGCGATCTTTCATGATCTTTCGTGATCTTTCGTGATATTTCATGATTGTTCGTGATTTTTCATTATTTTTCATGACATTTTATCATTTTTCAAGATCTTTCACCATCTTTTAGGATGTTTTGCGATCTTTTGTGATTTTTCACGATCTTCCGTGGTCTTTCATTATCTTTCATGGATTTTCATCATCTTTCATGATGTTTAGTCAAATTTCAAGATATTTCATCATCTTTTAGAAGGTTTCACTGACTTTCTAAATGTTTCATCATCTTTCGCAATCTTTCTTCATTATTCATCATCTTTCACGATGTTTCGTCAAATTTCAAGATATTTCATCATCTTTTAGGAGGTTTTGCTGACTTTCTTGATGTTTCATGATCTTTCGCAATATTTCGTCATTATTCATCATTTTTTACGATCTTTCTTTATCTTTTGTGATTTTTTGTCATATTTCGCATTGTTTCGTCATCTTTCATGATATTTTAGGATGTTTTATGATATTTTTTATTTTTTCGTCATATTTCATGATCTTTCATGATCTTTCGGAATTTTTTGTGATCTTTCATGATTTTTTGCGGTCTTTTCATCTTTCGTCATATTTCATCATCTTTCAGGATGTTTTCAATATTTCATGATGTTTCACGATCTTTTGTGGTATTTCATGATCCTTCGTGATTTTCGTTATCTTTCATGGCATTTCATCATTTTTCAAGATCTTTCATCATATTTTAGGATGTTTCGCGATCTTTTGTGGTCTTTCATGATATTTCTTATTTCTTCATTATATTTCACGATGTTTCGTCATCCTTCAAGATATTTCTTCATCTTTTAGGATGTTACGATGACTTTCTTGATGTTTCATCATCTTTTTCAATATTTTGTCATCTTTCATCATTTTTACGATATTTCTCGATCTTTCATTATCTTTTCAGATTTTTGGTCATATTTATCATTATTTCGTCATCTTTTGTGATATTTTAGGATGTTTTATGGTCTTTTCTTATATTTATTGGTCTTTTGTTATATTTTGTGGTCGTTTGTTATATTTTAGGATGTTTTGCAATCTTTTGTTATATTTCATGGTCGTTTGTATTATTTTAGGATTTTTCCCGATTTTTGTTATTGTTTCATGATCTTTCATGATGTTTCATGATCTTTTGCAATTTTTTGTGACCTTTCTTCATCTTTCATGATTTTTTGTGGTTATTTCATATTTTTTCATATTTCATCATCTTTCAAGATTTTTACGTAGGTAAATCCTCTCTGCGGATAGAGACGATCCCTCTAGCCCCAGGGTGGGTCTAGAAACAAAGGGACATGCTAAAGTGTTGCTTCCTAGTTAATGAATGAACAAGAGAGATGGTAGATCGACCTACCTGGAATCCAATGTTGTCATTGTTGTGGAAAGAGTAGTAGCCTCTCGCTCTTGGCTTGGAAAATCACAATCTGTTCGTTGTTACGCCCAAATACCTGCACATAGAACAAGACACAAGAACAACATACAACATCATAGTTTCACTCATAACTATTAACCAATCAAAGAGGGCTAAACATATCGCATTACACAAACATTATAACACAATAGTGGAACCAAACAGTAGTCATGTATAAAAATGAATATAAGGAGGAGTTACAACTGGTGCTTTGACGTCGCAGTCTCCTCCAGCAGGGTTCAGGTGAAGCACGTCTCAGATGTTCATTAGGAAATTTGGATAGGATGAAGGCATGGGCTCAAGCTTCCTCAACGTAATTCCTTCTTATTCTATCTTCTCTAGTAATTTAGCTATATTATGTCTAATTCTCCAAGTTCATCTAGCTTGTACTAAGAGAGATAATTTCTTTTATAGAGGAAAAGGTGGAGGTTGGGATCCCTACAAAGGTGGGAGGGAGTCTTATCCTTTAGGAGAGTTCCAAGGGAGGTGGAAACCACTAACTAAAGGAGGGATTCTATGGTTATTTCAGTTCAACCACTCTCAATGCTTCATCCTCAAGGTGGTTGGAATGGAACCTTTGCCTCTATTTTTTTTTTAAAATCCATAAACAGCTTGGCATGGGTGCTTAATTGGGACAGAGCACCAACTGGCGCAAGCTTAGTGTTATTTTCTAGCTCAATGCGGGAGTGTAACTAGCTAATCGCGCCAAGTCAAAAACAAGGGTTTTTACATTCCTGCTCAAGGAAATGTCAACAGGAGGAATATTTCTCTCATGTAAAGGGATGCAATGATAGTCTTTGCAAGGCATGACACTGCTTATTGGTCACATAAATGACCCTCCAATGGGAAATATGGGGATTGTAGGGACAGTGAAAATATCTTGTGTAACAGATGCCCCCTAAAGCATGAGGTCCGAGGGAGAGGAAGGGGCGAAATGATTTATGAGAACGTGTTCGAACCAAACACCACTATCGGAAAACCTGAAATTACAGATACAACTGATATCTCTGATACATGAACATGTGGCATGGGCACAACCATCCATAATAGAGTATATATAAAAACTGATATCTGAGGTATGGACGCAACCATCCAATAGTAAGGATCAAAAAATAGACTCAGGTATGGTTGCAACCATCCGATCAAAAGAGTCATGAAATAAGTTATAAAAATCAACCAAAATCTGCAGCCTGGACTTTATCAGACAAAATCCAGGGTCTTGCGCTCCATCTCGACCCGAACAAGTAAAATTTCAGGCATGCGAATATATGAGCTGAAGTCGAACATGCAAGAAAATTAACTAATTACCAGCCATTGATGAAAGTTGTTAATAGGTACGAGGGAAACCAACAATAATTAAAATGGCTCTCAAGGTAAAACCGGTACAATCCACGAGATGTGAACAGTGATCTGGCATTGAACATCGGCAAAATCACTCGACCGAAGGCCAATGATGTGGACCTTGCATCGAATGCGAAAACCTGCCATTAAGGCATGCAGGTTCTAGGGTACTAGAATAGAGTCTCTCGATCAAATTCTTAGATAATGAGTTGAAGTCGACAGGAAGTGACCTGATCAAAGGTGGGCCATAATTTTTCCCACATCATTGATACGAGACAAAGGAACATGATAATAGTGAATCAGGACCAACAAAGAATCAGAGGGAGGTTGAAAACTGCAGAGGAAAACTTCTCTTGAACATATCAACATCATGACACATGATTTGGCAATATTTGACATCAAGGGATCTGAGGTCATGACGACGTGGCGAAGAGCAAATGATAGGTCAAAGGAGATTACCCAAACCCATGGAGGGCAAAAATGACGAAATGAGATGTCCCCAGCCCGACACGAATGTGGACAAGTGTCATGTTCAAGAGCGACATACTGCCAACATAACTAAAAATTGGTTCCATTTTTCCCCACCATATCTGGTGAGTACCCCAATTATTTTTTAAAACAAGCTTGAAGGGGATAGCATATGCTTGTCCTGTAATTTTTTCCTTCAGAAAAATCCATCCTAGTACATTTTACGAGCCCTATGAAGGAGGAACTCGAGTAACGTCATGGCGACGAATTTCGATGTCATAGTGTTTAATGAATCTGAAAAAGGGACAAGTCGACATCTTTTCATGTTTAGAGAGTTTGAAAAGAAGGAAGAAAAGAAAACTCCAACAATCCCTTTTTTTAGGTAGTCTCACAGATCTGAAAAGGTAGAAAACTATGCTTGCAAAAACCTCTTAGTCGCGATAGGCTAAGGTATTCCTTTTTCATAAATAATCCATCCCAACTCGAAGAAGGGTTAAACGTATACTGGGTAGATATCATTTCGTAGCCATTTAACGAGTTCAAAATGACAAGAATCTCGGCAATCGTTTCATTTTTAGAGAGTCAGAAAAGAGCTAAAAGATGACTCTAGTAGTAACTTTTTCATGTTTTTACCGAGTCCGAAAAAGTATAAAATTTAACTCATTACTTCATCAGTGTCGCATAAAAAACCTGTTGCTGCACAAGAGACACGTGTAAAACCCATTTCTCGAAAATAATACAATAAAATAATTGAAAAATATGTCTTAAAACCTAATTAGGGTTGTGAAAAAGTTATAAAATGCCAAAAATGGTAAAAATAATTACTTTTCACTTTTTACCTCTTGTGGAGCAATAATTACCCATTTCACCGTGCAATCTTGCAGTGACGATAGCGGTCAATCCAGCATACCAATCTCAAATCCGTCAGTTCCAGGTAAGATCCGAGATCCCTCTTGTCATTTAAAGTCATTTCTTACTATCCGCAAATTCCAATTTTGAATTATGGGGGAGGAAATGTAAATATTAGGGCACGGCAGTCGACGCGGGTTTCGAGCACAGAGTCGCGCCAACCGCCTAATTTTCTACACTAGGGCACGCCAACATCGTAAACCATTTTTATGTAAAATTTTAATCAAATACCCCAATTATTCACAAATTTAAGGTTAAAAAATGGCTAATACCACTCATATGAATGTGTTTGTAGGTAGAAATGTTCGGAAAAATACTGAGAGGGGGGGGGGTGAATCAGTATTTACTGCATATTCAAACCTTTTACTTTTTCATTCCTTTAAAACCCATACGCTACTTTGCTTAAGCCATCTAGCGTATACACGTGGATATCCTTCATAAAACTCGCATATACACAGAGATCTAATTATGATATTAGTTCTTCACTTATATCATTCCATCATTCATTCATTAGATGTTCTATAAACAGTAAACATGTGCAGTAAGAACAGAATAAACCATCACACAAAGCATCACACATGAACACCAGGATTTTTAGGTGAAAGCAGAAGTCGAAGGATAAAGACACCATTGCGATTTAACAAACCTTCAATATTTTATTATAGAGAAAACATATTACAACATATGTCTTAGATCTGAGACTCCTACCGACACGCTGACCACAGTAACGAGCTGCTGACCTCTCCTGAAGGGCGGCTCAACCCCACGGCTCGTTTACCGGCCTTTCTGGAAGAGAGCAAGCCACGATTTCGTTTACCGACCTCTCTCGGAAGGGAGCAACGACCCCACGATCTCGTTTACCGACCTCACGGAAGGAGCTACAGCACGGCTGAAGGCACAGCCTATTTAATGGACCACGTTTCATCAATTTTCACACTGGATCCAACAACTTCAATAGACCAATACTTGTAGGCCACGTTTCATCATATTTTCAGACTGGACCCTTTCCATACTTTTAAGCACAAACATACATCACCAATAGACACTTATCAACACAGATCAGATAGCAGAAACACAGCAGAACAGATCAGATATTTCATACCCTTTGCTTCAGCAAACCCTAGTTTGCATACGCGCTTTCCCTTCACTGATTTCGCGTATATACGCGCTTCCGTCCATATAAACCGGCGTATACCTCAGTACAAATTACAAAGTTAATTTTATTGCGCATACGCACTTTCTCTTCAGCGAAGCCGCGTATATACGCGCTTCCTCTTCGTCGAAGTAGCGTATAGATCTTCAACCATCAGAGAGCAGCATACTTCTTCAGATCAGACATTCAGTTCAGATTTACCCTTTTACTTTAGACATATGTTCGCCTCATTTCAGATCTAAGCCTTCCATAAACAGATCTAGCAAATACAGATACATTTCAGATCTAGAAATCCCGCTTCATCATTTCTTCATAGGTGCATCATAGATTCAGATCTATCATCAAACCTTTACCCTTTCCATACAGATATACTTCACAGAGAAGTATTCATTCAAGCTCAGACATCTTGCACCCTCACTAATGATTTTCATAATGAATTTCTTCTCTTTATATAGGTATATCTTTTTCAATACCACGGGCCCCTTTTTCAATACCATGAGCCAAAACAATACCATGAGCCTTCAATACCACGGGCCCCACTTTATGAACGCTTTTTCCCATATGCGACTTGGCACATTCTTTTCCACGTGCATACGCGACTTCCCTCAGACCGATACGCGTATGCCTTGAAACATACTCTTTTTATCAAAGATTTAGCACAAGCTGAATTCCTTTCTTCACTGCCTTCTATACTCACTGTAGATACATCATATTTACTTCATCAAGAACATATTCTATCAAGCACAACTTCATCAAGTAAGTTGCCATCTTCTTCATCAAGTTGGTTGCCATTCAATGACAACACTTAGCATCATGTTGCTAACTAACATCATTTCACACCAGATTTACATCGTTTACCAAGTCCATCAAGTCAAGAATAACTTCATCAGGTGTATTTCCATCAAGGACAACACATGCCAACAATCTCATGTCTTCATCTTCATTCAGTGGGTTGCCATCAAGGACAACACTTTGCATCATATTGCCAACAATCTCCCCCTTTGGACTTGATGGCAACCACGATGGTGTTTGGTTACCACAACAGATAGATACATTAAGAATAAAATGACACCATGTCATTCTCCCAAATATTTGACATCATTATCTTCATTCAAACACCATGTCACTCTCCCCCTTTGACATCAAGGGCAAAGGGCAGACCAAAGTCAACATACTCTCCCCCTTTTCTCCTCATGTGGAAGAAGCATTCTGCAGATCTGTTATATACTGAAGTGACCAAGATCCCCCTGAGTTCATGCTGAATCTTCAAACATATTTTCCAATGGAGTACATGATTCTATGAATTTCCTATCATCAATGACTCATACTTACATCAAATATCCAACCAAGTGGATTTACATATGAGACTCAACTACCCAACCAAGTGGGTTTACAAAATTTGATAAGTCCTTTACATGACTGAAATTTACAATTTTACATCATGGGTCTCAACATGACCTTTTCATCAAAATTACAAAAATGACCATTTAAGACCAACACCAGAAAGTCCTCAAGAAAGAGAACATATTTCAGAACCACCATAATGCCAACAATGCATTGTATTCAGCAATGTCACTGCTCTCCCTGAATCTATGCATCCAAGCATCCTTTTCATATGACTAAGGCTCCCCCTTAGTTTCTGCATCCTGAACACTTTCACCAACAAATCATCAAGGCATCTTTATCAAAATATGAGAAATAGAATTATGAGAACTGGAACACCACCAGAGATACCAAACAGTATCAGAGATACCAAATAGCACTGCAGCTATGCTGAAGAGAGCTGACTCCAAGCAAAAATTGTCAGCAATCAGACATACGTGGTTTTCTGTGCAGGAAATCGCGTATATACGCGATTGTGTTTCAGGAAACTTGCGTATCCACTACCATCTTCTATATTTTGACCAGATCTAATCCTCTGTGAGGAAAAGATAGTGTTCAGCTTCTTTCTGAGATATTTGACTGCTTCCCTGGACTACAGATAGAACAGAGTAGTTGTGTCTTCAAGCGTCATCCAATGGTGATAGCATAAGCGCATTAGTAACCAAGTCTTCATATTCTGTGCAGCATCAATACATTCTTTCCAAAAGAGATTATCATACCAGAACAAGATCTTCAAATATGTGTCAAGCAATCATCCATGTGGTCCAATATCACCATGATCTTCAAGATTTAACATGAAGTAACATATGTAGGCAAACGATCTCAACCGTAGTAACCAACTCTGCATGATCTATTCTTATTTCTGTCTGAATCAAACGACATCCAACTCATCCATGTGTGAGCACAAAAGATACTTATTAGCAACCAGGCCTCAAAATATCATCATAATAATCCATGTACCAAGTCATCATCATTTGAGCATGAGTATCACAAAGACCAAAGAATAAGCAATCATATTGCCAACAATGCAATCATTAGTATTCAACCTGCTGCTCCCCCTAAACCAGTGCTCTTCCTTAACTTGTGCAATCTGAAACACCTTCAACAGTAAGTTATTAGCAACAATCTCTGCATGATCTATCCTCATTTCTAAATTATAGGACTTTCATCTCAACAACGAATGCTCTTCATCATAAAGCAAGCAGGCTTCATCCATAATCTTCAACACAAGAACCCATGTATCATTTCATTATCATGAGTATAACCAGAATAATGCTAACAGTGCAATCATCAGCAGTCAGACTGATGCTCCCCCTGAACCTCTGCTCCAGATCTTCAGCTATCAGATAAATTTTCTCATCATCAATGCATACGCGTCTGTGTCAGCTGGAACTCGCGTGTATACGCGACTTTGTTTCATAAAACCTGCGTATGGAAAGTGAAATATAGAAAATTTCACACCTTCATCTCCTCCTGCAAATTTACCTTCTGTTCCTGTCTTTTCTTCACACCAGATGCTCTGTCAGAGATACATATAACCAGAATAATCAAACCAACCATGAGAGACATCATACATTGCTCCCCTTGTGACGATACATTACTAGATCTCATAATGTATATCACATCATTCCTGCAGTCAATTAGAGAAGTAAGCTTCAGAAGCGGATGACTGCAGTAGGGTCAGAATTCCCTACGTTTCTGATCGGTCCTCCATCTTTTTCCAGATTTGTTTGAACTTTCTATTTTTGTGCTAGAAGTTATCCAATTTCTCATGTTTGTTCAACCTGCATTCCTTTTCTACATGTCCATACTTGTTACAAGAATAACACCTCATGTGACCAGAGAAATAAGCATAAGAATCATAATGAGTATTTCTAATCTTCCTCCTTTTACAATCAGCTGCTTTATGTCCATACATGTTACATGAGAAACAATATCCCCTGAAGAAACTAGAGTACCTTTCTGAGTAGAACCTGCTTGTTTGTGGCTGAAATGATCTGCTCCTGCAATTTGCTGTAACATGCCCATAATTATGACATTTAAAACATTCAACGTTCTTGAATGAATTCATGATTGTTGGTTGATCTTTTATTTCTTTCAACACTTCAGGTTTTGTATTGACATCCTCTGAATTTTTAGCACTTCCTTGTGAGCTAGATTCACCTTTAACAGTTTCATGGAAACCAAGACCAAGTTTGATAGCAGAAGACCTTTGATTTCTTAAAATATTGTCCAAAGTGTTAGTACTATCTTGAAACCTCAAAAGTTTAACCTTTTCTTCTAATTTACCTTTGAGAATGTTTACCTCAACCTCCAAGGCTTGACATTTCTTTGCCATGCTTTCTTCTTTCCTTCTTCCATCTTCTACTTGATCCTTCAGATTTAGGATCTCTTCTTTCAACCAGTTTTCGTTTTCTTCACATGTTTGTTCTAGCTCTTCATTCTTCTTATTTGATTTTTCCAGATCTTCTTTGAGAGATATGATTTCTGCTTCAAGGCCTTCCTTTTCAAATGATTGTAGAGGTTCCTCATTTTTCTTACTTGATGCTTCTAGATATGCCTGCAGAGAGATGATTGCAGCTTCAAGTCCTTCATTCTTCTTGCTTGATTTTTCAAGATCTGCTTCTAGTTCTTTAATTCGATTGGATGCATAAGTATGAAACCTTTGATACTTTTCCACCTGTCCATTCAACATTTCTATTTGATCTTTCATTTGAGAGGTCATCTCTTTGTAAATAGAATCTTTCATATTAATTTCTTTTTGTTGTTCTTCAACTTTGATCTTGATAGCTTCCAAAGCTTTACTATCTTCCCTATTGTTTGCACAAAGAAGAGTATTACAAGTGGCCTTCTTCTTTTCCTTCTTTGCCATGAGTATTTGTAGAGCTTCGTCAGAAACTTCTGGTTCATCTTCTTCAATTTTTGCTATACATGATTTCTGAGGTATCTCCTTGTTTCGAGTAGGCTTCTTCTTTTGCTTCTTTGCCATGAGTACTTTCAGATCTTGGTCAGAATCTTCTTCATCTTCACTGGACACTTCATCATCATCTTCTTTTGCATAATAACTCTTTCTCTTCTCAAATTGTTTCCCCTTACCATGCTTTTCTCTATAAGGACATTTAGCAGCATAATGACCAACTTTTCCACACTCAAAACATTTGAAGGGAAGCTTACCTTTGAATCTTCCGGTACCTAGTTGGAGCTTTCTCACGAAATTCGCTTCTTCTTCATCGGATATATAGCTGGATTCTTTGACAACTTCCTTTTCCTTTCCTTTTGTAGATGCCTTAAAAGAAGCTTCTCTTATTTGAGAAGGACCTCCTTGTCTCATTTCAAAAGCAGTTAGAGTACCATGTAATTGAACAATAGTAAGCATTTGCAGATCTTGCCTTTCTTCAATAGCTGAAACTTTAGAGTCAAATTTTGAAGTCAAGGATCTTAAGACCTTTTCCACCAGAGTAGTATCAGTTATGGTTTCACCCAAATTTCTCATTCGATTTACAATATCATCCAGACGAAGAAAGAAAATGGCAACACTCTCATCACTATGCATCTTCAAATTTTCATATTCAATTCTAAGAGTTTGGAGTTTTGCACTTTTTACCTTTGTGTCTCCTTCATAGCTTAGAATGATTTTGTCCCATATTTCTTTTGCTGAATGTAGTTGCATCACTTTAGCAAATTCTGGTTCAGACATGCTTCCTAATAAGACATTTACTGCTTTGGCATTGATTTCATACTTCTTCCTTTCTGCTGCATCGGTAGGAATACTTGCCGGGTATTGATAACCTTCTTCCACGATTGCCCATACATCTGCACCAAGACTTTGCAGATATGCTTTTGTTCGTACCTTCCAGAATATTAGATTGCTTCCATTGAATAGAGGTGGCTTTATAGACATTACTCCTTCTTGACTTCCCATTGCGCGGATCTCCTTTAAGCGATCAAGCTTCTGCACAAGGACTTGGCTCCGATACCAATTGTTGGGAAAAATACTGAGAGGGGGGGGTGAATCAGTATTTACTGCATATTCAAACTTTTTACTTTTTCATTCCTTTAAAACCCATATGCTACTTTGCTGAAGCCATCTAGCGTATACACGCGGATATCCTTCATAAAACCCGCGTATACACAGAGATCTAATTATGCTATTAGTTCTTCACTTATATCATTCCATCATTAATTCATTAGATGTTCTATAAACAGTAAACATGTGCAGTAAGAACAGAATAAACCATCACACATAAGCATCACACATGAACACCAGGATTTTAGGTGGAAACCCAAGTCGGGAGAAAACCACCGCTGCAGTTGCTTAGCCTTCAATATTTTATTATAGAGAAAACATCTTACAACATATGTGCTGGTGCAGACTCCTACCAGCACGCAGGCACCCACCTGTGCTCGTTTACCAGCCTCTCCTGGAAGGGAGCTCCAACCCCCTGACTTGTTTACCAGCCTTTCCTGGAAGGGAGCAACGACCCCCTGATCTCGTTTACCAGCCTCACCTGGAAGGGAGCTACAACCCCCTGACTGAAGGTTACAACCCTCAACACCAATATGGACCACGTTTCATCAATTTTCACACTGGATCCAACAACTTCAATAGACCAATACTTGTAGGCCACGTTTCATCATATTTTCAGACTGGACCCTTTCCATACTTTTAAGCACAAACATACATCACCAATAGATACTTATCAACACAGATCAGATAGCAGAAACACAGTAGAACAGATCAGATATTTCATACCCTTTGCTTCAGCAAACCCTAGTTTGCATACGCGCTTTCCCTTCACTGATGTCGCGTATATACGCGCTTCCGTCCATATAAACCGGCGTATACCTCAGTACAAATTACAAAGTTAATTTTATTGCGCATACGCGCTTTCTCTTCAGCGAAGCCGCGTATATACGCGCTTCCTCTTCGTCGAAGTAGCGTATAGATCTTCAACCATCATAGAGCAGCATACTTCTTCAGATCAGACATTCAGTTCAGATTTAACCCTTTACTTCAGACAGATGTTCGCCTCATCACAGATCTAATCACTCCATAAACAGATCTAGCAAATATAGATACATTTCAGATCTAGATATCCCGCTTCATCATTTCTTCATAGGTGCATCATAGATTCAGATCTATCATCAAACCTTTACCCTTTCCATACAGATATACTTCACAGAGAAGTATTCATTCAAGCTCAGACATCTTGCACCCTCACTCATCATTTGCATAATGAATTTCTTCTCTTTATATAGGTATATCTTTTTCAATACCACAGGCCCCTTTTTCAATACCATGAGCCAAAACAATACCATGAGCCTTCAATACCACGGGCCCCTTTTATGAGCACTTTTTCCCATACGCGACTTGGAACGTTGTTTCCCGCATGCATACGCGACTTCTCTTAGACAGATCCGCGTATGCCTTGAGACATACTCTTTTCATCATAGATCTAGCACATGCTGAATTCCTTTCTTCATTCCCTTCTGTACACACTGCAGATACATCAGATTTACTTCATCAAGAACATATTCTATCAAGCACATCTTCATCAAGTAAGTTGCCATCTTCTTCATCAAGCATCATTTCACATCAGATTTACATCGTTTACCAAGTCCATCAAGTCAAGAATAACTTCATCAGGTGTATTGCCATCAAGGACAACACATGCCAACAATCTCATGTCTTCATCTTCATTCAGTGGGTTGCCATCAAGGACAACACTCTGCATCATATTGCCAACAAGAAAGAGGCAAAATGGTCATATAATGTAAAGAACGGGAACATATCGAAGAAGACAAGCTTGACATGACGATGAAAGAGTCATGGAATCTCTCAAAAATTGTTGTCTAAAAAAATTCTTTCTAATGCCATGTCTCCAAGCCCAAGTAGAGTTATTATAGTATTTGATCAGCATATGGGACGAAAATCAAGAGAAGTTCATTCTTCAGGATCAAGAACTTGAGATTGAAGTCTCTGACTTCTATTTCATAACAGGAATATCACGGAGGGGAGTAGCACCAATTCTAACCGGTACTTGGCCTTGCATGGAAAACATGGCCATGGTGATAGACAAGGTATGTCCAGGGGCACGGAAAGGATCAGACAGTGGGAAATTTGATATCAAGACAATCCCAGACTCGACACTTAGAGTAGTGCTACATACCATCACATGAGTTGTGGGATCACAAGCACCGCACGAAGCAACAAAGTCACAGTTGCTTCTTGCTGTACAATGCTTGGCACCGACCATCTACAACTGGGTAGAGGCTATGAAAATAAACATGAAACGCCAGCTAACAAAATGCAAGAAGACCAAATTACTATTCTAATATCGTTCTTCTTGGAACGACTACCCATTTTCCAGCAACAGGAGGTCATAGTCCCGACACCACCAGCGAGAGAACCACGGATGGCCCGATGAGCAGGTTTGATGCCAAGGGCAGGAGGCAGTCAAAAAATGTCCTAGAGACTGGAATTCTCTGATTGGATCCATCGACAACTGATTATCGTGGAGGACTGGCCCTACTCTGGTATATATTTCACTGAAGATCCAGACCCCCCACTCCCGGAGGGAGTGGATTGGGATGAAGATTTGGGTGAGACTCATTTTTTTAAGTTTCATGAGTACTATGATTTTTTTATCTATGCACGTTCTAACATTAAATCCATGTGTTTGCAGATGTTGGCCCAAAGAGACCCGCAGGCATGTCACTGATAGCAAGGCGAATCCCTCGCGATTTCGACCCTCAAGGCGATGGTGGTGAGGAAGATGAGATAGTGCGTAATCTGGAGGGAATCACCTGAGGAGTCCTGGACTATGCATGATTTGACGATGTTCCACATGCCTGCCAGAGACATACTGTAGGGGTGCCTAGCCAAATTCACCGCTTTCTGAGGCAACTTGTACAGGTAGTGACATGTTATCAGGAGCACCGCGCTGATTAGACACCTAGGTTTTATTTTCATCTACATATTTTTAGAGACATGATGTTTCAGGATGTTACAGAAACACACATATATTTTTTGAAGTTATGATGCACACAGCTGCAAACATACGATATATATATATATATATATATATATATATATATATATATATATATATATATATTTACCTACATGGATCTTTTACATGTGATGATGATTTTACAAATTACGCAAATGTCTATCTGTTGGGAAAAATACTGAGAGGGGGGGGGGTTGAATCAGTATTTAGGGCAAACTAAAACTTTTTAATTTTTCATGCTTTAAAACCCATACGCTACTTTTCTGAAGCCAACTAGCGTATACACGTGGATATCCTTCATGAAACTCGCGTATACACAGAGATCTAATTATGCCATTAGTTCTTCAGTTATATCATTCCATCATTCATTCATTAGATGTTCTATAAACAGTAAACATGTGCAGTAAGAACAGAACAAACCATCACACATGAACACCAGGATTTTTAGGTGGAAACCCAAGTCGGGAGAAAACCACCGCTGCAGTTTCTCAGCCTTCAATATTTTATTATAGAGAAAACATCTTACAACATATGTGTTGGTGCAAACTCCTACCAGCACGCAGCCACCCACCTGCGCTCGTTTACCAGCCTCTCCTGGAAGGGAGCTCCAACCCCCTGACTCGTTTACCAGCCTCTCCTGGAAGGGAGCTACGACCCCCTGATCTCGTTTACCAGCCTCACCTGGAAGGGAGCTACAACCCCCTGACTGAAGGCTACAACCCTCGGCACCTCTATGGACCACGTTTCATCAATTTTCACACTGGATCCAAAGCTTCCTTTAGGATACCACTTGCAGGCTACATTTCATCATATTTTCAAACTGGACCCTTGCCATACTTTTAAGCTCCAATCGCCCACATCAAGCTGAAACTTATCCGGTGAGACAACCGAAGCTGTAGAATACCGTTACGGTGCGTGCTCATAGGCGAACTTGAATCGACATTTCATACCCCTTGCTTTAAAAACCCTAGTTTTCATATACGCTTTTCCTTTCTCTGATGGCGCATATATACGCGCTTTCGTTCACATAAACCGGCGTATACCTCTGTACATATTTCATTGCGCATACGCGCTTTCTCTTCAGCGAAGCCGCGTATATACGCGCTTCCTCTGCGGCGAACTAGCGTATAGATCTTCAACCATTACATAGTAGCATACTTCTTTAGATCAGATATTCAGTTCAGATTTACCCTTTTACTTTAGACAGATGTTCGCCTCATTTTAGATCTAAGCCTTCCATAAGCAGATCTAGCAAATACAAGTACAATACAGATCTAGATCCCCTTCTTCATCACTCCATCATTGGTGCATCATACATTCAGATCTTTCATTCACGTACATGTAACCTTTGCATTCGAATATACTTCGGAAAGTATTCATTCAAGCCTAGACATCTTGCCCTTCTTACTTCATTTGCCTGATAATTTCTTCTCTTTATATAGGTTACCCTTTTTAATACTATGAGCCTTTTTCAATGCCTTGAGCCAAAAATACATACTTGAGTGGTATTCACGGGCCAGAGATCATTTAGCCGAATACGTACCCAATACAATGGGTCAATACCATAGTGGTTACCCCCTGGTTTACTTTTGAGCGCTTTTTCTCATACGCGACTTGGAACATTCTTTTCCGCGTGCATACGCGACTTCCATTAGACAGAGCCGCATATACCTAGAGACATACTCTTTTTCATCAAGATTGAGCACATGCTGACTTCTTTTCTTCACTGCCTTCTGTACACACTGTAGATACATCATATTTACTTCATTTAACGGGTTCATCTGAAGACATATTCTATCGAAGCACAACTTCATCATTAGAGATTGTCATCATCTTCATCAAGTAGGTTGTCATTCAAGGCAACATCATCATATTGCTAACAAACATCATTGCATATTAGATTTACATCATTTACCAAGTCCATCAGGTCAAGAATAACTTCATTAGGTGGTTTGCCATCAAGGACAACACGTGTCAACACTTTCATGTCTTCATCTTCATTCAGTGGGTTGCCATCAAGGACAACACTCTGCATCATATTGCCAACAATCTCCCCCTTTGGACTTGATGGCAACCACGATGGTGTTTGGTTACCACAACAGATAGGTACATTAAGAATACAATGACACCATGTCACATTCTCCATTTTTGACACCATTCTTTCTCTTCATTCAAACACCATGTCACTCTCCCCCTTTGACATCAAGGGCAAAGGGCGGATCAAAACCAACACACTCTCCCCCTTTTCTCCGCATGTGGAAGAAGCGTTCTACAGATCTGATATATATATTGACGTGACCAAGCTCCCCCTGAGTTCATGCTGAATCTTCAAACATATTTTTCAATGAAGTACAGGACTCTATGAACTTCCTATCACCAAAGACTCATACGTACATCAAATATCCAACCAAGTGGATTTACATATAAGACTCAAGTACCCAACCAAGTGGGTTTACACATTTCAACTCAGCTTACCCAACCAAGTGGGTTTACACATTTGATAAGTCCTTACATGACTGAAATTTACAATTTTACATCATGGGTCTCAACATGACCTTTTCATCAAAATACAAATATGTATTTTCATAACCAACACCAGAGAGTCCTCAAGAAAGAGAACATATTTTAGAACCATCATAATTTCAACAATGCATTATACTCAGCAACGCTAATGCTCCCCTTGAATCTGTGCATCCAAGCAACCTTTTTTACCAACAAATCATCAAGGCATATTTATCAAAACATTATAGATAGAATTATGAGAACTAGAACACCACCAGAGATACCAAACAGTATCAGAGATACCAAACAACACTGCAACTGTGCTGAAGAAAGCTGACTCCAAACAGAAAAATGTCAGCAATCAGACATACGCGGTTTTCTGTGCATGAACTCGCGTATATACGCGACTATGTTTTAGGAAACCCGCGTATCCAATACCATCTTCTAAATTTATGCAGATTTGTTCTTTTGACTGGTAGAGAACACTCCCAGCTTCTGTCTTAGATACTCGAACGCTTCCCTGGGCAGAGGTTTGGTAAAGATATCAGCAACTTGTTCTTTGGAGGGAACATACTCCAACTTCACATTTTTCTCAAGCACTTGTTTACGTAAGAAGTGATACTTTATGGGAATGTGCTTGGTCTTCGAATGCATAACAAGATTCTTTGAAATACTGATGGCACTTGTATTGTCACACTTAAAGGGGACAGGAGGAGTACATTTGATTTGAAAATCTTGTAAGGTTTGCATCATCCAAAGGAGTTGAGTGCAACAAGATACGACAGCCACATATTCTGCTTCTGCTGTAGATAAGGCAATAGAATTTTGCTTCTTGCTGAACCAAGATAATAACCGGGGTCCCATATAGAATGCACCACCACTAGTGCTTTTCCGATCATCAACACTTCTAGCCCAATCTGCATCAGTGTAAGCATGAAGAGTAAGATCAGCATTCTTTGGATACCATAGACCAAAGTCTTGAGTTCCTTGTAGATATTTGAAAATTCTTTTAACAGCCTGAAGGTGAGACTCTTTTGGATTAGCTTGGAATCGTCCAACAATCCCAACTGCATGCATAATGTCTGGTCTAGTCCGAGTGAGATAAAGTAGACTTCCTATCATTGATCTGTATTCTGGTTGATTCACCGTGGGAGAATCATCATGAGAACTGAGATTGCATCCGGTTATCATTGGTGTACTTACAGGTTTGCATTCTTCCATGCCATATTTCTTCAGAATTTGCTTAAGATATTTTCCTTGTGATAGGAATATACCATCTATAGTTTGATGCACTTGTAAGCCAAGAAAGAATGTTAGTTCCCCAAGTAAGGACATTTCAAATTCTTGTTGCATGACAGAAGCAAATTTTTGACTCATAGATTCTTCGTTACTCCCAAAAATGATATCATCAACATATACAACCACAATCAATAGTTTATCATTTTCAATTTTTGTGTATAAGTTGCTATCAGCGGACCCCTTTGAAAATCCTTGTTGATGAAGATATTTGTCAAGACGATAATACCATGCCCTTGGAGCTTGTTTGAGACCATATAGAGCCTTTTTAAGTCTACAAACAAGATTTTCATCATTTCCCAAAATGAATCCTTCCGGTTGTTCTATATATACTTCTTCTTCTAGATCACCATTTAGAAAAGTAGATTTAACATCCATTTGATAAACTTTGATTTTTTGATAACTTGAAAAAGCAAGAAACATTCTTATAGCTTCAAGTCTAGCTACAGGAGCAAAAGTTTCTTCAAAGTCTATACTTTCTTGTTGAGTATACCCTTTGCAAACCAGTCTAGCTTTGTTTCTTACAACATCCCCATTCTCATTTAACTTGTTCTTGAAAATCCATTTAGTTCCAATGACATTTTTATCATGTGGTCTTGGTACCAATTCCCAAGTGTCATTCTTTTCAATTTGATCAAGCTCTTCATTCATGGCTAACGTCCAAAATTCATCTTTGCTAGCTTGATTGACATTGTGTGGTTCAATTGTGGATAGAAGTGCCAGATGACTAGAAGATCCCACAAGAGTTCTCCTTGTTCGTACACCTGATTCCTTGTCTCCCAAAATTTGACATTCAGGATGATTCTTTTGAACATATCTGGATGGAGCTTTTTCAGATAGATCATTTTCAGGTTCTTCATTGGATCCACTGTTTATATCATTTCTATTTGATGTAGAAGGCCATAAGTCACCATCATCTTCTTTTGTTGTTTGTTTTTCTTCTTTAGGAGCTGCAGGAGACTCAGCAATAACAACATCAATACATTCAACAATATTTCGAAGCCTTTTATTGTAACATGTGTATGCTTTGCTTGAAGATGAGTAACCAAGAAATATCCCTTCATCTGATCTAGGTTCAAACTTGCCAAGCTTTTCATCATTATTTTTGATAAAACATTTACTTCCAAAAACTCTAAAATGCTTCACAGAGGGAGAATTACCATACCAGAGTTCATATGGAGTTTTGTCACTATTTACCCAAACATGAGCCTTGTTGAGAATGTTAGCTGCTGTATGTGCTGCTTCACCCCAGAACATGTCAGGAGTTCCAGAATCATCAAGCATAGCTCTAGCCATTTGTTGAATTGTTCTATTCATTCTTTCTGCTACGCCATTTTGTTGTGGAGTGCCTGCTACAGAGAACTGTCTTTTTATGCCATGTTGTTCACAAAATTCAAATAATTCATTTGATGTATATTCTCCTCCTCGATCAGATCTAAGACACTTGATCTTTAGATCTAATTCATTTTCTACCAATGCTTTGAAGCTCTGAAATTTTTCAAACGCTTCATCTTTATGTTTAATGAACCCGATCCAACACATTCTAGAGTAGTCATCAATAAATAAGATATAGTATTCTTCCCCACGTAGTGAATTTTTCCTCATAGGACCACATATGTCAGTATGAATGAGTTCAAGAGGCTTACTTGATTATCCTTCTTTGGCATTAAATCGTACTCTGGTCTGCTTACCGAATTGACAAGATTTGCATATGATACTTTCTGGTAGATTAACATTGGGAAGATCACGAATAGCTTGAAATCTGCTTGCTTTGTTGATTTGAGAGAAGCTCAGATGCCCCAGCCTTCTATGCCATAGCCAATTTTCTGAAGACTTTCTCAAGTAACATTGATCTATGCCGTTCAGTACATACAGGTTGCTTGGATTTCTTTTTCCTTTTATAATGATTTTACCTGTATCAAGATCGCGAACCACACATTCTTTTGAACTAAAGACCACTTCTGTTCCTTGATCACACATTTGACTTACACTTAACAGATTATGCCTTAATCCATCCACATACATGACATTATCAGCCTTCACCTTTTCTTTTAGAAACACAGACCCTTTTCCTTTAATTACAGTAGGCGAATCATTTCCAAAAGTTACTTTCTTTTCTTTTTCTAGAGCATTATATGTGAGTTTGCTTTTGTCACCCGTCATGTGTCTTGAGCATCCACTATCAATGTACCATTGATTTTCCTCACCTTCTGCAAATAATGCTATCCCACAATTTTCAACCTGTAATTCCTTCTTTTTCCATACCTTGGAACTTGAGGGAAAGTGTTGTTTTGGCTGGACTTTGCTCCTGCATTCAGATTCTTCATGGCCAAAGTTATTACAATAAGCACATTCAACTTCATTTTGAAGAGGATAAAAGTTGTTATAGGTATTCTTCTTTGGTTCAGTATCCAACCTTTTCTTTCTCTCTTCTCTTGTCATGATGGTTTTTTAGGCAACACATTGAGCAGCTTTGTGTCAAAAATTGTGACATGTAAAACATTGTCCATTGAAATAGACATTTTTGTAATCACAAAATATTCTATGTGGATTTACCTGCTGGTTGGAGCTCCTTTGAAAGTTATTCCTGTCAGTTTTCTTTGAAGTGCGATGATCCTGCTTTATCTGTAAAGAATCCTTGCTTCCTTGTTGAGAGGCAGAATAATGTAAACTAGTAGTTACTGCCTTTAGATAGTTTGGTGCTGAAGCCTGAGAGGATTCTCCAATACATCCAAGACCCGTTTTTATGAGAGGAGAACATTGAGAATTGATAATTTCATCTAAGGTTTCTGAACTTTTCGCAAATCTAAGATTGAGAGTTTTTTCTTTCTCATTATCTTTCCTTAGACTTACTACTTCACACTCCAATTCCTCAATGCATTTTTTCATTGCTTCAAGCTGATTTTCAATAGTCTCTATGATTATGTTCTTTTCTTCTAGGCTTACTTTGAGTTGATTGTTTTCTTCAAGAAAATCATTGTCTTCCAGAGCATCCAAAAAAGTATCCTTTTCTTCTCTAGATTCTTTTGCCATAAGCAGTTTAATATCATGGTCAGAATCTTCTTCATCTTCACTAGACACTTCATCATCATCTTCATTTGCATAATAAATCTTCCCCTTTTCAAATTGTTTCCCTTTACCACGTTTTTCTCTATAAGGACATTTAGCAGCATAGTGACCAACTTTTCCACACTCAAAACATTTGAAGCGAAGCTTACCTTTGAATCTTCCAGTACCTAGTTGGAGCTTTCTCACAAAATTCGCTTCTTCTTCTTCAGATATATAGCTGGATTCTTTGACAACTTCCTTTTCCTTTCCTTTTGCAAACACCTTTAAAGCAGCTTCTCTGATTTGAGAAGGACCTCCTTGTCTCATTTCAAAAGCAGTCAAAATACCATGTAATTGAACAATAGTAAGAGTTTGCAGATCTTGCCTTTCTTCAATAGCTGAAACTTTAGAGTCAAATCTTGAAGTCAAGGATCTTAAGACTTTTTCTACCAGAGTAGTATAAGTTATGGTTTCACCCAAATTTCTCATCCGATTTACAATATCATCTAGACGGAGAAAGAAACTGGCAACACTTTCATCACTATGCATCTTCAAATTTTCATATTCAATTCTAAGAGTTTGGAGTTTTGCACTTTTTACCTTTGTGTCTCCTTCATAGCTTAGAATGATTTTGTCCCATATTTCTTTTGTTGAATGTAGCTGCATCACTTTAGCAAATTCTGGTTCAGACATGCTTCTTAACAAGACATTTACTGCTTTGGCATTGATTTCATACTTCTTCCTTTCTGCTGCATCAATAGGAATACTTGTCGGATATTGATAGCCTTCTTCCACGATTGCCCATACATCTGCACCAAGACTTTGCATATATGCTTTTGTTTGTACCTTCCAGAATATCAGATTGTTTCGATTGAATAGAGGTGGCTTTATATACATCACTCCTTCTTGACTTCCCATTGCGACGGATCTCCTTCAAGCGATCAAGCTTCTGCAGAAGGACCTGCTCTGATACCAATTGTTGGGAAAAATACTGAGAGGGGGGGATGAATCAGTATTTAGGGAAAACTAAATTTTTTTACTTTTTCATGCTTTAAAACCCATACGCTACTTTGCTGAAGCCAACTAGCATATACACGCGGATATCCTTCATGAAACTCGCGTATACACAGAGATCTAATTATGCCATTAGTTCTTCAGTTATATCATTCCATCATTCATTCATTAGATGTTCTATAAACAGTAAACATGTGCAGTAAGAACAGAACAAACCATCACACATAAGCATCACACATGAACACCAGGATTTTTAGGTGGAAACCCAAGTCGGGAGAAAACCACCGCTGCAGTTGCTCAGCCTTCAATATTTTATTATAGAGAAAACATCTTACAACATATGTGCTAGTGCAGACTCCTACCAGCATGCAGGCACCCACCTGCGCTCGTTTACCAGCCTCTCCTGGAAGGGAGCTCCAACCCCCTGACTCGTTTACCAGCCTCTCCTGGAAGGGAGCTACGACCTCCTGATCTCATTTACCAGCCTCACCTGGAAGGGAGCTACAACCCCCTGACTGAAGGCTACAACCCTCAGCACCTCTATGGACCACGTTTCATCAATTTTCACACTGGATCCAAAGCTTCATTTAGGACACCACTTGCAAATCACGTTTCATCATATTTTCAGACTGGACCCAGTCCATACATTTAAGCTCAATCATACATCAAACTGAAACTTATCAATTCAGACAACCCAGAACTGTAGAATACATCATTCACAGATAATAGTAACACAGCAGAACAAATCAGACATTTCATACCCCTTGCTTCAGCAAACCGTAGTTTGCATACGCGCTTTCCTTTCGCTGATGTCGCATATATACGTGTTTCCGTTAACATAAACCAGCGTATACTTCTGTACATATTACAAAGCTCATTTCATTGCGCATACACGCTTTTTCTTCAGCGAAGCCACGTATATACGCGCTTCCTCTGCGGCGAAGTAGCGTATAGATCTTCAACCATTACAGAGCAACATACTTCTTCAGATCAGATATTCAGTTCAGATTTACCCTTTTACTTCAGATAGATGTTCGCCTCATCTTGGATCTAAGCCTTCCATAAACAGATCTAGCAGATACAAATACATTCCAGATCTAGATCCCCTTCTTCATCATTGGTGCATCATACATTCAGATCTATCATTCAACTGTAACCCTTTCCATTCAGATATACTTCAGAGAGAAGTATTCATTCAAGCTCAGACATCTTTCCCTTCTTACTTCATTTGCACAATGAATTTCTTCTCTTTATATAGGTTTACCCTTTTTAATACCATGAGCCCCTTTTTCAATACCATGAGCCAAAACTACATTACTTCCGATGGTATTCCTGGACGGGGTCATTTATCCGAATCATTACCCAATACAATGGGTCAATACCATGGTGGTTACCCCTGGTTTTGCACTTTTTGAGCGCTTTTTCCCATACGCGACTTGGAACATTCTTTCCCGCGTGCATATGCGACTTCCCTTAGGCAAATACGCGTATGCCTAGAGACATACTCTTTTCATCATAGATCTATCACATGCTGAATTCCTTTCTTCATTGCCTTCTGTACTCACTGTAGATACATCAGATTTACTTCATTTAACAGGTTCATCAAGACATATTCTATCAAGCACAACTTCATCAAGTAAGTTGTCATCATCTTCATCAAGTGGGTTTTCATTCAAGGGCAACACTTATCATCATATTGCTAACAAACATCATTGCATATTAGATTTACATCATTTACCAAGTCCATCAGGTCTCGAATAACTTCATCAGGTGGATTGCCATCAAGGTCAACACAAGTCAACAATCTCATGTCTTCATCTTTATTCAGTGGGTTGCCATCAAGGACAACACTCTGCATCATATTGCCAACACTATCTAATACAATGTTAGCCACTAAATCAGTTAATGTATTCATTCATCTAGGAATATGCTGATATGTAATAAAATCAAAATGTCTTTCTAAAAAACGAATACGTAAATACAATCTTAGAATGTGCGGATTTCTAACTGAATAATGACTATTGAGTTGCAGAATGACAAGCTATGAATCTAGATTTACAATAAATGCGTGTATGCCAAGGTTGATTGCTTCAGTTAATAGCTCAATAACAGTGATATATTCAACGAAATTGTTTGTAGCTCATACTAGACAAATACCTTGTAGATCTATCAACTCACTAGCAGGATCATAAATTACCCAAGTTGTTGAAGACAAATTCCTGGTACTGCGGGAAGCACCATCCACGAAACCGACATAATGGGTAATAGGCATCTACACCATAAGCAAGACCTAATAAGCAGGAAAACGCTCACAAATCACATCAAACCAAAACATGTACAAAAAATGAAAATGACACCTATGTACACCTATTACACATGGATGACTCATGCATAATATTTTTTGAGATACAACCCATTTCTGGGTTGTTCAAGAGGATGACCTTCATAATCAATAAGCTCATAGGCCCCATTCTACAATACATGTTTAATTATGTAGGGCCCATGCCACATAGGTTGAAATTTTCCTACCCCAGCTTATCATGAGTTTGGCCATACAGGAGGACGAGATCTCCTTCAACGAAAGAACGAGGGGAAACTTATTGGTCAAAATGAGCCTTGACCCGCTTTTTCTGTGCTTCGATAACCAAAGTAGCAAAGCGGTGAGTTTCATCTAGTCTTTCTAAATAAAGGAGACATTCTTCCTCCGGTGAATTATTCAGCAGTAATTCAACAACTAACTTGAGCGAAGGTATTTCACATTCAATCAATAGAGTAGCTTCCAAGCCATAGACAAACTGGAAAGGAGTGAACATGGTTGCATTCTTAACTGAGGTTCGATATGTCCAAAGAGCCGAAAATAACATGAGATGCCAATTTGATTTATGGATCCCAATCGTACGTTGAAGCATAGTGACAAGAAATTTGTTCACAGCTTCAACCTGGCCATTGGGTTGAGGGTAGTACAGCGTTGAGCTTTCGTGACGTAGACCCAACTTAGAAGTCAACTCCACCACCATATATTGCCGAAAACGGGAACCGTGATCGGTAATGATGGCTTGTGGGACACCAAACCTAGCAATAATGTGATTGAATATGAATTGAGTAGCTGTCTTACTGTCGGTGGAAAGTGTAGGCATTTCTTCGGCCCATTTGGTGAAGTAGTCCACGGCTACGATAATATAAGCATGCCCCCCACCGATTGAGGGTTACACGTCATAAAATCGATGCCCCACTTCGCAAAGGGACCAACGGTAATGACAAGATGAAGAGGAATGGGTGGCACACACATATTGCATTGGTAAATATGGAAATCATGGCATTTATAAACCGTGACAATGCAGTCTTTGAAAATAGAAGGCCAAAAATAACCAACATGAAGGATTTTTTGAGCAGTATCATAACCAGACATGTGACTGCCACATGCGCCACTGTGGCAGTCATTCAGGGTTTTCTCAGCCTCCTCGAGAATCAAACATTGATGGAGTATAGAATCAACTTCAATACGATAGAGTGTATCTCCAACTATTCGATAAGGTTGTGACTGATGGCGGATGTGTTGGCAGGCATCCTTCGTCAAATTAGATCTAAAAGAAGAAGTCTGGAGATAGACGATGATATCACCGTACCAAGGATTGGGTGTGCTAATCAAGAAAAGTGAATCATCTGGAATGGATTCCTCAGAATGGAAAGGAGCGGAGTCAGAAGGGAGAGAACAAAGCAAATCAGCAAAAAATAATGATTTCTTAGACTTGGCAACAATAAATTCCAAATCAAACTCTTGGAGGATAACAATACATTTAGAGTATTTTCCCCCCAACAATTGTCGAGACAAGATGTATGTCATGGGGTTTCAATCATAAATCACCGTCACTGTGCATAAGAGAATATAATGATGAAAACGTTGGACTTCTTGAACTGCAGCTAACGCTAACTTCTTGACATCAGCATAACTAGTTTCTGGGTCAAGAAAAGTAATAAATAACATGATCATGACCGTCATCATCGTCTTGTACCAAAACCATGGCAATCGTGCTAAAATCAGTAGCTAAGTAAAGGGAAAAATCACGATGATAATTTGGAGGGCGAAGTAGAGGAGCATTGGCAAACAATGTCTTCAACGCATCAAAAGATTTCTGAGTGATTTCATCCCAATAGAAAGGGATGCCCTGCTTCAAAAATCGTGTGAATCCTTTAGCTACTTCGGCATAGTTAAGTATAAAAAGACGTAAAAAATATCTTTCCCTTGTAAACTCTGCAACTGGTGCAATGAGGAAGGAGAGGGGAGATTAATAATAGCCTCAAATTTGAGAGAATCAAGGTGAATTCCATCTTTTGACACGATAAACCCTAAGAGTCTACCAGAATAAACGCAGAAAACACACTTGTGCAGATTAAGCCAAATGTTATAGTGTCTACAACGAGGAAAATCTGACGAAGATGGTCAGGGTGATCCCGACGCTTAGCCGAATGAGCCGGAAGGTCATCCAGATAAGGATGCATGATGTGACGAATATCATGAAAGGCGTAGGACATCGCGCACTGACATGTAGCCCCAACATTCTTTAAACCAAAAGGAAGCTTCTTATATGCAAAGGTATCGCAAGGACAGATGAAGGTAGTCTTGTGTTGATCAGTCAGGAGAATGTTTATCTGATTATAACCAGGAAAACCATTCATAAGGGAAAAAATCTCACTCTCGACACAATTGTCAATGATCTGATCGATGAAGGGAGTAGGATAGTTATACTTAGGAAAAGCTCGATTGATATCATGATAGTCAACACAGACACGAATAGTGCCCTATTTCTTATTTACAAGAAAAATATTAGATACCCACTCTATCAATGGAATTGGATAAATGAAACCAACTTTGAGAAGCTTTTCCACTTCGACTTTAATGGCAACAACTTTCTGAGGATGCACCGAACGAAGATGCTGGCGAACAGGTTTCAAACCAGGGTAAGTAGGAATTTCATGTACCACAATGCTAGGATCAATGCTGGGCATTTCTTCGTAGGACCACGCAAAGACATCATGGAATTCGCAAAAAAGGCTAGTATAGACTTGTAACTTATCGAAAGAAAAAGTGACCCCGATATGGATGTTCTCGACAATTCCTGGTTTAATGGAAATTTCAATAGGCATCGTTTGTGTAATGTTACTCAAGTTACCTTCCGAAAACACTTCATGGATTTGAATAGGCGTTTGAAGTGGAGGAGAAGGAACTTGAGAAGAAAAATGCTCAAGATAGGTAGACATGGCCCCGAGACTTGGGAGGAACAAGGAACAATGATGATTATCGTCCCACGGGAGATCTTCGAGAGACATGGTTTCCATGATAGCCTCATCAGAGGGAAACACTTCTTTCAAAGGATCTGGTGAATCAAAATCACCAAGCCAAAGGGATTGAGGGTAAATGTCAAGAGACATGCTCGAAGGAGCATAATCAGGGGACAGAGTGTTCGACGCGACAATGAGTTCATAATAATCAATTTCAATAGGACTCAACGACATCGAATCTCCGAAAGAATCAATATATTTAGGAGAAGGGATAACCCATGGGTCATCGGTGTGAGAAATCAGGTTGACCTGAACAGTATTTGGTGGTGGAAGAGGGAAAATACCTATGAGGGCAGGATCCTTGAAAAGGCATGGCCCTACGCTCTCGTGGGGAGTAGGAATCTTATCCAGATACAGAAAGTTTTTCTTGGAAGAAGAAGTGAAAAAAGACAATTGATCGACAGTAATAATATTTCCTTCATGCAAGAATTTCAAAACACGAAAGAGAGTGGATGGAACACATAACATCGCGTGACTCCAACTATGACCGAGGAGAATATTATAATTGATTTTAGCATCAACGACTTCAACCTCAACATTGACTCTCGTCCCTTCTAATGTGATCAGTAAACTAGAGAGAACACCAAGAGGTTTAGACTCTCTTCCATCAAATGCTTCAAGGGAATTGGGTGACGAGGTAAGAGCTATAGAACCAATGGCTTTCCAACAAGTAGATGACATAACACAGGTAGATGCACCCTCGTCCATGACTGCCGGTGAATTTTCAAACCATTTATACCAACTTGAATGATGAGTGCAAATTGGTGTGGGAGTCACGGGGAAAATTCTCTAAATGGAAAGCAAGCAAGATAGTATCGGTAGGATCAACCCCACCTATCGCGGATAACAACGCTTTCCTTTGTAACAGACAACTCTGAAGTACTTCTAATGCAAACATTGCAAATGGTGCCTGAGCCAAATCCCCAACAATACTGTAATGCTGAGCAACATGGGCGTTGGGATTGTATGAAGATTTTCGGAGCACACCTTTGGAAGGTGGTCACACAATGGGTTTAGTATTAGGCCGTTCAATCTCAAGAGGGCTAGAAACAAGTGGAGGAGGAGGACCATCAATGATCTCCTTCCCCGCTGCCTAACATGAACCAGAATAATCTTTCGATTGAGTAGTAATAGACACGGGTGTAGAACCGTTCATCATAAAAACTTGAGAACCAAATGGGGTAGAGGACTGAGGTTTCTCTACCATCTGAGTTTGTTGAGTAGGAAAAGGTTCTTTAAGAACAGCAAGAGCTCCTTGAGTGCCTTTGAGCAATCGGCTCACTTTGGACCATCGAGGACAATCTTTGGTGAAGTGCTCTTCATCACAAATTAAACAAGGATACTTCTGTTTACGTTGAGAACTATAAGTAGAACGAGGTTTCGAAGAATATTGTTTCGGGGTATCAGATTTGGACTTACCTTTACCCTTATTCTTACCTTTAGAAGTGTTATCCGTAGGATTGCCTTGGACGACATTCACTTCTGCGGGTTTTCTAGAATTTAGAATTGGCTGAGAAGCAACATTATTGGAAGAAGTAGACTTCTACTTCCCAGAATTAGATGGAGACTTCTGAGAAGTCTGAGATACGGAATCAATAATACCATCAACGGATGGAGTCACTGGTGGTTTATAAGTTCCAGGTCGAGAAGCATCAGGCAAGATATCATATAAAAAACTAGATTGAGAGTACACAAGATCGAGGTACTAGGCGTAAGAAATGGCTTGTTCCTCGGTTACATATGCCCCCATAGCTATGTCTTTGGCGATCTGACTAAAAAAGGAGGTAGTGAACCAATGAGTTAGAAGCTGATCAAGAATCTCAAATTTGATCACGGGACGACATCACCGCCACTCATGAATATGATCCAAGATATGAGTAGCTCGGTCCTCTTTCAATGAAGTGAGGAGGTGTGTCTCGGTCTCATAGTGAATTGGTAACTGGAAATGTGTAAGCAATGTCATAGCTAAGGAATTGAAATCTTGAAAAACTCCATGAGACAGCTCAATGTACCACTTTGTAGCAGCACCAATAAGAGTTCGCTGGGAAATACGGAGCCAAATAGAATCTTCAACTCAAGAGTTAGAGGAACACCACAAGTGGTAGGTTATAACATGCATTTGGGGTTCTTTTCCAGGTTTACCCTCAAATTTATGACAATCACTGGGAATCTTGGTCAGAACTGGAGGCCAACACAGATTATGAAAAATAGGATCATTTGTCAACTTTGACACATCAGGTAATTCCAACGTAGTAAGAAATAATAATTGAGTATTAAAATTCATCAAAGGTCTTTGATAACGACCCGTGTGTACATTCCACCCAGTCCGAGCAGGTTTTTGTCCCCATACATTTTGTCCCAAAAGATTTGGATCATAGGGATTAGAAGCAGGATAATTCGGTTGATACTGGGGTTGAGGACCAGGATATTGAGTCGAAGTAGACCACGGAGGTCCTTCCTAAGAAATATAAGGATTCTGTTGTGGAATGTAAGCATGGCTTTGAGGTTGATGATACACAGGTTGATTTTGAGGGTAAGGAATCTGGGGTGCGCTATATACCAGTTGATGTCAAACTTAAGGGTAGTAAGCGCCCTGCGGTTGATCAGGTTGACCTTACAGAGCAGGTTGAGCAAGCTGCTGAGCAGGGTAAATAGGTAGAACAGGTTGCGGAACCGAAGGAATCTGCTGGTGGGCAGGTTGAAACGGCTGCTGAGCTGGTTGAAACGACTATTGAAACTGTTGTTGGGGACCACCAGGTTATCCTTGTGGGAAAGGCTGGCCTGATGGTTGTGATGGACCAGGTTGTCCCTAATAACCAGGTTGACCCAGAGAAGGACCATAGGGTTGTCCATGTTGCACAATATTTGGGCCATACTGAACGTGCGACTATGATTTAGGTGCAACAGGTTGTCCCTGTGACGCATAATTTTTCCCCCCAGGACAAAAATATGGTCCTGGTTGATTCAAAGGTTGACCCAAAAGACCAGAGAGTTGTCCATGTTGGGCCAAAGGCTTCCCTTGCAAAGGTTGGCCTTGTGGACCATATGGTTGTCCCTGTGGACCAAAAGCAGGGCCCTACTAAGCTAAAGGTTGTCCCATGGAGGGTTGTCCTTGCAAACCAGAGGGTTGCATAGGCAAGGTAGGTCTAAACTGAGAAACGGTTTGATGAGGATCAATAGGAGGCAAATAAATAGGATTACCATGCTCATTATAATAAAGTAGATATGAATAAATAGGGTTACCAACCGCATCATAGTGATGAAAAAGAGGTTGGCCAGTAGCTTGGGACCGCTGAGAACCCAGAAAGCTCTGATGCTGAATAGCCAACAGATACTCCTCAAAAGTAAGGTCGTCAGGAATCACGGGGGTATTGGAAACAACACTAGAAACAGGTATAGCCTCTGTGGAGGGAGCATAACATCAGTGAATATCTAACATCTACTCGCCAAACTCATAGGTAGAAAACATAGGAGTGATAGAGGTAGCTGGAGTTTCCACGACAGGGGGTTGTGATCTACTCGGGCCGGGATTAATAGGCCACGTAGGGTTGAGAAAGATATACCTGTGAGTGTGAAATGATCCAGACGATTGAGATGCAACAACTAGTGTAGATGAAGCTACACATACAGTAGGTTGGACTTGGACAGACATAATAGTAACCGAAGGATCTGATGCCAAAGGTGACGGTCCTAACGAAGGGAGGACCGAACTCTGTGGAGGAATTACCATGCTGGATTTTGCTATGGATGCAACACCAGACATAATCTAACTCAAAGACCTATAGCCAGCTAGAAGTGACACCGATTGTGGAGAAGATTAGATAGAGGCATGAGAGAGATATTCAGGAAAGAGTTGATATTCTCCTGTGGAAAGAGGCATTCCTTCACTACCAACAGGACTGGAGGAATCCATATCTGAGTCTGCCGTAAGATCTTCCAAAAGACTACGGGGACTAGGAGGTACTGTAGCAGTAACAAAAGGTGATTCTGACGTAAGAGGAGGAAATTATCCTTCTTCCCCAAAACTAGACCAAGCACTTGAAGGAGGCCAATTGAACTCAACCGGCTCGTCAAGTGGAGATCGAGTAGCAAGGGGTTGGACAGATGAAAGAATAGGATGCGAAAACTCGACAGACCTAGTGGACTAAGGGGTTTCAAAAGAAATGCCCGAAAATGAACCACCACTAGGAGGCAGTGAGGACGACGAAACTAGATGTTTCGCCACTTTTATTGTATATCAGAATAGGAAGGAAAAGAGATAACCAATCGCAAGTGCCAAAACAAGAACCAGGGAAATTAATCAAGCCAAGTAATAAACTTTTAATACGTGTGTGATCGTAGGTGATTAATTTTATAACACTGAAACCAAAATTCACTGTTTCAAGTTTTAGGAGTCGAGAAACAGGTAAAATATGACTCTAGTCACTTTCAATTTGAAACGAGCATGAAAGGACAACTGCTCGATGATCTCTTCTATTGTTTAAAGAGTCACAAAAAGATCTAAATGACTTCTCAGGAATTCTATGCAAAAGGGTGTACAAGGTTTCCGTGAACTGCCATATACACCTTGGTGATCAAATGAAAGAGAAATTACCAAGGACTTAACGTATGTGAAGGTAGTCTCCCCGAATGTTGTGTTCGGTGTATCATGGTTACAAGGTGGTAGACTCGACTTCCTATGGATAAAGGATTGAAACCTAGAGGGGTCTCCCTTTATATACTCAACGGTATGGGGAGCACAATTCCATACTACCGCTGTCTGAAGCCAATAGGCGAGTGACAGCTACTAGGTTTTAAGATGCTGGAACACATCTCTAGCCTAGACCACTAGAAATGTTGCGTTAGGTTTAAATGTTGCCTTAGGTTCATTGAGTAAATTTTAAATTTAATCTTGGATTTTGTTTCAATTTCAAGGCCCTATCAAATTTGGACCTCAACTTCCTAAATGAAAACTATATGAAAATGAACATCATTTCAGTTCTATGAATGCAATTTATAAGAAGGATAGAAGTCTTTCAAACAATAACAAACAAAGAAAGTATATGAAGAAGCTTATAATGCCTCTAATGCAATTAATCAAAAACGAAATTCCTTCCTAGATGACAAAGGCTAGTTATGCAAAGGAATGTTTCAATTTCGATGCAACGAAAGAATGCAAAAAAGATTTTTTTTTTTTTTTTTTCAATGAAAAAAGCACACAATGTACTAATTCAAATGGAAAACAAAATAAACACTAGTTTGAGTTTTGCGAATGTAGGGATTTAAAATTGAATGACTCAACCGAAGCGAAACAAACACAAAAACATTCAAGGTAATGCAACAAACTTTCAATCAAATAGAGAGAATTTCCAAAATCGACCCAACACAAGAAATGTAATCGATGCTTGGAGCACTAAGGGGAAGGATAAATCGATGAAACAAAAATACCATTAAACCAAAGCAAACACTCAAAAGGATCAAGAAAAACTCAGCGCAATGACGCAAAACAAAACGAGGCTGACAACAATCAAAGAGATTTGTGTTTCAAACAGAAGGCTTAGTGTACAAGAACACTTAGAAACCCTAAGGCCTTAAATGACACTGACAGGAAAATGGACAAACAACTAAAAGAAAGAAGTCTACAGTAGTCAACATAGTTCCAAAGACTAAATCACACCCAAAAAATAACCCAGAAGCAAGCACAATTGACCAAAAGACTCATTAAGGAGATAAAATCAAAACCTACAAGGATTGGTGTGACTGTAAGGTTGTAATCTGCGCCATACAGGGGTTGGCGCGAGTGCAAAAAGAACAACCTGCGCCAATCGGCGCGACTTTTCAAACAAAAACCGTGCCAAACTAGATGCCTATGGGAAAAAGAGGAAAAACCAAAACTTAATGAGCAGAGGCCAATCTTGACACTCTGGAGCTGAACAGAGGATAGAAATTAAAAACAACCCAGAAAAAGACAGAGAATGAAATCGATAATCGAAACTGATCCAATAGGATGAAAAGACAAATTCACATTGATCCCTAGTGGAGTCGCTAATTTGTTACATAGGTAAATCCTCTCTACGGACAGAGACGATCCTTCTAGCCCTGGGGTGGGTCTAGAAACAAAGGGACACGCTAAAGTGTTGCTTCCTAGTTAATGAATGAACAAGAGACATGGTAGATCGACCTACCTGGAATCCAATGTTGTCATTGTTGTGAAAAGAGTAGTAGCCTCTCGCTCCTGCCTTGGAAAATCACAATCTGTTCGCTATTACACCCGGATACCTGCACATAGAACAAGACACAAGAACAACATACGACATCATAGTTTCACTCATAACTATTAAATAGTTAAAGAGGGCTAAACATATTGCATTACACAAACATCATAACACAATAGTGGAACCAAACAGTAGTCATGTATATAAATGAATAGAAGGAGGAGTTGCAACTGGTGCTTTGACGTCACAGTCTCCTCCAGCGGGGTTGAGGTGAAGCGCGTCTCAGATGTTCATCAGGGAATTTGGATGGGATGAAGGCATGGACTCAAGCTTCCTCAACATAATTCCTTCTTATTCTATCTTCTCTAGTAATTTAGCTATAGTATGTCTAATTCTCTAAGTTCAACTAGCTTCTACTAAGAGAGATAGTTTCTTTTATAGATGAAAAGGAGGAGGTTGGGATCCCTACAAAGGTGGGAGGGAGTCCTATCCTTTAGGAGAGTTCCAAGGGAGGTGGAAACCACTAACTAAAGGAGGGATTCCGTGGTAGTTTCAGTTCAAACACTCCCAATGACTCATCCTCGAGGTGGTTGGAATGGAACCTCCGCCTCTATTTTTAAAAAACATTCCTTAAATATCTTGGTGTGGGCACTTAACTAGGACAGAGTGCCGATTGGCGCGGGCTCAGTGTTAATTTTCCAGCTCGGCGCGGGAGTGTAATTGGCTACTCGCGCTAAGGCAAAAACAATGGTTTTTACAGTCCTGCTCAAGGAAATGTCAACAGGAGGAATATTGCTCTCATGTAAAGGGATGAAATGATGGTCTTTGCAAGGCATGACACTGCTTATTGGTCACAGAAATGACCCTCCAATGGGCGAGATGGGGATTGCAGGGACAGTGAAAAAATGTTGTGTAACAAAGATGTTTTGCGATCTTTCATGATCTTTCGTGATCTTTCATGGTATTTCACGATCCTTCGTGTTTTTTTTTAAATCTTTCTTGACATTTTATCATTTTTCAAGATCTTTCATCATCTTTTAGTATACTTTGCGATATTTCGTGATTTTTCGTAATCTTCCATGGTCTTTCATGATCTTTTATGATTTTTCATCATCTTTCGCAACGTTTCGTCATCTTTCAAGATCTTTCATCATCTTTTAGGATGTTTTGCTGATTTTTTTGATGTTTCATCATCTTTCGAAATCTTTCGTAATCTTTCATCATTTTTTACGATATTTCTTGATCTTTTGTTATCTTTTGTTATTTTTCATCATATTTCACATTGTTTTATCATCTTTCGTGATATTTTAGGATGTTTTGTAGTCATTTTTTATATTTTAGAATGTTTTGCGGTATTTGTTATTGTTTTGTCATCTTTCACGATCTTTCGTGATCTTTTGCAATTTTTTGTGATCTTTCTTCATCTTTCCTGATTTTTTGTGTTGTTTTCATCTTTCGTCATATTTCATCGTCTTTCAAGAGGTTTTGCGATATTTCATGATCTTTTACGATATTTTGTTGTATTTCGTGATCCTTCATTATTTTCGTTATCTTCCATGACATTTCATCATTTTTCAAGATATCTCTTCATATTTTAGGATGTTTTACGATCTTTCTTGACTTTTCGCGATCTTTTGTGGGCTTTCATGATGTTTCTTTATTTTTCATCATCTTTCACAATGTTTCATCATCTTTCAAAATATTTCATCATCTCTTAGGATGCTTTGATGAATTTATTAATGTTTCATTATCATTCGCAATATTTTTTCATCTTTCATCATTTTTTACAACATTTCTTGAACTTTCGTGATTTTTTGAGATTTTTCTTCATATTTCGCGTTGTTTCATCATCTTTGGTGATATTTTAGGATGTTTTGCAATATTTTGTTATATTTCATAGTCGTTTATTATATTTTAGAAATTTTTGCGGTTTTTGTTATTATTTTGTCATCTTTCGTGATCGTTCGCAATTTTTTGTTCTCTCTTCATATTTCATGATTTTTTGTGTTCTTTTATGATTTTTCATCATCTTTCATGATTATTCATCATATTTTATCATATTTCATCATCTTTCAGGATGTTTTGCAATCTTTCATGATATTTCACGATCTTTCGTGATCCTTCGTGATTTTTCATTATCTTTCGTGCCATTTCATCATTTTTCAAAATCTTTAATCATCTTTTAGGATGTTTTGTGATCTTTCATGTTCTTTCACGATCTTTAATGGTCTTTCATGATCTTTTGTGATTTTTCATAATTTTCATGATATTTCTTCATGTTTCAAGATATTTCGTCACCTTTTAGGATGTTTCGCTGGTTTTCTTGATGTTTCATCATCTTTCGCAATCTTTCGTCATTTTGCATCATTTTTTACTATCTTTCTCGATCTTTCATGATTTTTTGTGATTTTTCGTCATATTTTTTATTGTTTCGTCATATTTCATGATATTTTGGGATGTTTTGTAGTCTTTTGTTATATTTCGCGGCCTTTTGTTATATTCTAGGATATTCTGCGGTTTTCATTATTGTTTCTTTATCTTTCATGATCTTTCGTGATCCTTCACAATTTTTTATTTTTTTTTTAATCTTTTTTCATCTTTCGTGATTTTTTGGGGTCTTTTCATTTTTTGTCTTATTTCATCGTCTTTCAGGATGCTTTGTGATCTTTCATGATCGTTCACGATCTTTTGTGGTATTTCATCATCCTTCGTGATTTTTCACGATCTTTTGTGGTCTTTCATGATTTTTCGTGTTTTTTCATCATATTTCATGATGTTTCGTCACATTTCAAGATATTTCATCATATTTTAGGATGTTTTTTTGGGTTTCTTGATATTTCGTCATCTTTCACAATATTTCATCATCTTTCATCATATTTTATGATCTTTCTCAATCTTTCATGATATTTTGTGATTTTTCTTCATATTTTTCATTGTTTCGTAATCTTTCATGATATTTTAGGATGTTTTGCGGTGTTTTGTTATATTTCGCGGTCTTTTCTTATATTTTAGGACGTTTCACTAACTTTATTTATGTTTCATCATTTTTCGCAATATTTCGTCATCTTTCATCATTTTTTACAATTTTTCTCAATCTTCTGTAATATTTTTGGATGTTTTGCGGTCTTTTTTTTACATTTCGTAGTCTTTTCTTATATTGATGTTTTGCTTGTTTTGTTATTATTTCATCATCTTTCATGTTGTTTCGTGATCTTTCACAATTTTTTGTGATTCTTATTCTTCGTGATTTTACGTTATATTTCGTGACATTTCATCGTTTTTCAAGACCTTTCATCATATTTTAGGTTTTTTTGTGATCAATCGTGATTTTTTGCGATCTTTCATGGTCTTTCATGATCTTTCGTGATTTTTCATAATTTTTGAGATGTTTCGTCATCTTTTAGGATGTTTCACTAACTTTCTTGATGTTTCATCATATTTTGCAATCTTTCATCATATTTCATCATTTTTTACGATTTTTATCGATCTTTCGTGATCTTTTGTGATTTTTCATCATATTTTGCATTGTTTCGTCATCTTTGGTGATATTTTAGGATGTTTTGTGGTCCTTTGTTATATTTTAGGATGTTTTTCTATTTTTTTAATTCTTTTGTCATCTTTCATGATCTTTAGTGATCTTTCACAATTTTGTGTGACCTTTCTTCATATTTCATGATTTTTTGCGGTTTTTTCATCTTTCATCATATTTCATCATCTTTGGTGATGTTTTGTGACCTTTGGTGATGTTTTGTGACCTTTCATGGTATTGCATGATGCTTCATGATTTTTAGTTATCTTACGTGGCATTTCATCATTTTTCAATATTTTCATCATATTTTAGGATGTTTTGCGATCTTACATGATTTTTCGCGATCCTTCGTGATATTTCATGATCTTTCAAGATTCTTCATCATCTTTCGCGATGTTTCGTCATATTTCAAGATCTTTCATAATCATTTACGATGTTTCACTGACTTTCTTGATGTTTCATCATCTTTTGCAATATTAAGTCATCTTTCACCATTTTTTACGATCTTTCTCGATCTTTCCTGATCTTTTGTGATTTTTCATCATATCTCGCATTGTTTCATCATCTTTCATGATATTTTAGGATGTTTTGTGGTATTTTGTTATATTTCGCTGTCTTTTGCTATATTTTATAATGTTTCTTCATATTTCAAGATCTTTCGTCATCTTTAGGATGTTTCACTGACTTTCTTGATGTTTCATCATCTTTTACAATCTTTCATCATTTTTCATCATTTTTTACAATCTTTCTCGATCTTTCATGATCTTTTACTATTTTTCGTCATATTTTTCATTTTTTCACCATATTTCTTGATATTTTAGGATGTTTTGCAGTCCTTTGTTATATTTCGCGGTCTTTTCTTATATTTTAGGATGTTTTGTAGTTTTTTTTATTATTTCATCATCGTTCATGATATTTCGTGATATTCCACAATTTTTTGTGATCTTTCTTCATCTTTCATGATTTTTTGTGGTCTTTATATCTTTCATCATATTTCATCATCTTTCAGGATGTTTTGTGATCTTTCATGATCTTTCATGATCTTTTGTGAAATTTCGTGATCCTTCATTATTTTTCATTATCTTTCGTGACATTTCATCATTTGTCAAGATCCTTGATCATCATTCAGGATGTTTTGCGATCTTGCATGGTTTTTCGCAATCTTCGTGGTCTTTCATGATCTGTCATGATTTTTCTTCATATTTTGTGATGTTTCGTCATCTTTCAAGATATTTCACAATCTTTTAGGATGTTTCTCTCACTTTCTTTATGTTTCATCATCTTTCACAATCTTTCGTCACGTTCCATCATTTTTTATGATCTTTCTCAATCTTTCACAATTTTTGGTCATATTTCGCATTGTCTCGTCATCTTTCCGAATATTTAGGATGTTTTGTGGTATTTTGCTATATTTCGCGATCGTTTGTTATATTTTAGGATGTTTCACAATTTTTGTTATTATTTCATCATCTGTCATGATCTTTCACAATTTTTTGAAATCTTTCTTCTTCTTTCATGATTTTTTGTGGTCTTTTGTGATTTTTCATCATCTTTCATGATTTTCCATCATCTTTCATTACATTTCATTATCTTTTAGGATGTTTTTCAATCGTTCATGATATTTCGCGATCTTTCGTGGTATTTTGTGATCCTTTGTGATTTTTCATTATCTTTCGTGCAATTTCATCATTTTCCAAGATCTTTCATCATCTTTTAGGATGTTTTGAGATCTTTGACGATTTTTTGCGATCTTTCGTGGTATTTTATGATCTTTCATGATTTTTCATCATCTTTCACAATGTTTCATATCCTTTCAGGATCTTTCTTCATCTTCTAGGATATTTCACTAACTTTCTTGATGTTTCATAATCTTTTGCAATCTTTCGTCATCTTTCATCATTTTTTACAATCTTTCTCGATCTTTCGCGATCTTTTATGATTTTTGTCATATCTTGCATTGTTTCGTTATCTTTCATGATATTTTAGGATGTTTTGTAGTCTTTTGTTATATTTTAGGATGTTTTCGGTTTTTATTATTGTTTCGTCATCTTTCATGATATTTCATGATCTTTCGCAAATTTTCATGATCTTTCTTCATCTTTCATGATTTTTTGCGGTCTTTTATTATTTTTCATCATCTTTCATCATATTTCATCATCTTTCAGAATGTTTTTCAATCTTTCATGATCTTTTGTGATCTTTAGTGGGATTTTGTGATCCTTTGTGATTTTTCATTATCTTTCATGATATTTCGTCATTTTTCAAGATTGTTCATCATATTTTATGATGTTTTGAGATCTTTCATGATTTTTCACAATCTTTCATGGTCTTTCACGATATTTTGTGTTTTTTCATCATTTTCGTGGTGTTTCGTCATCTTTCAAGATCTTTCGTCATATTTCAGGTTTTTTCACTGACTTTCTTGATGTCTCATCGTCTTTCGCAATCTTTTGTTGTATTTCATCATTTTTTACGATCTTTCGAGATCTTTTGTAAATTTTTGTCATATTTTGCATTGTTTTTCCATCTTTCATGATATTTTAGGATGTTTCGCAGTCCTTTGTTATTATATTTTAGGATGTTTTGTAGTTTTTTTCATTGTTTCGTCATTTTCATGATCTTTCACAATTTTTTGTGATCTTTCTTCATATTTCATGATTTTTTTACGTATTTTCATCTTTCATCATATTTCATCATCTTTCATGATGTTTTGCGATCTTTCATAATCTTTCAGGATCTTTCGTGGTATTTCGTGATCCTTCATGATTTTTCATTATCTTTTGTGACATTTCATTATTTTTCAAGATCTTTCATCATATTTTAGAATGTTTTGCGATCTTTCGTGATTTTCGCAATATTTCGCGGTCTTTCATGATATTTCATGATTTTTCATCATCATTTGGATTTTTCATCATCTTTCAAGATCTTTGATCATCTTTTAGGATGTTTCACTCACTTTCTTGATGTTTCATCATCTTTCACAATCTTTCGTCATCTTTCATCACTTTTTATGATCTTTCTCGATCTTTCGTCATCTTTTGCAATTTTTCGTCATATTCCGCATTGTTTCGTCTTCTTTCATGATATTTTAGGATGATTTGTAGTCTTTTGTTATATTTTAGTATGTTTCACAATTTTTGTTATTGTTTCGTCATCTTTCATGATATTTCAGATTTTTTTGTGATCTTTCTTCATCTTTTATGATTTTTTGCGGTCTTTTACGTTTTTTCATCATATTTCAAGATATTTTACAATCTTTCATGATATTTCACGATATTTCGTTGTATTTCGTGATCCTTCATGAATTTTCGTTATCTTTCGTGACATTTCATCATTTTCCAAGATCTTTCATCATCTTTTAGGATGTTTTGTGATCTTTCGTGACTTTTCACGATCTTTCGTGATCTTTGATTATTTTTCATTGTCTTTCACAATGTTTCTTCATATTTAAATATTTTTCATCATATTTTAGGATGTTTCACTCCTTTATTGATGTTTCATCGTCTTTCTCAATATTTCGTCATCTTTCATCATTTTTAACGATTTTTCTCGATCTTTCGTGATTTTTTGTGATTTTTCATCATATTTCGCATTGTTTCGTCATCTTTTGTGATATTTTAGGATGTTGTGTGATCTTTTGTTATATTTCGCGGTCTTTTGTTATACTTAAGGATGTTTTATGATTTTTTTTATTGTTTCGTCATCTTTCATGATATTTCGTGATGTTTCACAATTTTTTGTGATATTTCTTCATCTTTCATGATTTTTTGTGGTCTTTTAAGATTTTTCATCATCTTTCATGATTTTCCATCATATTTCATCATATTTCAGGATGTTTTGCGATCTTTCATGATGTATCTTGATATTTCGTGGTATTTCATGATCATTCATGATTTTTCGTTATCTTTCGTGACATTTCATCAATTTTCAAGATTTTTCATCATCTTTTAGTATGTTTTGCGATATTTCGTGATTTTTTGCAATTTTTCGCAATTTTTTGTGGTATTTCATTATCTTTCGTGATTTTTCATCAACTTTCTGATGCTTCATCACCTTTCAAGATATTTCGTCATCTTTTAGGATGTTTCTTTGACTTTCTTGATCTTTCATCATATTTCAAAATATTTTGTCATCTTTCATGATTTTTTACAATTTTTCTCAATCTTTCGTGATCTTTAGTGCTTTTTCATCATATCACGCATTGTTTCATCTTTTGTGATATTTTAATATGTTTTGCAGTGTTTTTTTATATTTCGTGGTCGTTTGTTATATTTTAGGATTTTTTGCAGTTAAGGTTATTGTTTTGTCATCTTTCATGATATTTCATGGTCTTTCACAATTTTTTGTTATATTTCTTCATCTTTCATGATTTTCCGGTCTCTTATGATTTTTCATCATCTTTTGTCATATTTCATCGTCTTTCAGGATGTTTTGCAATCTTTCATGATTTTTCGCGATCTTTCTTGGTATTTCGTGATCCTTCGTGTTTTTCGTTATCTTTCGTAACATTTCATCTTTCTTCAATATCTTTCATCATTGTTTAGGATGTTTTTTGATCTTTCATGATTTTTTGCAATCTTTTGTTGTCTTTAATGATCTTTCATGATTTTTCATCATCTTTTGCAATATTTTGTCATCTTTCAATACCTTTCGTCATCTTTTAGAATGTTTGGCTAATTTTCTTGATGTTTCATCATCATTCTCGATCTTTCATGATCTTTTGTGATTTTTTGTCATATTTCACATTGTTTCGTCATCTTTCATGATATTTTAGGATGTTTTATGGTCTTTTGTTATATTTTTGCGATATTTGTTATATTTTAGGATGTTTTGCGGTTTTTGTTATTGTTTTGTCATCGTTCATGATCTTTCATGATCTTTCACAATTTTTTGTGATGTTTCTTCATCTTTCATGATTTTTGCAATCTTTTATGATTTTTCATCATTGTTCGTTATTTTCCATCATATTCGTCATATTTCATCTTCTTTCATGATGTTTCGCAATATTTCATGATTTTTCATGATCTTTGGTGGTATTCCATGATTCTTCATTATTTTTCGTTATCTTTCGTTATCTTTTGTGACATTTCATCATTTTTCAAGATCTTTCATCATCTTTTAGGATGTTTTGTGATTTTTCGTGATTTTTTGAGATCTTTCGTGGTCTTCCATGATCTGTCGTGATTTTTCATCATTTTAGTGATGTTTCATCATCTTTAAATATCTTTCGTAATTTTTTAGGATGTTTCTCTGACTTTCTTGATGTTTAATCTTCTTTCACAATATTTCATCATATTTCATCATTTTTTATGATCCTTCTCTATCTTTTGTGATCTTTTGTGATTTCTCATCATATTTTGCATTATTTCATCATCTTTCGTAATATTTTAGGATGTTTTGCAGTCTTTTGTTATATTTCATGGTCTTTTGTTATATTTTAGGATGTTTTGAATTTTTTTTAAATTTTTTCGCCATCTTTCATGATCTTTCGCTATCTTCCGTGGTATTGTGTGATTCTTCGTGATTTTTCGTTATCTTTTGTGACATTTTATTAGTTTTCAAGATCTTTCATCATATTTTAGGATGTTTTGGGATCTTTCATGATTTTTCACTATCTTTCGTGGTCTTTCTTGATCTCTCGTGATTTTTTGCCATATTTCGCGATGTTTCGTCATATTTCAAGATCTTTCATCATATTTTAGGATGTTTTGCTAACTTTCTTTATGTTTCATCATATTTCACAATCTTTCGTCATCTTTCATTGTTTTTTGCGATCTTTCTCGACATTTCGTGATCTTTTGTGATTTTCGTCATATTTCGCATTGTTTCGTCATCTTTCGTGATATTTTAGGATGTTTTGTGATATTTTGTTATATTTCATGATTGTTTGTTATATTTTAGGATGTTTTTCTATTTTCGTTATTATTTCATCATCTTTGATGATCTTTCGTGATATTTGGAATTTCTTTGTGATCTTGCTTCAACTTTCATGATTTTTTGCGGTTTTTTATGAATTTTCATCATCTTTCATGATTTTCCATCATCTTTCATGATTTTCCATCATCTTGTGTCATATTTCATCATCTTTTAGGATGTTTTGTGATCTCTCATGGTCTTTCACAATCTTTCAAGGTATTTTGAGATCATAATTTTTCGTTATCTTTCTTGACATTTCATCATTTTTCAATATCTTTCATCATCTTTTAGGATGTTTTGTGTTCTTTCGTGATTTTTTGTGATCTTTCATTGTCTTTCATGATATTTCGTGATCTTTCATCATGTTTCGCAATGTTTCATCATATTTCAAAATGTTTTATCATCTTTTAGGATGTTTCGCTGACTTTCTTGATGTTTCATCATCTTTCGCAAACTTTTGTCATCTTTCATCATTTTTTATGATCTTGCTTGATCTTTCGTGATCTTTTGTGATTTTTCGTTATATTTCGCATTGTTTCATAATCTTTCGTGATATTTTAGGATGGTTTGTGGTCTTTTTTTTTTATATTCTAGGATTGTCTATATTTTTTGTTATTGTTTCGTCATCTTTCATGACATATCACAATTTTTTGTGATCTTTCTTCATCTTTCAGGATTTTTTGCGGTCTTTTCTGACTTTTCATAATTTTCGTGATTTTCCATCATCTTTCATCGTATTTCATCATCTATCAGAATTTTTTGCAATCTTTCATGATCTTTCACGACATTTTTTTTGTATTTCGTGATCCTTTGTGATTTTTTGTGATCTTTTGTGACATTTCATAAATTTCCAAAATATTCATCATATTTTAGGATGTTTTACGGTCTTTCACGATATTTTGCAATATTTTGTCATATTTTGTGACCTTTTGTCATATTTCATCATATTTCATGATATTTTTTCATCGTTTTACATATTTTAGGATTTATCATGGAGTTTATGAATGTTTCATCATCTTTCATCAATTTTTGCAATTTTTCGCGATCTTTCGTCATCTTTCTCAATGTTTGATCATGATCTAGGTGGATATTGGTGAGCACCCGCCTATTCCACTTGGACCCCCATAGTTGTTTCTTTTCAGTCTCCTTAATTGTAGCACAACTTACTATTTCTGGCAACTTTTTCTTCATCATTTGCGATCATTCATGGATTTTCTTCATCTTTCGTGATATTTTAGGATGGTTCGGCACCTTTCATGATCTTTCATGATTTTTTTCCATCTTTCATCATCTGTTAGGATGTTTTGCGGTCTTTCATGACATTTTGTCATCTTTTGTGATATTTCATCGTCATCCTTGATATTTTAATATTTCTGTGATCTTTGTGATCATTCATCTTTCGCGATCTTTCGTATGTTGGGAAAAATACTGAGAGGGGGGGGGGGGGGTGAATCAGTATTTAGGGAAATCTAAAATTTTTTACTTTTTCATGCTCTAAAACCCATACGCTACTTTGCTGAAGGAAACTAGCGTATGTACGCGGATATCCTTCATAAAACTCGCGTATACACAAAGATCTAATTATGCCATTAATTCTTCACTTATATCATTCCATCAGTCATTCATTAAATGTTCTACAAACATTAAACATGTGCAGTAAGAACAGAATAAACCATCACACATGAACACCAGGATTTTTAGGTGGAAACCCAAGTCGGGAGAAAACCACCGCTGCAGTTGCTCAGCCTTCAATATTTTATTATAGAGAAAACATCTTACAACATATGTGCTGGTGCAGACTCCTACCAGCACGCAGGCACCCACCTGTGCTCGTTTACTAGCCTCTCCTGGAAGGGAGCTCCAACCCCCTGACTCGTTTACCAGCCTCTCCTGGAAGGGAGCTACGACCCCCTGATCTCGTTTACCAGCCTCACCTGGAAGGGAGCTACAACCCCCTGACTAAAGGCTACAACCCTCAGCCCCTCTATGGACCACGTTTCATCAATTTTACCACCGGATCCAAAGCTTCCTTTAGGACACCTTGAGACCATGTTTCATCATATTTCGGAAATTTGGACCCACTTCATAAGCTCAATCATACATCAAGCGAAACTTATGAATTAGACAATCAAGGAAGCCCACATAAGAATAGGCTATTCTGAGATAGCGATGCTTTCTGACGAGCAGTCAGAGACATTTCATACCCTTGCTTCAATGACCTAATTCATAAGCGCTTTCGCACCTCGCGATCTTTTGTGTATATCTGGCGCTTCAATCCCATCAACCCGCGTATACTTAAGTATAAATTATAGGCACGATTTCACTTGCTTTGTGCATCTAAAGCTTTCTCTTGACAAAAGCTGGCGTATATCTTAGCGGCAATGCATGGCAAACTAGCGTATATTTCTTCAAACATTTAGGTCATTGCATTTCTTCAGAACAGATACATCACTCAGATTTTACCCCTTTCTTCAGACGGATGTTTGCCTCATCTCAGATCTAATCATTCCATAAACAGATCTAGAAAATACACATACATTTCAGATTTGGATTCCCTTCTTCATTATTTCTTCATTGGTGCATCATTCATTCAGATTTATCATTTAAGTGTAACCCTTTCCATTCAGATCTACTTCAGAGAGAAGTATTCATTCAAGCTCAGACATCTTGCACCCACACCATGATTTGCATAATGAAATTCTTCTCCTTATATAGGTTTACCCTTTTTCAATACCATGAGCCAAAACCACATTACATCCGATGGTATTCCTGGACGGGGTCAATTAGGCGAATCATTACCCAATACAATGGGTCAATACCATGGTGGTTACCCCTGGTTTTGCACTTTTTGAGCGCTTTTTCCCATACGTGACTTGTAGCACGTGCTACGCTTGTGCATACGCGACTTCCTTTAGACAAATCTGCGTATGCCTAGAGACATACTCTTTTCACCATAGATTTAGCACATGTTGAATTCCTTTCTTCATTGCCTTCTGTACTCACTGTAGATACATTAGATTTAGTTCATCAAGACATATTCTATCAAGCACAACTTCATCAAGTAAGTTGTCATCATCTTCATCAAGTGGGTTGCCATTCAAGTACAACACTTAGCATCATATTGCTAACAAACATCATTGCATATCAAATTTACATCATTTACCAAGTCCATCAGGTCACGAATAACTTCATCAGGTGGATTTCCATCAAGGACAACACAAGTCAACAATCTCATGTCTTCATCTTTATTCAGTGGGTTGCCATCAAGGACAACACTCTGCATCATATTGCCAATCTCCCCTTTGGACTTGAAATGTGCTCCTGATAGTCAAGTTTTGGTTACCACACGAGATAGGTACATTAAGAATACAAGGACACCATGTCACATTCCCATTTTTGACACCATTCTTTCTCTTCATTCAAACACCATTCTTTCTCTTCATTCAAACACCCATGTCACTCTCCCCTTTGCTGAATTTCTTTCTTCATTGCCTTCTGTACTCACTATAGATACATCAGTTTTAGTTCATCAAGACATATTTTATCAAGCACAACTTCATCTAGTAAGTTGCCATTATCTTCATCAAGAGGGTTGCCTTTCAAGGACAACATTCATCATCATATTGCTAACAAACATCATTTACCAAGTCCATCACGTCAAGAATAACTTCATCAGGTGGATTGCCATCAAGGACAACACATGTCAACAGTCACATGTCTTCATCTTCATTCAATGGGTTGCCATCAAGGACAACACTCTGCATCATATTTCCAACAATCTCCCCCTTTGGACTTGATGGCAACCACGATGGTGTTTGGTTACCACAACAAATAGGTACATTAAGAATACAATGACACCATGTCACTCTCTCCATTTTTGACACCATTCAAACACCATGTCACTCTCCCCCTTTGACATCAAGGGCAAAGGGCGGATCAAAAACCAACATACGCTCCCCCTTTTCTCCTCATGTGGAAGAAGCGTTCTGCAGATCTGATGTATACTGAAGTGACCAAGCTCCCCCTGAGTTCATGCTGAATCTTCAAACATATTTTCCAATGAAGTACATGACTCTATGACTTTCCTATCACCAATGAATCATACTTACAACAAATATCCAACCAAGTGGATTTACATATGAGACTCAAGTACCCAACCAAGTGGGTTTACACATTTCAACTCAGCTACCCAACCAAGTGGGTTTACAAAATTTGACTCAGCTACCCAACCAAGTGGGTTTACAAATTTTTACAAGTCCTTACATGACTGAAATTTACAATTTTACATCATGGGTCTCAACATGACCTTTTCATCAAAATACAAATATGACTTTTCATAACCAACACCAAAAAGACCTCAAGAGAGATCATGTATCAGAACCACCATAACGCCAACAATGCATTATACTCAGCAAGGCTAATGCTCCCCCTGAATCTGTGCATCCAAGCAACCTTTCCATATGACTAAGGCTCCCCCTTAGTTTGTGCATCCTGAACACTTTTACCAACAAATCATCAAGGCATATTTATCAAAACATTAGAAATAGAATTATGAGAACTGGAACACCACCAGAGATACCAAACAGTATCAGAGATACCAAACAGCTCTGCAGCTGTGCTGAAGAGAGCTGACTCCAAACAGAAAATTGTCATCAATCAGACATACGCGGTTTTCTGTGCATGAACTCGCGTATATACACGACTGTGTTTCAAGAAACCCGCGTATCCAATACCATCTTCTAAATTTTAACGAGATCAGATCCTCTGTGAGAAAAAGACAGTGTTCAGCTTCTGTCTAGGGTATTTGAATGCTTCCCTGGACTACAGATAGATAGAACAGTGTAGTTGTGTCTTCAAGCGTCATCCAACGATTGTAGCATAAGCACATTAGTAACCAAGCCTTCAGATTCTTTGCAGCATCAATACAATCTTTCCAAGAGAGATTATCATACCAGAACAACATCTTCAAATATGTGTCAAGAAATCATCCATGTGGTCCAATATCATCAAGATCTTCAAGATTTAACATGAAGTAACATATGTAGGCAAAAGATCTCAACCATAGTAACAAACTCATATAGATTCTGAGTTCTCCTATTTCTCAATCAAATGACATCCAACCTCCCATCATATGTGGGAGCACAAAGATACTTACTGCCAGCCTGTGGCTCAAAATCTCATCATAATAAACCATACCAAGTCATCATCATTTGAGCATGAGTATCACAAAAACCAAAGAATAAGTAGTCATATTGCCAACAA